>JABJVT010000007.1:447032-1039239 GCA_014170255.2 Drosophila triauraria
CTGGCGCCTATGAGGTTACTTCAACAAATAGCGACTCGTCTATCTAAGATTGAGCAAACAAAATTTCCAAAAACCGAAATTAAATAAATAAATAACATCTGACGCAAAATATTTTTTTTTTTTTTTTAATGAATGGGTAAGATTAAAAATACCAAATAAAACCAGTTTTTTTGTTTTAGTATTTTTTCTGAACATTTTGTGTTTTATAAAATTAGAAGTTTAATAATAATAAAATTCAGTGAGATTAAAAAAGTGTCATACTAAAACAAATTTTGAAAAATTAATTTTAATTTTAAAATAAAAAAACTTAACTTAATAACAAAGAACTTTTTTTTGTAATATTGTCATATCTAACAGGTAAACAAAGTCTCCATCCAAAATATGCCCACCTGATTTTATCGCCACTTTTGGGGTCCGATACCCCACTGTGCGCTGCCTGAGATGGTCGAGAAGGATGGAGACAGATTTTGAGACTATGAGCGAGGCAGGTGTCAGCCAGGGGCGTAATCGCGAGGCCTTCATTAACCACTGA
Source organism: Drosophila triauraria (assembly GCA_014170255.2). Lineage (NCBI taxonomy): Eukaryota > Metazoa > Arthropoda > Insecta > Diptera > Drosophilidae > Drosophila > Drosophila triauraria. The sequence goes on from JABJVT010000007.1 coordinate 447,565, forward strand.
GCGGGAGATAATCGTCAAGAGCGGTAGCCTCCTGTTTGTAGGTAGCAGTTTTAGTAAGTCTTTGCATCTCGAATTATATGGTTTTCCACAATCTTACTCAATACAGCAGATTTGCTGTAGTGTCGGGGGCTGCTACTTTCTTTTCTTTTTGCTACAATTTATTTTTATACCCGGTACCCATAGGGTATACAAGGGTATTATAAGTTAGTGCCAACCGAGAATGTATGTAACAAGCAAAAGGAGAAATCTTCGACTCTATAAAGTATATATATTCTTGATCAGCGTCACTAGCCGTGTCGATCTAGCCATGTCCGTCTGTCCGTCTGTCCGTCCGTCCGTCCGTCCGTGTGAGACAACAGATCTCAGAGACTATGCGAGCTAGAGTTACCAAATTTAATAACAACATTGGAATCTGATGCACGCAGATCAAGTTTGTTTTAAAAAACGGTATATAAGCCATATGCGTGATTTTCGGCGTAAAGTAAATAGATAGACTTAATAAGTAGGCAATCGTGAACGTAGTCTGAAGTTTGAGTAAAATCGGATGATAAACATAGAAGTTATTAAACAATAAAGTTTCTGAGAGAGAGAGAGGGAGAAAGCGCACGTGCGTGTTGCTCAACATATTCCTAGCAAAATTTGTCTTTGTTGGGTGTTGCTCAGCATGTTCCTTGCAACATTTGTCGCTTTTGAGAGTTGCCCAGCATGTATTGACTTAAAAAGTGATACAATCGAGGGTGACCGACTGTGAGTTACCCTGTACCAAAAGCATAAAAGGCGCACCTACGGTGCTGCTAACACAAACGTAGATGATGCAGAAGTTCACCATTCACAGAAATAGTTAAATTACTCCCATGTTTATCACCCGATTTCACTCAAATTTTTTTTGTGAACGTCCGCACACATGTATGTATTTCATAATATTATTATTTAAAACAAAAACACCTCTTAACGAGGTGAGATAAAAGTATTCGAAATTTCTAATTAGTTTATTAGAATTCAAAAAAAAAAACCGAAAACTTTTGGTGGCAAGAAATTATTTAATTCGGCAGAACGAAAGATACGTGTTTGCGCATTGACTTCAAATTTTCGACAATATATTATTCTCACAGCTTATATGGCAGAGCGGGCTTAAGGCAGAGAGAGAGCTTTATTGTGCCCCGCCTTCGCCCTAAACTAACTTACACTAGACTTCATAATTTTGTATCCATTCCATAACTTTGACAAAAAACTACCAAATCACACAACACCGGCCCCGTTGAACGCCTGCACGGCTTCAAACCACTGGTAGTGGCGCCAGCTTGTGGATCGCTCTCCGGAACACTCCGCCATCGCTCCTCCTAAGATCGACGACCCTGACCATGCCGTCCTCTCCTGCGTGTGTCGCGATGATCCTTCCCAGGAGCCACTCTTGAGGCGGAAGATTGTCTTCTGCCACGACGACGAGCTGTCCCTCCTTGATGTTGTCCTGCTGCTGATGCCACTTGCCCCGAATTTGTAGGCCCAGCACATACTCCCGGGACCATCGCCGCCAGAACGTTTGCCTGACTGACGAGACAAGCCGCCATCGCCGCAAGCAACTGAGACCCGCCTGGTCCGGGGTCCGGAGTGCTGGTGCTGCGAGCGGCCCGCCTGTCAGCAGGTGTCCGGAGTTAGCGCCTCTCCGTCGCTTGGGTCCTGGCTGATCACTCCCGAGAGGCCGCGAGTTCATCACGGCTTCGATCCCGACGAGGACTGTCCCCAGCTCTTCCGCGTTGAGGAGCGCGCTGCCCGCTCGTAGGAGTAGGTGCTTGGCAGTTTTGACACCTGCCTCCCATAGTCCGCCCATGTGCGGAGCCCGAGGGTGTGAACGCAAATTCGCATCCGCTTCTTGATGCGAATTCGCGAATCGCGTCCGCTTGCTCCCTCGATTCTTTCGCGAAGAGCCTGGAAGTGGCGACTTGCTCCGACGAAGTTCGTCGCGCTGTCGCAATGAATTGTTTGGGGCATCCTCGGCGACCAATAAACCTTTGAAGAGCCAATAAAAGGAGTCAGTGCTTAGATCTGAAACAATTTCTAAGTGAACCGCTTTGGACGCAAAGCAAACAAACAGGGCAATGTAAGACTTATAGGCCTTCCTCGAAGTTTTAACGTCGTATAGACAGGGCCACAAAATCAACGCCACATATCGCAAATGGGCGGAGAGCACGGAGTCTATCTGCGGGTAAATTTCCCATGATTTGTGTCATCAGTCGAGGCTTGCATTTAAAGCAGCGCACACATGATCGAACTGTCTGACTGCAGAGTTCCTGAGCGTTTACGATCCAAACACGCTGTCGTAGGGTGCTCACAAGTGCTCGTGGACCGATATGAAAGTTTGAATGGTGCAGATGCCGGACGTAGCTTTGCACAAAGTGGGAGCGTTTCGTCAACAGCAAGGGAAACTTGGCATCATACGATATAGGAGCGTTAGCTAGTCGCCCCAACTCGCAACAACGAAAATTTGCACCAAGTGCCCGTATCTTCATGAATGAAAGGGTTCAAACGTTGAAGACTAGGGCCAACATTGGCGCCTTTACGAACTTTTCGATTTCTATTGGATACTCGTGCTTTTGTACTATTTCAACAATTTTATTAAAAGCTTCAATGTATTCAGTCGGAGACAGAGTTTTTCGAAAACTATACTCTTGTCTTTGCATTTTCTTATGAAGCGGAACATATAAGCGAACACCCTTAGCAGTTGAGGTGGGTGGGACGGAATCCTCCTGTCACCAAAGACTTCCTCTTCCAGCTCGAAATGTGCATTTTGGGCCAGTTTTCTTCCTCGTCCTTCAAAACGTTGGTCCAGTAAACCAGATTGACTGCCCAAGTTCGTCGACGTCACAACCTCTCGAAACAATATCTGCTGGGTTCTGCTTTGTTGGTACATGCCGCCATGTAGCTTCTCCTGACCATTCTTGAATCTCCGCTACCCTGTTCGAAACGAATGTCGACAACGAAGATGGATGAGATCGAATCAATGAAGAGTAACTTCAGAATCCGACCAGTATACTATTCGTTCGATAGGGACTTTTAATAAGGGTTTGATTCTATGGCAGAGATCTGCGAGAAGGTGAGCGGCATAACTCAAGCCTAGGGAGCGTTTTAGTCTTGAGCGGCGCTACTTTAGACTTGGAAGTCAACAACGATAGTTTGAAACCTTCGGCAGTTTTGCTACGAATATAGACGCAGGCTCCATATGCTCGCATGGATGCGTCGGCAAAGGCATGCAACTGTACCGGTGACATCGGTTCGGTATGCACAAACCGAGGAATAGATATCTCGTCCAGTTGAGACAGGGTGCTTTTAGCATATTCCATGCTGTTTCCAAATGTATAGGAATCGACTCATCCCAATCTAACTTATTAAGCCAAAGTTCCTGCAATAGGATCTTTCCTTTAATTACTATGGGACTTAATAAGCCGAGGGGTCGAACAGCTTCGATGTTACCGATAGTATGTTCCGTTTTGTCGCTCGGAGACCCATGAAAGATGTGTCAATTTTAAACTTAAAGGCATCTTCGCTTGGCAACTACGAAATTCCTAACGCCTTCGTTGACTCTGAATCCGAGATAGGTATCGACTTAACTGTGCTCTCAGATGCAGTGACCTCAGGTGAGTTTGAAAACCACTTTGTCAATTCAAATCCTGCTGTTTGAAGAACCTGAGACACTTCAGACTTGATCGTCTTTAGCTCCTCTACGCATGCAGCACCAGTTAACATGTCATCGACGTAAAATCGGATCCAATTACGTCAGCAGCTCTAGGGAATGAAAGTTTTGCTGATTCACTCAACCTTTTAAACACCGAATAGCCAGAAATGGGGCTGGTCCAGTACCATATGTTACGGTGTTGAGCTTATACAATCTTAAGGATTCAGAGGGTCTCTTCTCCACACTATGAGTTGAAACTGCCTATCCGCTTCATGAACCATCACTTGGCGATACATCTTTTTACATCGGCAGTCAGGGCATACCTGTGCAGCCGGAAGCGGAGTAGAGTGGAGTACAACTCTTCTTGAATTGTCGGCCCAACCATCAGGATGTCATTTAAGGCCACTTGAGACGACGTCTTGCAAGACGCATCGAAAACGACGCGTAGCTTAGTGGACGTACTCTGGGGCCTTAAAACACACTGATGAGGTATGACATAGTGTGGAGCGGAAGGAATTTTGTTGTCTGTAGGCGACATATGACCTAGGGCGAGATATTCTTCCATGAATTCCAAGTACATAGCTTTCATGTTAGGATCTCGAGACAACATTCTCTCAAGCGACAAAACCGCCGTTTTGCAACCTCAAAGGAGTTGCCTAACCCATTTGGATCGGACTTAAACGGCAGCCTTACTTCGAACCGACCTGATGGCAATAACTGAGTAGTCTTCCGGTAATGGTCTTCACATAACTTGTGCTCAGGCGATAGAATTTTCTTTGGAGATGGCATTTCCTCCAGTGACCAAAACTTCTGTAGTGTGCTCTCAATCGATACTAAGGGCTCTTCACTACAACTGAAACTATTCACAACTTTTTTTCGGGATGGAAGATTTGTATCTGCCCGAGACAACCCAACCAAGAAGGGTCTTTTGCAGAGTTGGATAGTCAGGACCTTGTCTAATTTGACCAACTGCTAGCAATTCGAAAAATGATTCTGCTCCTATTAACATATCAATTTTTGAGACTTGTAAAAGTAAGGGTCTGCTAATGGTAGGTTCTTTGGGATCTTCCAATCACTGATATTCACCGATTGATCAGGATGATAACCGGAGATAGATTTCATGATCCAGAAATCGAAAGAGAACTCACTACCATTTATTCGCGACTTCACCACTGTGTGTACCTTTTCTTCACTTGAGAATTGGACTCGCCAATACCAAGTAAGTTGATACGACTCCTCTCTACGGATCTGTAAGCGGTTAGCCAGTTCTTCCGTTATAAAATATATCTGGGACCCAGAGTCCAGCAGTGCTCGGGCTAACACGTAGTCACCGCTCTTTGTTCGGACACTTACGATCGACGTAGCCAAAATCACCCTGTCCAATGACGTGGCATGCAAAATATGTGACGTGGAAGGCTGATCTTGGTTAAAAGGAGGAGAGATACTCTCTTGGGGGTGGCAACGCTAAACTGTTATCAGGCACTGTATATCTGTGGAGTAGAATGTGATGCGAACGGTCGCAAGCTCGACACCTTTGCCTTTGCATTTTGAAACAGTATGGCCCTTTCGCAGACAATTGATACATAAGGAGGCAGACTTAACAAACTCGAACCTTTGCATGACAGCAAGACGCCCAAACGGACTACAACTTGTTAGTGAATGATCTGCTGCATTGCAGTAGCTACAAGTTTGCTGAGGCTTACTGTTGGAGGAGGAACACGAAAATGAGCTACGGTTATGTTGCTTGCTCGACACTAATTTGTCTTGCTTTGGCTTATTCGACTCTTCAGCGGACAGATGCTGATATCGGCGATTCAGCATTTTTCAAAATCGGACCAAAGCGGCAAAGTTTCATAATCGAGCTGTTCCTCCCATTTTGTTTGGTCACTGGGTCGACTCGATTCAATACCAAATAAATCAACATTGCATTCGAAATTTTGTATCATCTCCTATCGATAACAGAGAACCGTAAATCGACGAAACAGTATCGATAAGGTTTCTCAAGGAGGATGCGGACTGATGCGATATTTTCGGAAGACTAAACAATGTTGAAATATTATTCATAAAGATTAGGCATTCGTTATCGTAAACCTTTTTAAAGCTGGCCATTGCCTTTTCGTAGTTGCTCTCGGTGACTTGGTAAGCTTTAATTGTTCCTAAAGCTTCACCAGAGACAATAAATTAAATGGTTAAATTTTTCGATAACTGGAATGCTGGCGTCTTTATGGACCAAAGTTTCGAACAGGCTGATGAAATTTTTAAACTCCGAATAATTTCCACTAAATTTTGGCAATGCCAAATTCGGAAGTCGCGCACGAGTTGGTGGTACAGCAGCTAATCCAGAAGATTCGTTTTTGCTGGCTGTTTTAAGGCAGCTAAAAGCGACATTATTTTGCCTTGGTCACTATACATAACTCTTCCAACTCGTCGCCAAATTCATCTTCACTATCTATGTCTTCTATCTGTTCTTGCAATTGATTTGCCTTATTAATTGAAGCACTTAAGTTTTCGAGTCGACATTTTAATTCTTCTTCGAGGATCGGAATCGAACCCTGTTCTAAACGGTCGTTCAAGCGGCTAATAGTTTTAACCCGATTTTGGAGCTTGCTTTTCAGCTCTTCCAGAACTGACCTATTTTTGATTCTGTACTCATTGTACCTAAAGTTATTTATTTATTAAAATTCGAAAATAAATAAATTAAATGGCCGAAAAATAATCTTCTCAATCAGACGACGAAAACGAAGGTTTAATAAACTTTCGAATCAAAAATTATCGAATTAAACAAAAAATCGATTAATATATAATATTAACAAATTAATAAATTGATGTTCGAATAGTTTATTAATTTATTTTCTGATGAGAACCACAACGAAAATGATTTAAATTGAAAATCAAGTCACGCAGTATCAATATTAATAGTGGGTGCAAATGACGCCAAAAGTATATACCCGCCGAATACAGGGTAGCGCGTCACTTGGCGGTCCGCTAATCTGAGCGCGCCAAACGAAAAGGGCTCAACAACAACAACGTTTGCACCGGTGCACAAGCGAAAGCGAAAACGAAAAGTTCACCGCTGCAGCTGCTGTATATAAGGATTGTGTGTGTGTAATGGTGTGCGGCTTGGATTAACTTCCCAACTATTAATGCGAGTTTTAGCGAGAGAGGGAGAGGGGCGACAGTGATTGCAGAAATACAATACAATAAATAATTCAAATAAATGTTGCGTCCAAAGCGGTTCAATATAGATATGTATGTATGTATGTATTTTTAAAACAAATATATATGTATATAAGTTGAATAATTTTAACCATGCAAATCTAGCTCTACTATATTGATACGTATGTGCCAAGAATTGAAAGCGAGATGCAATTTTTCAGCACAAACAATAAACAAATATTTAATTTGTCCTCAAACTCGAGCTTTCAATTTTTGCACAAATACCTCTTTCTCCTGATTGCGGTATTTATATATAATTCCAACAGCCACTTTCCTTTGGAGTGATCCCTCGGTGATGGCTGTAATTCGGCGGAGGCAGAAAGATTTTTCGCGACCGACACGAATAGTGTTAATTCACAACAGCGCGTCGCGGGCAACAATTATTTGTTATAAACAATAATTTTTAAGCACAAGCACAAAAAATAAACAAAATTTTTGATTGCACTTTATTTGTTTGTGTCACTGTCACTGTTAATTTGTTGCCTTTATTTATTATAATTCTTGTCCACCCGGGGCGCCATGAAATTTCTAATTAGTTTATTAGAATTAAAACCGAAAACTTTTGGTGGCAAGAAATTATTTAATTCGGCAGAACGAAAAGATACGTGTTTGCGCATTGACTTCAAATTTTCGACAATATATTATTCTCACAATTATATGCTTAGAGCCTAGCTTAACGAAGGTTGGCGAAGGCGGGGCGAAATCGCAAAGAGCGAGAGAGAGCTTTATTGTGCTCCCGCCTTCGCCCTAAACTAACTTACACTAGACTTCATAATTTTGTATCCATTCCATAACTTTGACAAAAAACTACCAAATCACACAACAGTGACGATGGCACCTTAAACTTTAAAACTTTCTGATATCAAATTTTGTGACGATTAATAGTAACGTTAACAAAAATAAATTAAAAATAATTCACTAGTTTCTAATTCGACACGCTGGCTTTTAGCTTTAAGGCTGGGTATTTTGCAGCTTAGTGGCGGAAACGATACTAGCTGTTTATTTTATGTTATCCACTTACTTCAAGCCAATCGCGACTATAGCTTATATAACAATTTTTATGATTTTCGGGAACGAAAGATTCCAATGCTGTCTCCAAATTTTGTGGCTCTAGCTCTTATAGTCTCTGAGATCTGTTTACCAACACGGACGGACATGGCTAAGTCGACTCGGCTGGTGACGCTGATCAAGAATATATATGCTTCAGAGATTTCTCCCTGCCTGTTACATACATTCTCGGTTGACACTAACTTATAATACCCTTGTACCCTATGGGTACCGGGTATAAAAACCTACGTTTGACTCAAACCGCAAAAAACGCATTGTAACATTTTTCCCAGGGATAAACAGACCAATCTGTTGGTCTAGCGATTAGTCTAGAATAAGATTCACATGTTAACTACCTAAGCTAGGACGTATTGAAATAAAATCAGCCAGACGTTTGATTTATTTGCAGCCTCTCTAACAGCTGTTCTTCCGTTAAAAGGCCAATGTGAAAAATTCTCGCAGTGTTTAGTAAAAAAAGAACAAATCATATGAGATAAATGGTGGGTTTCGGGAGGAAACATGGGTAAAGCCCAATATACGCATTCAGCGGTTGCTGATAATGGACAATGGATATGTGGCAGCGTATGCTTTCAATAAAACTTTGTCCTAATGCGGCAAAGAATTTCATATCCTAAGCTAAATGGCCAGGGTCACCCGAAAGTGCGCTGGAAAACTTACATGGAAAGGGAAGGTCATTCCATTTCATAGCTGCCTTCACGACGATGGGTGTCCTTGAGACCTGTCAGGGTTGTTAGTATCAAATAGACATGGACAAGTAGGAGCCATGTACTACCGATATAAGTTTATGGGAGTATCAACTAGTTACGAGCGTTTATCATTCCCTATCCATATTGATTGGCCGAATTCATGTCACCCTTCACATCGGGTAGGCGCGGAACGTTGTCGATTTATGGCCAACCATTTAAGGCTATGAAACTAAATGACCACCATGGGGTCAATTGTTTTGGACCATCTAGTCAATATGGACAGATAAATCAGATCAAATCAAATAAATTTGACTAGTGGCCGGAAAATTTTTCACTCACAATACGTTGTTTTCTTTTTAAATAGACAGTCTTTAGATTAGGTTTTTAGCCCTAAGAAAATTGCAATAAAACATTTTGTTTGTTCACTTAGGCTGAGATGACACATTCAATTTCTACCATTCATTTTATTGTGCGGCGAACACGGCGAATTCAAGACACACCAATAGAAAATATACTTTTAAAGTGAAACTTTTTGAAGCGTCATAGGCTTTTGGGTGTCGGAGTAAAACGTAATCAGGATCATTACGAAAATCGGCGATACCACCACATCACCGTTTTGCTTGCAACTAACTGTTACAGCTTGCTATCTCTTACGCATGCGCAAAACTAACAAAATTAAAAATATATCGGAAAATGATATTAATTAATTATAGGCCATTACAAAAAATATACCATATCCAGAGGTCGTTCCTATATGACTTAGCTATTATTAAACAAGTATGAGAAAGCTACAGTCGAGTGAGACCGACTGTGAGAGATCTACAGTACCGAAAGTATTGTGCGTGAAATTAAATAGCACTCGGACATGGGAAAAACAAAATGTTGACAAATAAAGACAAATGTTGCCAAAACATGTTGAGCAAAGTTTAAAAGAGACAAATTCTGCATCTGCGCCCGAAAGCATAACACTTATTTTTCGCTACTACTGCAGTTGTGGCTCAATACGAGAAGAAACTTGATTGTTTAATAACTTCCATGTTTATCATCCGATTTTACTCAAATTTTCAGAAAACGTCCGCAAATGCCTACTTATTTATTTACTGTAAGCCAAAAATTACGACATTGCTTATATTAAGTTTTTTACGATTTTCGGGGGCTGAAGTGGGCGTGGCCAAATTTTAAAACAAACTTGATCTGCGTGCAACAGATTCCAATGTTGTCACCAAATTTGGTAACTCTAGCTCTTATAGTCTCTGAGATCTGTTGTTTCACACGGACGGACGGACGGACATGGCTAAATCGACTCGGCTGGTGATGCTGATCAAGAATATATATACTTTATGGGGTCGGAGATTTCTCCTTCTGCCTGTTACATACATTCTCAATCGGCACTAACTTATAATACCCTTGTACCCTATGGGTACCGGGTATAAAAACTAGCAAAAAAGTCCATATATGAAGAAGTAGCTTTATGGGACCATTGGTACTAATTTTGATGAGAAAAGCGAACTTTCGGAGATAGTACCCTAAAAGGTAAACAGTAATCTCAAGGGTTATACGGCCTAAAGTGAGTATCAAAAAGCAAAAACTGGATCAAATTAAAAACAAACAAGATAAAAAGTTTCTTCAAATTTAAAATATTTTACGTTTTGTTTGATGGTTTTAAAGTTTATGGCAATTGTGCTCGTCTCTATATGACTCAACATGCATTTTTACATAAATGTATGTATAGTGCATGTAAGAGATTAGGTATTTGGGATTTTTGCTACTAATTATAATAAGTATTATATCTCCAGAAAACAGAATTTTCCCAGATATGTATTATAACCCAAAAGTTGAGCCATCTCAAGTTCTCCATGGCCTTGAAGGACTGTCAAAATCGTTAGAGACACTTTTAAAAAATTACAAAATCTTAAAAAAAATTATTTTAATTATAAGTTCTTAAATATTATATTCAGATAAATTATGTCCAGAAAAGCTATTATTATTTATTATCATTTCAAAATACCTTTCTAACGACATAAAGCTCATTTCTGTAGTTTTAGTCGATTAGTCATGGGCGCGGGAAATCTAGCTTTTTGAGCTGTTTTTCCGCCAAACTAGCAGGAAACCCAAGAAGTCGTAGAAGCTTAAGCTGTTTAATAAATTAAAAGTGGTTTCAGGACTTTAAAACAAAAAAATCGACAGACAGACAAACAACAGGACAAGCGTTTTCATTTCGGATAGGCCGTTAAAATCTTGTTTATTGAATATCTTTTGAACGGAGTATCGCATCAGGATGATTGAGGTGTCATTTGACGCTGAACACAACAAAATTAAAAATTTGTGAACTTTTGCTCCACCGGCCCCAACAGCTCCAATTTCAAAAAATTTCAATTTCTCACTTTCACTCTCATTTCTCCTGAACTAATCCGTTTTTGAAAAATCTTAGTATGCAGTTTCAAAGAGGTTTACAATTCCTTGTGATCGGACTATCGTAGCAGATTTTCAGTTCTACGGCTGTATATAGTAGTCTCCTTGCGCACCACAGTCTCGGTGCTCATCGTCACTACGTGGACTGCCGTCCACAGTGATGTTTAAACGGTTATACTGAACTTAAACCAACGTTTATCATTTCAGCGGCCGTGACATACATATTTCTGTTGTTTATTTTCTGCCACTTTTCCATTTATGTTTGGCCTTGGAGCGCACTTCACCCAATGGTATCAGAACTAGAACCAAACGATATTGTATATAACACAAATGGTCCACTAATTTACATTTGTAAACTTATGGTATACGAATTAAAACCAAAATTTGTACACAAATTACCATTTGTTCTGAATGTTCCGAATTCAACATCAAAAGGTTTTGCTGTGAGAACATGGTCTCAAAATACTAGAAGCTTAACTTCTGTCGTGCGTAGGCTTGACACTCCCCTTTTTTTTTTGCCGATTTTTACATGAAAACACTAAGATATGCTATGTAGCCATTGTATTAGGAAAATTTTTATTTGGATTTGAAGTAATTTTTATATACAAAAATACGATGATAATGAACATTTTAGTTTTCAGGCCTGGTGGACCCTTTCCAGGATTTGCCCATTTGTCAACATTTTCTTTTTTCCATGTCCATGTGCTATTAATTTTCAGCTTTGGGTACCGGGTATCTCACAGTCGATCACCCTCGACTGTATCTTTCCTATTGTGACTCCCGATCGGGGGATCGGGGAAAAATCTGGGTTCTATCACGGGTCAAATCCTTTTTTCTAAAATTCTATTGAATGGCTGAACTTTTTATACCCGGTACCCATAGGGTACAAGGGTATTATAAGTTAGTGCCAACCGAGAATGTATGTAACAGGCAAAAGGAGAAATCTTTGACCCTATAAAGTATATATATTCTTGATCAGCGTCACTAGCCGTGTCGATCTAGCCATGTCCGTCTGTCCGTCTGTCCGTCCGTCCGTGTGAGACAACAGATCTTAGAGACTATACGAGCTAGAGTTACCAAATTTAATAACAACATTGGAATCCGTTGCACGCAGATCAAGTTTGTTTTAAAATTTGGCCACGCTCACTTCCGCCCCCGAAAATCATAAAAAACTGTATATAAGCCATATGCGTGATTTTCGGCGTAAAGTAAATAGATAGACTTAATAAGTAGGCAATCGTGGACGTGGTCTGAAGTTTGAGTAAAATCGGATGACAAACATAGAAGTTATTAAACAATAAAGTTTCTGAGAGAGAGTGAGAGAGAGAGAGAGAGAGCGCACGTGCGTGTTGCTCAGCATGTTCCTAGCAACATTTGTAGCTTTTGACAACATGTTCCTAGCAACATTTGTCTCTTTTGAGTGTTGCTCAACATGTTTCTAGCAATATTTGTCTCTATTTGTCAACATTTCCATTTTTCCATGTTCATGTGCTGTTTAATTTTACTTTGGGTACCGGGTATCTTACGGTCACACTCGACTGTAGCTTTCCCACTTGTTATACCCGGTACCCATAGGGTACAAGGGTATTATAAGTTAGTGCCAACCGAGAATGTATGTAACAGGCAGAAGGAAAAATCTGCGACCCTATAAAGTATATATATTCTTGATCAGCGTCACTAGCGGAGTCGATCTAGCCATGTCCGTCTGTCCGTCTGTCCGTTTGTCTGTCCGTGTGAGACAACAGATCTCAGAGACTATAAGAGCTAGAGTTACCAAACATTGACAACATTGGAATCTGTTGCACGGAAATCAAGTTTGTTTTAAAATTTGGCCACGCCCACTTACCCCGAAAACCATAAAACGGTATATAACCATATGCGTGAATTACGGCGTAAAAGTAAATAGATAGGCTTAATAAGCAGTCAATAGTGGACGTGTTCTGAAAATTTGAGTAAAATCGGATGATAAACATAGAAGTTATTAAACAATAAAGTTTCAGGGAGAGAGAGAGAGAGCGCGCACGTGCGTGTTGCTCAAAATGTTCCTAGCAACATTTGTTTTTGTTGGGTGTTGCTCAGCATGTTCCTAGCAACATTTGTCTCTTTTGAGTGTTGCTCAACATGTTTCTAGCTATATTTGTCTTCATTTGTCAGAAAATGTTATTTTTTCCATGTTCATGTGCTGTTTAATTTCACCCACAATGTTTTGTGTACCGGGTATCTTATAGTCGGTCACACTCGACTGTAGCTTTCCCACTTGTTTTTTTCTCTATTTATGTCTTAGCTTTTTTTCAGAGCTTGAAGTTTGGGTTCAGTTTCAGGTAATGGCGGCAATAAGAAATTTGCAGTCGCAGGCAAGAAATTGAATGGTACATTTAATTTATTGTGCGACGAACACAGCGAACTCAAGGCGCACTTAAACAAAATTTACTTTTTTGTTCCATAATGCTTTATTTTGGCCAATATTTTTTTTTGTTTGGTTTTTAATACAAGAATTAACACTGTTATCCCATCTTATTTCATACCACAAAAATCTACAAAGAAGAAGACAAATGTTTGAATCAATATTATTATGAAATATCTAATACATAACCCACAATCATCTAGCAGTAATTGCATTTTCTTATTGCTACCAAAATTATCGCCTATTTGCCATAAGCTAGTGGCTCACATCAGTGGGACTTCATATGCAACGATATTGTCTCTGCGTAACGACACCCCCAAATAAGTCACTATTTTAGTCAGCAGTTGCCAGAACCAGTTGGGAATTCTACATGTGAAGGTTTACTAGGAAAAAGATTGAAAATTCCCATTTTAAGAACTTTCGGTATAATTTAGGCGTTCATTTTAATAAGATTGGCTAAAATCTTAAATTAAGTTCATTTTGTTCATGAAAATAACCTGATAAATCTTATTTTTGGAATTTTTGGTCTTATATTAATTTAAGAATGCATAAACATTCAATATTGCAACGCAGTGATGAAGGCATCTCCGACCCAATAATACTCAAAAACTGAGAGACAAGTTCGCGTAGAAACCGACAGACAGGCGGACATGGCTAGATCGACTCGGCTGGTGATGATCAAAAATATATATACTTTATGGGCTCGGAGATGCCTCCTTCACTGCGTTGCAAATATCAAATAAAAGACATAGTCGTTTTTTATCACTGTGGACGGCAGTCCACGTAGTGACGATGAGCACCGAGACTGTGGTGCGCAAGGAGACTACTCTATACAGCCGTAGAAATGAAAATCTGCTACGATAGTCCGATCAGAACCATTTATATCTTGATCGAAAGGTATTGTAAACCTCTTTGAAACTGCATACTACGATTTTTCAAAAACGGATTAGTTTAGGAGAAATGTGAGTGAAAGTGCAAAATTGAAAATTTTGAAAATTTGAGCTATGGGGGCCGGTGGAGCAAAAATCCCCATATTTTTAATGTTGTTGTGATCAGGCTCTAAATACGCTTCGAATGACACCTCGATCATCTTGATCCGATACTCCGTTCAAAAGATATTCAATAAACAAGATTTTAACGGCCGTTCCAAAATGAAAACGTTTGTCCTGTTGTTTGTCTGTTTGTCTGTCTGTCTGTCTGTCTGTCTGTCTGTCTATCTGTCGATTTTTTGTTTTAGACTCCTGGAACTACTTTTATTTTATTAAACAGCTCGAGCTAAACATTTTTGTTCTACGACTTTTTGGGTTTCCCTTGTTAGTTTGGCGGGAAAACAGCTAAAAAGCTAGATTTCCCATGAACATAACTTCTAAACAACTAAAGCTACAAAACGTGCTATATGTCGTTAGAAAGGTATTTTGAAATGATAATTTGCCTGGACATAATTTATCTAATTATAATATTTAAGAATTTATAATTAAAATTAATTTTTTTTTGAAGTTTTTGTAATTTTTTCAAAATTGGCTCTAACGATTTTGATAGTCACTCATGGCCATATAGCCCTTGAGATGGCTCAACTTTTGGTATATATCACATATCTGGGAAAATTTGCTTTTTCGAGATATAACTCATTAAATTTTAGTAGCAAAGATCCCATATACATACTCTAACCTTTTATGTGCACTATACATACATTTATGTAAAAATACATGTAGAGTCATATAGAGACGTACAATTGCAATAAACTTTAAAACCATCAAACAAACTCGTAAATATTTTAAATTAAAAAAAACCTTTTAAGATGTTTGTTTTAATTTGAACCACTTTTTGCTTTTCCCGCTACTTTGGCGGGAAAAGGAAAATATAGATTTCTCGCGCCCATAACTTCTGAACGACTAAAGTTACTGAAACGTGCTATATGTCGTTGAAAGGTATTTTAAATGATAATTACTTTGCCTTTACAAAAAATTATCTAAATATTATAATTAAGAATTTAGAATTAAGATAATTTTTTAGGATTTTCTTAATTTAAAAAAATGGCTTTTACGATTTTGATACTCACTTCAGGCCGTATAACCCTTGAGATTACTGTTCACCTTTGGGATACCACTCATATCTCCGAAAATTCCCTTTTCAATAAAATTAGTACCAATGATCCCATATAGATAACTTCTTCTTATATGGATTTTTTTTTAGTTTTCCACATTTGAAACAAGTACTTCTGATATCAAAACACTCTTAACGAGATACTAAATTTTGTGACGGTAACCGGCGTTCAGCTAATATCAGATGTCATAACTATGTGATATAATTTTTAATAATAGCTAAGTCATATAGGAACGACCTCTGGACATGGTATTGAGCTATACTAATTAACACTAACATTTGGAGACCTACATACATATGACATTTTAAAACTTCTGATATCAAACAAAACACCTCTTAACGAGGTGAGATAAAAGTGACGATGGCATTCAACTCAAAAATTTCTGATACCAAATTTTGTGACGATTAATAGTTATTTAAACAAAAATATTTAAAAATTGTTTGATTAGTTTTAAAATCGGCACGCTGCCTGTTTTGCCTTTTTAAATTTTTCAGCTAAGTGCAGAAATTTTTTGAGTTGAATGTGCCATCGTCACTTTTATCTCACCTCGTTAAGAGGTGTTTTTGTTTGATAGTTCTATAATTACGGTTTTAATTACATTAAGATCGGACAACTATATCATATAGCTGCCATAGAAGGGATCGGTCGATTTATATGAAAATGTAAAATTCTACATGTAAAATGTAAAATTTACAAAATTTACATAATATGAAAATTTTTTTTAACGTTACCAAAATGGATCGATTTTCAATGATCCAATTGCAGACTGCAAGGGTTTACAAACTTCGGTTTACCGAAGTTAGCTTTCTTTTTCGTTTTTATATAATGTTATTGTTTATTTTACGTTAAGCAATCAATTTAATGGTTATAAAACGGAGGGACTGGCAGGAGGAACAAACATAAAACCAACGATAAATAACAATTTTTGATTAAGATTTGAAAATTTTGCATATATACGAGGTGTGTTCAAAAATCGCGAATTTCGTGTTTTTCAAAAATTATAAATTTATGAATATCTATTTTGTCCCCTTCAAAGTAATCCCCATGAGATATTATACACTTGTGCCAACGGTTTTTCCAATCTTCGAAGCACTTCAAAAAATTATTTGTTTGTTTGTGTCAATCAGTGTGAAGTTCTCGTCAATATTCTTAAAATTAAATTAGACGCAGTTGAACTTGACAAAATATATCCTAAACTCATTAAAATAATACTTCCTAAAATTCTAATATACATAACACACATTTTCAACACTGCATTTACAACATCTTTCCGGACTGTTGGAAAATAGCAAAAATTGTCCCAGTCCTGAAAGCTAACAAGGAGTACAGACCGATATCAATTCTACCATTCTTATCGAAAGCCTTTGAGAACATTATGGCAGCCCAAATAAACTCTTATATAGGTGATAATGGCTTACTCAATAACAACCAATCGGGATTTAGAAAAAAACGTAGCTGCACCTCAGCAATCCTGAAAAACTCGGACGATATACGTAAACACGCAGACAAATCTAATGTGACGCTTCTGGTACTTCTTGACTATAGTAAAGCATTTAACTCTGTAAGGGCCGGTTCCTACCCTCCCCTGTTAAATTTTTGAGGCCAGATAAAGTTCCGGCTTAGAAAATTTTATTTCCTATCGTATAAATGTGTGAGCTAACTTAGCCGAGACCCAGACTCCCTGTAAAATATTTTCCGGCCCGGAAACAAAATTAATTCCGATAACCGATAACAAAAAAAAAGAGACGGACAGCTGTTTTGAATGCCTGCGTTTGTTTTAATGATTCTACCTATCTTTTCGGCGATGGCTGAAACAATGATAGAGGTTGCCACTCCTCCACCAGTGCCGATAACTTTCCCGCTTCTTTGCAGCAAACTCTGGTCTGTTTTTCGTCTCAAGATGATCTCCCACACCCGTGGTACTCCTGACTGGGCAGTAAACTTAAGAGCAAAACTGTCCAGGATTCGACTTGGAGGTGTTTTGCGCTATTTTTGCTTCCCTATTTTTTATTTAAATTTGTATATTTTTTTCACAAAAGTGACAGTTCAGTGCTTTACAGCAAAAATCGATAAATAACAGTGAAGTTAACAGTGCTATGTTATTCTTTCACAGTCAGACAAATTTTTGAAGAGAAGGAAATCATATATTTATTTTTTTTTATCTGGTGACTAGTTTTTCCGGACAGATAGCTGCCAGGCAGATTAATAGTGTTTTTATTCAGAGGCGCATCTGCTTCAACTCTCAACAAATGAGCAACACCCAACAAAGACAAATGTTGCTAGGAACATGTTGAGCAACACGCATGTGCGCGCGCTCTCTCTCTCTCTCTCTCTCTCTCAGAAACTTTATTGCTTAATAACTTCTATGTTTATCATCCGATTTTACTTAAATTTTCAGAACACGTCCACGATTGCCTACTTATTGCTTCCTATCTATTTACTTTACGCCGAAAATCACGCATATGGTTATATACCGTTTTGTTTTTCGGGGGCGAAAGTGGGCGTGGCCAAATTTTAAAACAAACTTGATCTGCGTGCAACAGATTCCAATGTTGTCACCAAATTTGGTAACTCTAGCTCTTATAGTCTCTGAGATCTGTTGTTTCACACGGACAGACAGACGGACAGACGGACATGGCTAGATCGACTCGGCTAGTGACGCTGATCAAGAATATATATACTTTATAGGGTCGGAGATTTCTCCTTCTGCCTGTTACATACATTTTCGGTTGGCACTAACTTATAATACCCTTGTACCCTATGGGTACCGGGTATAAAAATCGCCGTCAATCTTTTGTAATGTCAAATGTTTTCTCTTCTTTTGTAGTCCTTAAACGTGGTGTACCTCAAGGCTCAGTTCTTGGACCTTTATTGTTCACTCTGTATGTCAATGACCTTCCCTGTGTGTTGTCAGCTAGTGATATTCATATGTATGCAGATGATGTCCAGATGTATGTAAGCCGTCCGATTGATAGACGAGTGTGTGAATGTATGTAACCGTGATCTTGATAAAGTTAGCAACTGGGCCAAAGACCATGGCCTTGGTCTAAACCCAAAAAAAAATCGAAATGCATAGTCATATATAAAAAGAAATTAAATATTGCTGACCTGCAGCCATTAATGATAAACAGCATGCCCATTGAATACGTTGAAAATGCTACAAACTTAGGTATCATATTCAATAATAAACTTAGTTGGAATGACCATATAATCAGGGCTGTAGGAAAACGTATGGTTTGCTAAGATCTCTTTCCCCAGTTAAAAGTCTTTTACCCATAAATGTTCGTATGCTAATTGCCAAGACCTGTCTAATCCCAACACTTTTTATAGTATCGAAATTTTTCAAATTGCGATGCAGCCAGCCATCAAAAATAAAAGTGGCATATAATAATATAGCTAGATTTATATTCAATATGCGCCGATTTGACCATGTGCCCAGCTATGCATATAGTATATTTGAACTAAACTTGACCGACTGGATGAAACTGAGAGTGTTAATCTATCTGCATAAAATAATTTACACGGGGAGCCCACCTATCTCTTTGAAGCATTAAGATTCCCTTCCTCTAGAAGAGCAAATAACCTAATTCAAATAAGACACAGATCTCTGCTTTTAGAAAGACAGTTTTTCGTAGACGCAATTAGGCTTCCAAGTCCTCTAAAAAATATTAGTAGCGCAACGCAGTTTAAGTCAAAACTAACATTACACCTACAAAATACCAACTAAACTTAAAAAACAAAAAAAAACAAAAAAAAAGCGACCTATTCATTAACCCTTAGTGATTAAGTGTAGCTTTAAGATTTTTATTCAAACCTATGATTCTAAATTTTAATTCAAACCTGTATTTTTGTTAATTTGTATTTATATTAATTTGTCCTACGTGACTATCGCACTAATTATAAGTTATCATCTTGTAGCGTTAGGAAAACATTATAAAATAAAATGAAATTTAAATTGAATTGAAGCCAATCTTCTCGGCCTTCTGAGAACATTTTGTACCACCGATAAACGTTGCTTCGGTCCAGGGTAGTTTCTCCGTATGCCACAGTCAACATTCGGAATGCATCCGCACCCTTAATTTTGTTTTTCACACAAAATTTTAACCTTTTTTGATTAAGTTAAAATCGAAGACGATCCAAAACACATGCAAGCAAAGCTGCTGTCAACAATTAAGTGAACATTTAAAATGGCCGAGCATAAGTGAGAGACATGAGTACCAACATAACGCCACAAACAAATCGAAATTCGAATATATGTAACCCGCGAAAACTCAAAATTCGCTATACTTTTTAAACACACCTTGTGTAAGAGAGGCTGCAAATAAAGCAAACGTCTACATTTGTTGAGTTGATATTTCAAACTGATCTTTATTTCAAAGTTCGCGCTTATGTAGCGGTCGTGAGATCCTTAAAACCAGTCTTATCGCTAGACCAACGGATTGGTTAGTTTATCTCTAACATGGGAAAATTTTGGTCGCGATAGGGGAAAACAACCCTCCCGCACATATCTTTATCTGTGACCCTCGCAGAGGTCGTATTACATCCCAAGTGTATTTATTTGTCTAGTGTATAGATCTGTGTTAGGCACAAGAGGCCGTTGTTTAGAGATACGAGATAGATCAGCCTTCGTCTGGTCATCGGTTTAGCCAATAAAGCCGCTAGGTGGTTGGTGTGGGCCTGAAGCCGTTCGTTGTAACGCCTTGAATGACGATTTATCTGCTCCCTCACTGTGGGAATATGGAGGTCGTTTGTGATGTCAACATTCCTCTCATACCAGGACGCATTTGTGATCGTGCACAGTGCTCGGTTTTGAACCCTTTGCACTCTCATAATCTTGGAACCGGACGTCGTACCCCATATTTGAATGCAGTAGGTCATTGAGAGCACTACTATTGCTGTATAGAGCAACACTTTGTTATAGAGGGTCAGCTTGCTGGTTGACTTCAGCATTCAATTTAGCTTCCTAAGCTTTCCACAGCATGTTGCTGCTATTTTGTTGGTATGCTGTCTCCCCGTGAGCCGCTTGTCCAGGATCAATCCCAGGTACTGCGCCTGGGGAGATTGGGGGATGAGAGTGTCCTGCAATTTAACCCTTGGAAGAATTTTATGCCTCAGCGAAAAATTGCAGTGTTGGGACCTATTTCCATTTATGGATATGTTCCACCTGTTCCTTTACTGTCAACGGGTACGGACGTCTCATTTTTTGTGCTCTAAAAAATCAAAAATTTTTTCCAAGAAAAATATTGTTCCAATAAAAAAGTTGTGTTTTCTTCGAATAATTATTGTCTGGACTTGATTACACTGGTCGACAAGAAAAATGCCGGCGAATAAAAGCCATAGATTCTGATAGATCTGAACTGGTACATTACTAGTCCGAAACTGAACAATTTCCATCACCCACCAATTTTGAGAAAATCGCGGTCAAAGTATCATGCACTGCTTGAATCGGCACTTTTCAGGGCTTAATAACTCCCAAGCCTCACGTTGCCCAGAGAGGGTATTCAGCTTAAAAAGAGCTTTGGCCTTTCTGCTTCAATATTAAACGAGAAAGAAAGCTGACTTAGGTAAACCGAAGTTTGTATCCCCTTGCTGTCAGCAATTGGATCATTGAAAATCGATCCATTTTGGTAAGGTTAAAAAAAATGTCAAATTATGTAAATTTTACATTTTACATGTAGAATTTTACATTTTCATATAAATCGACCGATCCCTTCTATGGCAGCTATATGATATAGTTGTCCGATCTTAATGAAATTAAAACCGTAATTCTATAACTATAAAGAACGACTATATCTCGAAGTTTATAGAAATTCATTGAAAAACAGATAAGTTAAAATTTTATTTACATTAATTTCGCTATCATTCCTATGGCAGCTATAGGATATAGTGGTCCGATTTCGGCCGTTCCGACATAAATACTGCGTGCTAAAGAAATAAGACTATGCTGAAAGTTTCAGCCCGATAGCTCAAAAACTGAGACTAGTTCGCGTAGAAACCGACAGAGGGACAGACAGTCGGACAGACAGACAGACCTACAGACAGACGGACATGGCTAGATCGACTCGGCTGGTGATTCTGATCAAGAATATATATACTGTATGGGGTCGGAGATGCCTCCTTCACTGCGTTGCAAATATCATGGCAAAATTATAATACCCTCTGCAAGGGTATAAAAAGAATTTCCAATGAGGGACCTCTGGTTCAATAGTTATAATGCATTTTACAAACTTAAACTTGTCACAAATTTTTGCTATGCTGTAGCCCAATCGCAGGTCGTAGACGCTCACGCCCATACCCTGCATACCCTGCGGTATGTTCAAAACAGTGCTTATCAGTTCAAAGCTCCCACTATGTCTGAATCGGTTTTGGACGTTGCAGCGACAGTGACTCCGTCCGTCCGTGTGAAACAACTGATCTCAGAGACTATAAGAGCTAGAGTTACCAAATTTGGTGACAACATTGGAATCTGTTGCACGCAGATCAAGTTTGTTTTAAAATTTGGCCACGCCGACTTCCGCCCTAAATAATTATAAAAAACGTAAAATAAGCTATACTAGTTATTTTCGGGTTAAAGTTAATAGATACAATAAAGAAAATAGGTTTAAACGGACGTTTTCTGAAAATTTCAGTAAAATCGGATGATTAACATGGGAGATATTAGCAATAAGGTTAGAATTTTAAAACACCCCCTAAGACGCTGCTATTGCAAGTTGCGCAGCCTGTAGCCGTCTAGGTCGTAGGTTCGAGCCCCGACCGCGCCAATACTTTTTTTTTTCTGTTTTTTTTGCATTTCTTCCTTTTTCCTTTGTTTTTATACCTGGAGAACAACTAGAAACAAATTTAAGAATAAAAATACAAAAAAGAAAATATTTTGTTTTTTTGTGGGATTGAGCTCGAGCCAATTTTGCAAAACGTAAATGCATCGGCTGCTTAGACAACTGGGCCACTACCTATATTTCATATGAAGCGCCATTTTCATACTAAGTATGCTTCAACAACTGTTAACCTAATTTTGAAATAAAATTGCCAGCGATTGTTAACATCTAATTCTTCTACATTTTTTTAATGAAAAGATGCTTTTTATTGAAATGAAAAAGTGTGTGTGAAAGAGAAAAGCGTGACCAAGAAATAACAAAGAAAAACTAAATTCACTTTTATTGCCCAACTTTTTCCGAACTGATATAAAATGTATTATTTAAATAAAGAGGAGAAAAATGAATAAGAATCGGAAATAAAACGTAACAAATTTTTGGCATGAGCGGGACTAGAACTCAGAACTTTCTTGCATAGAAAATGAATGCCCATCGCTTAGACGCCTCGGCTATGCTCCATCTTCAGGAATATACAGCGATTGTTACTTCTAATAGCCTTCACACTTTTTCAATCAGAAGGCGGTTTGTTTATTGTAATAGAGATGCACAAAACAAGTATGTGTGAAAGAGAAAAAAGATCGACTGCTGACCAAAAAAATTTCGCCAAGCTACAGAAAAGAACGAGCGTGACCAAGAAATGATAAAAAATAACAAAATTTACTTTTATAACCCAACTTTGCCGAAAAAATGAATAAAAATCTGAAATAAAAATGTAAATAAACTATTCTTTGGCATGGGCGGGCTTAGAACTCAGAACTTTCTTGAATAAAAAACGCTTGCCCACCGCTTAGACGTCTGGGCTATGCTCTATGTTGCGTTATGGACAGTGATTGTTACTTCTAATAGCTTCCACACTTTTCAATAACAAGGCGATTTGTTTCTTGTAATAGAATGTAATTGTAATAAATGAATAAATGGTTTACCCATTTATTTGCAATGGCCTCCCTGGGTCCCAATTTAATATATGACAAATAATTTATTTAGTCGGAAGCTAATTCGAGCGGTGATTTAATTTTTAATTAAGAAGAAACCGTCAAACGTTTGGGTATCTCACAGTCGAGCACTCTCGACTGTAGCTCTTACTTATTTTTATGATTTAATAAATATTGCTGCTCAATGTTTAAAATAAAAATAAAAATTAAAGTTAAATTAAAATTTAAATTTAAATTAAAATTAAAACTAAAATTAAAATTAAAACTAAAACTAAAACTAATATTAAAATTAAAATTAAAATTAAAATTAAAATTAAAATTAAGATTAAAATTAAGATTAAGATTAAGATTAAGATTAAGATTAAGATTAAGATTAAGATTAAGATTAAGATTAAGATTAAGATTAAAATTAAAATTTAAATTTAAATTTAAATTTAAATTTAAATTAAAATTAAGATTAAGATTAAGATTCAGATTAAAATTAAAATTAAGATTAAAATTAAAATTAAAATTAAAATTAAAATTAAAATTCAAATTCAAATTCAAATTCAAATTCAAATTCAAATTCAAATTCAAATTCAAATTCAAATTAAAATTAAAATATAAATTTAAATTTTTTAAATTTAAATTAAAATTAAAATTAAAATTAAAATTAAAATTAAAATTAAAAATTAAATTAAAATTAACATTAACATTAACATTAACATTAACATTAACATTAACATTAACATTAACATTAACATTAAAATTAAAATTAAAATTAAAATTAAAATTAAAATTAAAATTAAAATTAAAATTAAAATTAAAATTAAAATTAAAATTAAAATTAAAATTAAAATTAAAATTAAAATTAAAATTAAAATTAAAATTAAAATTAAAATTAAAATTAAAATTAAAATTAAAATTAAAATTAAAATTAAAATTAAAATTAAAATTAAAATTAAAATTAAAATTAAAATTAAAATTAAAATTAAAATTAAAATTAAAATTAAAATTAAAATTAAAATTAAAATTAAAATTAAAATTAAAATTAAAATTAAAATTAAAATTAAAATTAAAATTAAAATTAAAATTAAAATTAAAATTAAAATTAAAATTAAAATTAAAATTAAAATTAAAATTAAAATTAAAATTACAATTACAATTACAATTACAATTACAATTACAATTACAATTACAATTACAATTACAATTACAATTACAATTACAATTACAATTACAATTACAATTACAATTACAATTACAATTACAATTTAAACTAAAACTAAAACTAAAACTAAAACTACAACTAAAATTAAAATTAGACGCCTACATTGTATGTATATCGGCACTCAAACATTTTATACCTCCGAAGAACTTTGTGCGGTTGTGCATCCCGATGCAGTTGCTAGAACACAAGAGGTCTTAATTATTTCAAAAGGTAAATGGGAGTGCTATAGCATAATGATAATGAAATGGTGTCCACAAACTATGTTAGGACCTCGAATCTGCAAGCTTAAAGGATATTAAAGGCATGCTGCGAATGCTTCACTTGTCGGACAAACTATCAAACTAATGCACGCTTGGCTGCGGCAAAATTAAAATTATGTATCTTATTTCGGGCTGCATTTTAAGCAGACTCTGTTGCAGCTGCAGCTTATCAGGAGCCCTGCAGCTTGGCAGCTCGGCAAAGCAAACAGACAGCAAGGAGATGGGCTAAAAAGATGGCTGGAAGGAGCGCACCAAATTCAGCGTTGCCCTTGTACGAGCAGCGATTTTTGCTTACTCGATCGCATCAGCGCTGCAGTGGTGCAGCAGGAGTCCCACGAAGAGTGCCTCAAATTAATACAAAATTGACAGCAACTTAAAGCGCCCCAATATAAGATACACGATTGACTGGAAAATAATATGCCGCATGGGTCCGTAGTCATCGAGTGGAACCAATACCCAACAACAAAAGTATATCGGGCCGATTTCCGAGTCCCGACTTAAGACGTGTTGGCGAAAGTTGATCGTTAGCAAAAATTTCAGCTCTGCTCGAAAACTTCTGCTTAAACTTTTCGTTGCTTTTTATACGCTGTTATAGTTTATCGTTAAAAGTTCCCTGGCATAGAACAACTTTCATTGGGATTTACGCAACAGAATCGCCGACGCAACCAACTTCCATGGCTAGGTGAGCTTTAGGAGCTGTAGGAATGATGAAGTAAGCTCAAATTTTTGATTTCACAAACTCGACCACAACAAGTAAAGGCGGGCGGGAAAGCTCTCAAATCATTCGGTGCTGAAGTGTTAATAATGCACTTTGGTCAAGAGCCAGATTAGAGGTGGGGATGAGAGCAGTGGCCCTCTGGGCAGACTTAACAGCCTACGCTACGGTCTGCCTTAAAGGTGGTATAGACCTATAGACGAGCTCGGTGTCTTTAAATAAATACATAGAAGCAGCGCCCAACAATTTATAAGAACTTGTCCGCACACACTCACATTGACAGGCTGTCACTTATTTCACAAGCTGCCCTAAAGACTTACCTTCCAACACCCTCACCCGTGACAATTTCCCACCCCATGCGCCCGATATTTACTTACATACATATGTACATATGTTTTAAAGAAGCGTTTAATTAAGTCACTTGAATGCGTAACCGGTTGTCGTGGCATTTATTCTCAATGATGTTGCTAATGCTGATGGCGATGATTATTCCTCATTTGCCGATGTGGAAGATGCCGGGAAGCTGCCTCCCAATGTTTCCAAGGAAATAAGTCGTGGGACATTTCTGACTCCTGCATATTTTAAGACACCGTGTAAGTTACCGAGGGACCTGTATAGCGACACACAGCACAGACAAAAAAAAAATGTTATGTTTATATTATCGTATTTCTTTTTATAGCAATACTAGCGGACCTGGCGAACTTTGCCTCGCCCTAATTCGACGCCTTTATATAACCCCAGGGTAAAAGTCAAGCACTGATAATTAAAATTTCAAATTAATTTATATTATTTAGTAGAGAGCAATATGATATACTATGTTTTTAGATTTATTTTCCGGCGCACAAACAAACAATGAAGACGGTTTACTAGCACGCGAACATGCAACGTACAGCTGGCCGTGCGAAAAACAGGGAAATTCTAAATTATTCCCGCAAACTTATAACGATAGGCTTGCGATTTATTGATTGTCATCGCAAATGCCAATCGAACGAATAACTGAATCCTCTTAAATTGGAATGGAAGATCAGTTGGAATAATCGGAACTCGTGGTATAGGGACTACCTCTCCTTTAAATTTTCCCTTGATGATCGTCGCCTACCGCGTACCGTTGCACAATTTCGGATAATTTAGATTCCGCAGCATTATAATAATTAATCTCACCTTCAGTTGCAAATTATGCGGTGGAGTTCCTGGCACATTAAGCGAGTTCAAAAATTCTGTCGGATGGTTCGTCGCTTCATCCTCGTCGGTCACGCTGTCAACGGATCTGTATGAATGCAGTTCTCCATCGATTTGATTTTGAATAATGTAATACAAATTATCTACGTCCTTGTTCTTCTCTGCTAGTATTGCCCGTTCACTAATCTAGTCGATATTTTTATAATTTTGCGCAATGTCGAGGAACACTTTGTTAATGAGTACCTTCTTTGGCAATGTGAGCTCGCAAACATTTGCCGGGAACAATATTAATCCAGTCGAAACATAAATATCAACAGGAATTTCCCCATTGCACTGTGGTCCAGAATCCCGAATTGGTGACAGAAATTCAATTTTTTGACGTGATAACGTCTTATAAATCGATAGAGCAGGCTGCACGCTCGAAAAAGCATGACTCATGTGTCGTTACCTCTGCCGCGACGTGAGCAGCGTGACGTGAGCAGCAGCAGCAGAGAAGAGAGAGAGTCAGAGGTCGAGTGTGTGCGTAAGAGAAAAGCGCAGTTGGCTTCGCGCGAGATGTTCGCGCGAGGATCAGGCAGTGCCGGCTGCAAATGGCCAGTTTCTGGAGAGGATCAGGCAGTGCCGGCTGCAAATGGCCAGTTTCTGGAGAGGATCAGGCAGTGCCGGCTGTAAATAGCCAGTTTCTGGAAAGGATCAGACAGTGCCGGCTGCAAATGGCCAGTTTCTGGAGATGATCAGGCAGTGCCGGCTGTAAATGGCCAGTTTCTGGAGAGGATCAGGCAGTGCCGGCTGTAAATGGCCAGTTTCTGGAGAGGATCAGGCAGTGCCGGCTGTAAATGGCCAGTTTCTGGAGAGGATCAGGCAGTGCCGGCTGTTTGTTGATATGTTAAGTTAAATGGATATAAATATTATAGAAAGTCTATAAAGCCAACTTACATTTTTCAAAAACACAATTGCTGCGACTGGTACTCGAACCCGCGATCGTTAGATTAAGACTCGAACACTCTAGCCTCTGCACCACGCATGCAAACCAGAGGGCGGCGTCAAATACTGAAATACACACGTACGCATGCGTCAGTGTTCGAGCTATAAATAGACAAAGCGAGAGAGCAGAACGAGACGGAGAAACACCGTCGCAAAACGGGCGGTGAGAGCGAGACGGAGGAACACCGCTTTGCCCCTCTTCTCCTCTCACCCCTTTCCTTCAAACTTAAGTACAGGCATTTTTCATTTAAGGCTTCGCCTCGCGCGAATCCAACTTCGTTTTTCTCTTACATTTACATGTTTTGATCTGTCTGATTACTTGATTCTGACTGAAACGTGGATGCGTGACAATTGTGATCCAATTTCAATTGAAAATTTTGAATGTGTAACCCGGCAGAATAATCGATCAGATTCTGAAACAAATGCAGCAGGTGGAGTGGCAATTTATAGAAACTTATCATCGACATCCACAGCCGAAATTCTCAACATTGAACTATCGGATACAACCCGCCTTATTAGAAACACTGGTGACGTTTGCTTAGCAGAAGTTACATGCTTCACCGCTGATACCACGTTCAAAATGGTTCTTGGCGCAGTTTATATTCATCCTGGAGCAAGTATTTCTAACATCAGTGTTCTGCTACATCAAGCACTATTTCCGTATGTTTATAACAGCCAGTATGTACATCCCATTATGGAAGTTGATACCGATATACCAATTCTTCTTTGTGGCGACTTCAACACAAATGTGAAAAATGACAAAACATTCATCAAATTCATGAAAGACATGTTTAATGTCGATTGTGCATCAGACGTTAATATCTCAACAACACTAAGAGGCTCCACCATAGATTTGACTATTTCAAGACACATTAAACTCGAAACACTCCCTTTCATTTCCTACTTTTCCTATTGTAAGAAATTAAATATTACACATGTTTAAAAGTTGTAAAACAATTGCTCAACGCACATTTATGCTTGTAAAACTATTAAATTGTAAAAAAAACATTGACATAATTGTATTTATGCGTACAAATAAGTCTAACTTGATCAATTTCATTGTGATTTCCAATAACCTCCTTTTCTATATACATAGAAATCTATTAAACAAAATAAATTAAAATTTTCTTTAGAAAAATGCTACCATTCCATCGGTATTTTCTTAAGACGTTGTCAAGTTCAACTATCGTCAGTAAACCGACTTTACAGACAACCAATTTTTTTTTTCAAGATTTCGGCAAAAACCATATTGGATTCCAGTAGAGTATTCCCAAGGGCAGTCTAAAATCATATTTTTACAATTGAAATTGAAGCCCTCGAGATTTAGGAAGCCCTGGAAGTCAAATTGGTATAATTCAGTTATTTCTTTGACTATAAAAATAAAAAAACATGGAAAACAAAGATAGAGGTATTTATAATAAGGGTGTATTCACACAATAATTGTTTAATGTGATTCGTCTTTGTTTATATGTGCTTTTGTAATGTGATATTTCCAGCAATTCTAACCTCAAACTCGTTGTGTTTCGTGGAATAAAAGTATGTTGTATTTGTGTGTATTAGTTAAACTAACAACGCAATGTTTATTTATTTATTTATTTATTTATTTATTTCGCCAACAGATGTTTCCTTATCTGGCTACCTAACTAATCTTAACGTTACAGTTTATGACCTAAGGTAATGCAGCAAAGCCTTCTTAATTAGATCCCTGGGGGAGCTTGGGTCCAATCATGCATGGTGGCAAAGAATTGTAAAATATTAAGGCTCTGCATAAGGGCTCATTTAGGGCATAATTAGTCCTCAAAACAGGAATATAAAGGGTTCAAAATCTCTTAGATGTCTGCCCGGTACTGCAAAGTTAACCCTACTAAGCAAGGACGGACAATCTATTTTAGCTGTTATTAAGTCAAAAATAAAATTAAGGCAAACGCAGTTCTTCTATCTTGTAAAGTGGACAAATGTACAAGACGACATTTAGCAGGATACGAGGGAACAGGATGGCTGAAGTTGAGAGACTTAAGGGCAAAGCTTAAGAATTTCTTCTGAATGCGTTCCAGCCGATGAATGTGAATGGACCCCGTCAGTTCAAATAAATGAAGCGTACTCGAGTTTAGAGCGCACAAATGAGAAAAATAAGCTGAGCAAAGTATATGGGTCTGAAAATTGAGCAGTGTTACGCTTTATAAAACCATACATAGCGTATGCTTTCGGAACTATGTAGTTTATGTGATCAATAAAAGAAATTTAGTATCAAACATGACACCTAAATCCAGGGCTTCATTCTTACAGGAAGGTTATTAGAATTGATCGAGTATGAGGACAATAAGTTATTGTGCCGCTTACTATAAGTAACCGTGAAGCATTTAGAAAGGTTCAAAGGCAAAGCATTCCAGGAACACCACTCCCCAATTCTACATAAGTCATTTTGGAGGAACTCACTATCAAGACGGAGTTCACGGATTTGAAAACTTTAAGATCATCCGCAAATAATAAAAAATTCGGAATTCTTTATTTGATTGCCTATATCATTTATGAATAGAATAAAAGCAGCGGGCCTAAGGCACTCCCCTGAGGCAGGCCAGAGGTTGCCAAGTATGGACTAGAGAAATAACTATTGCACTCTACTCTATACATCCGACCATTTAAGTAGGATCTTATCCAATTCAGGATAAACAGAGTGAAAACCAATTTTCTTAAGTTTCGCCAATAAAGCGTTGTGGCAGACCTTATCAAACGCTTTGGCAAAGTCTGTGTAAACCACATCTACTTGATAATGACTCAAGAAGGAGTGTATGCAAAATGGTTGAACACCGCTAAGTTTGTGGTAGTCGAACGGCCTGGCATAAAACCGTGCTGGTTAGGGCTAATGGTGCCAGCTACAAGAAAAGAGCTGCTTAGCAATAATTCGTTCGAACAACTTGGAAACATTGCTTAGCTTTGCTATTGGCCTATAATTAGAGATTATACTCTTTACACCAGACTTGAAAATAGGAGTAACTGACGCCAACTTCCATCTCGAAGAGAAGACTCCACTGGTGAGGATTTATTAAAGATAATTTGGAGGGGCTCTGAAAGAACTCAATACAATTTTAAAATGAAAGGTGAAAGGCCATCGCAGTCTAGTTTTCAGAATTGTTAAAGCTCTCAGCAGCATTGTGGCAGTCCAGCTCACTGACATACAAGCACCCAATGTTTATAGTTGAAGCAATGGCGGAAAGCGTTACCTCATCATTCCACAGGGCATGTGGTTCAAAATTAGACGCAAAATAATTTGCAAAGAGATTAGCCACTCCGAGATCCGTCGATGCTGATACATTATTTAATGACATGGAGGAAGGATATATGATGTATTTCTCTTAGAATTAACAAAATGCCAGAATGATTTGGGATTAATAGCTAATTTACGTTCCACATCCGCAATGTATTGGTTATATAAGCATTTGTTAAGGAATTCGAATTCACGCTTATGTTGTTCATACCGGGCGAAATCTGCCGAATTACCACTTGCTACGAACCGCTTGTAGAATTTATTTCTGAGGTTTTTATACTTTTAGCCCTCGTGTGTACCAGGGTAAACTATAAGAATTCTGAAACCTTTTCATGGCATGGAATCTAATGATAGCAGATATGGAGATTAAAAACGTTCATAGCAAGTATCAACACTAGCATGCGAAAGGACCTCCACCCAATTAACACGAGAAATATCATTGCAATTGAGTTCAAAATACTAGCATTAATATAAATTTGTGTATAGCGAGGCTTATAAGGTGCAAAATATATGTAAGTATTGATAAAATTAGGGGCTGGTGGTGAGCATCACACTCAGATAATGGATTATCGCTGCAAACTAAATTTATATTCAAATCAGGACTTACGAAAATTAAGTCTAGAAGCTTATTTAACTTATTAAATACATTATTCATCTGGACCAGTCCCATACTGAACAGGTCATCAATGACTAAGATTTCGTGAGGCAAATGCAAATTACTGGGCACCATTGCTGAAGAGTCCACATCCTGAACCCACCAGCGAAGAGAGTTGAAGTCGCCAAGAACACAGATATACTGAGAATCCTCAAGATTCTGCTGAATATGGGCAATATTGTCCACGTGCTCCTTATAGAGTTCAAAGCTGCTACTTGGGGGTATATACGATACCACCAGAAAGATCGTTTCGATAGGTCCAGCGAGAGACACTGGAATTTGGTCAGTAGAGAATCATCATTCAAGAGTCGTATAGAAGCGCACCTCAAACTACGCCGAACAGCAATTAAGACGCCTCCTCCTCTAGAGCATTGCGTTTTACCGCATCCCGATCCTTTCGGAATACTTGGTACAAGTTTGAATCAAAGAATTCATTATCAAAAATCCATGTTGAGCCAGGTTTCAACTAATGCAATGACATCGTGATCACCATGCGATGTGGCCAAAAGACAGCAGTAGCCTTAGTACGCAAACCAGACATATTTTGAAAATATATTCCAAGGCTGGGATTATCTACAGTCAAGGAAGTCGAGGCAGGAGCACCGCCAGAGTGAAAGGTGTACTGCAGAAAAACAAGTGCAGAGTGAGCTAATCCTGAATCTGAATGCCATTCATTGACAAACTTTAGAAGCAGAAGTAGCGATGAAGCTCGAACCTTTATTGGACTGCCAATGAAATCCAAGTGTCTCGAAGAGAGAGTCTGGGCGTACGGGATTGACCCGCATCAAGGCGGTGATAAGTCAGAAGAGGGCGCTACTCCTAAGAGAAGCGCTGGTAGCGAGAATCCAATCCAGATGTACTGAAGTAAGGCGGCATCAGCTGTTGTTGATGAATGACCGGCCCCAGTCAGCATTGTTTGAGGGATAACTCCAAAGAGGAGGCGAAGGGAGAGTGCCATATCAGAAGAAGATCAGCAATCGGCAGACGGCATCAAAATATGCGACGAGAATCCAGCGGCGACACCAAGCACTGCGCAGCATGGCACCTAAAAACGGACGATGAGAGGAGCAACGCCAGATGGCCTTGTTGATGTGACGAGAGCTCAGCAAGCGAGCGCGAGCGCAACTCCGAAGCAGCTCCTAGGCGAAAAACGCCCGAGCCAAACCATAGACGAATTTCGCAGGAAAGGGACAGCAAAGCTCCAGCAGATGTTGTCCATGCATCAAATAGGCGTCGACAATCCAGCGGCGAAACGAAGTAAAACATAGCAGCTGCGCGCAAGGCGGACAAGAAGAAGAATAACACCAGAACTGTTGATACGACGAGGGCGCTGTGAGCGAGGCGAGAGCGCAACTCAGAGCGTGCCTCGGCAAACGACGTCATCAGCAAGCCTTTGGCGAATATCGCGAAAAGGAAAACAACAGATCCAGCTGATATTGTTGTTGGTTAATCGAGAGAGGCGTCAGATGGCGAGAGGTGTAGAAGAAGCGTAGGTGGTGCAAACGCTGTGCATAAAAGCCAAAACCAGAGTCTATGGTGAGGAAGAGCATGTATGAAGAGGTCCACACATACGTCGACGCCAGCGGCGCCGATCACTGGGGTTTTTTTTGATGGATGAGTTGGGGTCGAAGTTCTTAAAGGTCCAGCCAGATCGATTATGGTATCCTCAGATTTAGTCCTCTCTCTGTGGACAAATCTTTCACCTTCACCGAGTGCGGCCAAAACTCGTTATTAAAACCGAATAAAAGTGCTGATCCGGGACACCCAGCTTAAAGTTGACGAATTTTAAAGTGGCAGCATCAACATCTTTTTTATAAGTTTAACGCAAGTTAACGTATTATTGTCTACATTCAATTTAGAAGACGTAGTTTAAAACAGCAATTGGCTCAGTGGTAGCATTAAACTTTCCCACATGCAAATATTTGATGCTCGGCAGAACCTGAAGAGCATCTGACAACGGCGCAACTCCAACGACAATTTTTTTGTTTTTGTTGTTATTCCTCTTTTTCATGTTTCGAACTTTGGTAAATTCGCCTCTCTCGGCAGTTGGAGGTCGTTGCACTTGGCCATGGGCCATCGATGAAGAAGCGACGTGTTGTTGTTTAATGTGTGAATAATGCGACGGTATTAATATTTTTTGCCCCTTTTCCTTAAAAATTGAATTTTTGTAGACAACATTGATTTTAGTTCCGCTGAATTACATGAGTTTTGGCTCGAAACGGACAACGATAATGAAGATGATTTGGACACATATGAATGCATCGATGCCTATTCCCTCGATTTAGATGTGGAAAATGATTAATTAGTTCATTAAATGTATTTAAGTTTAATTCAATAGCAGAAAAACAAAAAGTTATGAATTTTAGTACAGGTTTGTATGGGGCTATACCATCCAGTAATCCTAGGTTGCTGAAATTCACATGGTATGTATATTGGTCAAAAAACTTATAGAGTCCGCATTTGAACTTGATAAATCAAAAAAAAGTTATGCTAACAAAACATTAATTTTAATATGGTGCTTGTATGGGGCTACCACTCCTAGCGGTCCGATTCGGCTGATTCTGACATATGTGCTTTGTATGGCAAAGAAAACAATGTGCAAAATTTTAGCTCGCTAGCTTACAAATTAGAATTCCTGCCACTAATTTGGGATTCTGGACCACAGTTCATTGCCAGGTGTCAGCAGTTGTCTCGAGATTTCAGCAGCCAACGGGTCCGTCTGCTACGTGACTCTCAAGTTCGTGGTTAATTTCAGCTTCTTGACATATCTCCACAATGAAAACGATTTTAGGCATGCATTAACTTCATCGGCAGCGTTAGACGAAAATCTACCGACAGCAATATCAAAGACCCACCAAATAGTCGAATCACCGCTTAAATCTTACAGTTCGGTCAACCGCCTCCAAAGCTCGCTCATGCGCCATCGTGCATTTATTCCAGATGATGACTTGCATTCTCGCATAAATTTCGCTGTCGCCGAATGCTTGCTTATCGTGGACATTCCGACTATATTTACTATGTGTACGTCGTCCAAAAGTTTGGTCGTCTAATAGCACGCATTATTCCTGCAAATCCGGGCGCCTGATCGTAACTTCGACTGACTGAAACGAATAAAATTTAACATAAATATATGTATGTCGACACAGTACTGTTTTATTACCCGGTACCCATAGGGTACAAGGGTAATATAAGTTAGTGCCAACCAACAATGTATGTTACAGGCAGAAGGAGACATCTCCGACCCTACAAAGTATATACAGTGTCTCAACTAATTGATCACGGTATCAAACAAATTCCATAAATATGCTTATATATGATAAATTACTTCTTGTATTGAAATGTAAGTGAATATTTTTATTCAGATTGTTATTCATAACATAAAAAACACCTGGTTTCACAGCATATTGGCTGCTTAACGGCTTTTGAACTAAAATGGGGCATGATCAATTAGTTGACCTTTAAGCAAAACTCATTTATTATTTTGTGTGAATGCCTTTGGCATCTGTTAAAGCTTGAATTTATCTGGGAATACTCTCGACAAGATTTTGACACACCTTTGGGGTTATGCTGTTCAGTATGCTTTTACCGTGATCCAATTTTTATTGTTTGTTGACACCACTAATGACTTATCAACGAGGCATCGTTTTAAATGTTCAGAGGGGCTCAATCGGGTTGTTCAGGCTATTGGTTCGCCAATTCGAGGACATTAACGTTACTGTCGGATATCCAATTTTTTTTTTAATTTTGACGTAAACTTAGGGTCGGTATACTGTAGAAATTAAACGTCCGAAAGCTCTGCTTGGCATAAATTTAAGTGGTATTGTAATCTACATTTTAATGTTGACATACTGAGCAGTATTCATTTGTACATTGACTTCACTAGTTTTCAATGTCTTCTAGCGTTATCAGCCCCAAATCACATCCAAATGTCCAGCAAATTTTAATACATTTTTCTAAATATCACTGAGGGCATTATGTGTCTGTCTTAAAGTTTTCTTTCTTCCATTTTGGACCCATTGAGTTCTGTCATACAAAAATTTTGTTAATTTTTTGTCATCTAACCAATTAAATGTTTTCCAATAACCAAAGGTAAATTTAGAAATTTTTGGAAAATATTGTAAATATTTATGGCGGTCCGTTAATATGGGGTTTTGGCTATTGCGTTTATAAATATAATTTTTGCAAATCATTTACCAGGCCACTACGGTAGTCACATTATTTTCCATTTTAAATCTCTATTGAATTGCGGATCGGGGTCGTGCATTCTCCTTTTAATTTGTCGTAACACACGCCTGTGGATGGGCCTATTCAATATACGTCTCATGCTCGTATATTCCACCTAGGTCTGATAATAACATATACCTACAGCATTTAGCTGAAATTCAGGGTATTCACTCAACCATTGGCGATAATGACCATCTTATTGTTATGGGTGATTTCAATTTGCCTGCCATTTCTTGGCTGCCCTCAGCTGAGTCGAACATTTTTGTTCCCACTGTACCCCATGATCTGGTACATGGTCTAATTGACCTTTCATTGGGACAATTGAATGCTGTGAGGAACTGCTCTGGTAACATCTTAGATCTTATTTTCGCCTCCGAGTTTGCAAATGCCCACGTCTCTAGAATTGACCCTCTCTCCAGCCCCGAAGACGCGTATCACCCACACTTGAGATCCTTTTAGAAGCCTCAGCTCCGTTATTGCCTTGTCCTGAAGTCGAGCCAGCAACTTTTCGTTGCTCGCAAAACCAATTTCACTGAAATGAATGCTTATTTATCCTCTGTGGACTGGTCCTTTATGGATTTACCTGAAAGCCCATCTAGCATTGTGTAGAACGGTTCTACCGCATACTGGAATCGGTTTTCGAGATGTATGTGCCTTCATTTTCCTCATCCACCGTTTCTCATAAGCCCCTGGTTCTCTCGTAGACTCTATCTAAAACTACAAGTCCAGGCTTTTTAAAAATATAAGAGAACTGGGCTGTGACCACTCAAATTATTTAACTGCTCGTGCAAATTTTTAACCCACAATTCCGAATGCTACAAAATTACCTGATTCGTTGTAAAATGAGTTCAAGATAACCCTAAGCAGTTCTATGCGTTCGTTAATTCGAAAAGTAAATCACAACAATTTCCATCTTGTCTTCATTATAATTCTATTTTCGCCTCCAAGGAGTCCGATATTGCAAATTTATTTGCAAACTTCTTCAATCTACATACTCATCCGTACGCTTCGACACAACCTCATCCTATCCTTATTCTCTTCCACACTCTAATTCTATTTTTGCCACTGATTAGTGAAGATGATGTCCTTGGAAATCTTTTGACTATTAAGTCTTCCTTCTCGTCTGGTCCAGATTTGGTACCAAGCTGCGTTCTAAAACATTGTGCTAAAGCTTTGAGTAAGCCACTGTCAAAACTTTTCAAATATCACTTCAGAATTCGTTTTTCCTGACGTTTGGAAGGAATCTTTTATCATTCCGCTTCATAAAAGGAAGTAAAGCTAACATTGAAAACTACAGAGGATAGCAAAACTTAGCGCGATTCCCAAGTTATTCGAGTTAATAATTACTGCTCAGCTACAGCACCAATGCAGCTCGATAATGTCCTCCTCGCAGCACGGCTTTTTGAAACGTAGATCAACGTCTACAAATCTTCTTGAATTTGTTGCAGTTATAAGAAACGCTTTTTAAAACTAATGCTCAAACTGATGTCATTTTACAGACTTTAGTAAGGCTTTCGACTCCGTGAACCACCAGTTACTGTTAAATAAACTTGTTCTCTTAGGATTCCCTATCTCTTTGACCAAGTGGATTTCGACTTATTTAACTAACAGAACGCAGGGTAGCCTTCAAGAGTTCTTTCTCAAACCTTGTCTTTGTGACTTCTGGTGTTCCTCAAGGGAGCCATCTTGGACCTCTGCTGTTTGGCCTCTTCTTAAATGATCTGCCTCAGGTAGTTCACCATTCACACGTGATGATGTATGCGGATGACGTAAAACTTTGTTTGCCACTTACAAAGTCTGACTCCCATACACTCTTACAATCAGACTTGAATAACCTGCAGTCTTGGTGCGTCCAGAATTTGCTGTTCCTGAACAACTCTAAGTGTAGCTGCATGTCCTTTTATAGAAGAAACCTTTCCTGGCAAATTATTTTATAGGGTCGTGTGAGCTAGATCGCATCTATTCGGTGACAGATCTCGAACTTCTCCGATCACATTGGCATCATTGTAGGAAAGCAAAGGAGTCCTCGCCTTTGTCAAGCGATGGTCTAAGGAGTTTGAGGATCCTTACACAACTAAACTCTTGTATATTTCATTGGTTCGCCCGATTCTGGAATACTGCTCGTGTGTATGGTCGCCTCAATACGCAAAATATCAGGACCTTATCGAATCGGTACAGAAGCAGTTCCTTTGTTTGCCTTACGGGGATTAAACTGGGAACCACATCGTCACCTACCATCCTACATTGACAGACTGCGCCTGTTAAACCTGCCCTCGCTTAAGGACCGCCGGACCTGCCATGGAGTGATGTTTGTTCACAAACTGATAACAGGACACATCAGCTCGCCTTACCTTCTAGGCCAAATCTCTTTCACCGTACCAAGGCCGTCGCGCAATTTTCGGCCCATTGCCTTGCATTTCTGCAAAACGAACTACGAGGTCCATGATCCTTTCGCGTTTTATGTTCGTCCTATAATGATCTGTATTTTTTGTTATATGTTGAGATGTCCCTTGAATCCAATGTTAATAATATTATTACCCACCTGTCCTTGCCTCCACCCACCTGATGTGAGTCGGAGCATATCTTAAAAAATTACTCCAAAATTGGGCGGAGGTACATTTTTACTAGCAGATATTTGCTATTACAATAAATAAATAAATAAATAAAAAAACCTTTCCTCCAACTTAATTATTTTTAACACTTTAACCCATATTTATACCCGGTACCCATAGGGTACAAGGGTATTATAAGTTAGTGCCAACCGAGAATGTAAAAAACGTAATATTAGCTATAGGCGTGAATTTCGGCTTAAAGTAAACTGCAAATTTGAGTAAAATCGGATGATAAACATGAAAGTTATTAAACAATAAAGTTCCTCTGTGCTTTCACACTCTCTCGCTCTATCGCACTGCTTAGGAATAATATCGCGTGGGAACGCAGGATAGACAGAAGAGAAAACAGTATAAGAGAAAGCAGTAGAAGAGATGGAGTGAGAGCGGAGAAAGGGAGAGAAAGCTTTCAGCAGAGCGGATAGTCAGCGCATAGCGGGCCACGGATGCGCTGAGCAAGGAGTTTTGGCGGAAGAGCGGGCTACTGAATTGCAGCAGCAGCGCTGCAGAGGATCGGATGAGCAAGGAGTTTTGGCGGGAGAGCGGGCTGCTGAATAGCAGTGCTGCAGGGGGGTATAAAAGAGCGAGGCAGGAGTCAGTTGGGGAGTCAGTTGGAGAGGCAGTTAAGTTGTCAGTGAACAGTGACCAGTGCTAGTGCTAGTGAAAGTGACTCCTTGGAAAACGAGCCAAGGGTCAGTTCAGGGGACAGCAGAGCAGAGAAGTTTTACCAGCAGCAATAACGCAGTAAGTCTTTGGGAGGATTCCCTTTGACCAAGCGGGTCCAGTTCACTTCTTCCTTCCACCTCGTACTTTGTAAGTGCCCAGGCGGACGGTGAGTTTGCCAGTGCGTCAGCATCTGGAGCGTGCAGCACCAGAGTATCTAGCGGAGCGAAGCTTAGCGAGAGTATCCGAGTGCTGGTAGCATCGGAGTATCAAGCGGAGCGTAAGCGCGGCGTGATCACCCAGACGGCGTTGGCCGGCGAGTCGGGCGTGCCAAATTGTTAGAGATAGGGCGTCAGGCAGGTGTGCTAGAAAAGAGGTGAAAATCCCAGTTACAATATATATTATATTACTTAAATCTAAACACCGGAGTTCTTATTTTGGCACAGTGCCCAACAAATATAATTTGTTGCAGTGAATCCTGGACGAGACTGAGCTATCCCGCCCCGATCGTTACAACTGGCACCCGAACTAGGGTCGCTGTGCCTATAAGAATTATCTGATTTATAGATATTTAAGAATAAGGAATTTCTTTTCCCCCACGTACATTATAATATCCACGATGGCAAGTACCAGCTGGATATATAAACTAAACAGGGAAGAATTACTGGCGTATAGCCAGGAGTTCGGACTTCAGTTGGCAGCGAACGTAGACGAGTTACGCAGAGGGTTCGTGGCGTGGGCACGAGAACAGCTCGTGGACCCAGCCCACATAATCAGATTCAAAGAACTGGCAGAGCGTCACGCTGGAGCGTCACCAGGTAAGGCGTCTACAAGCAGTGGGGACAGGAAAAACCCGCTGCTTTTAAGCCTCAGGTGATGATTCCACAGGGGACATTCTAAATGCCAGTTTTAAGGAACAGGTACAGATAGATATCCCAGACCATAACCAAAACAATTCCGGAGTCCACCCCAATTCCAACTGAAACCAGGATACAGCAGGAGATTAAAGCCAGGCCACAAGCACCTGACTATTCAAGAATAGCGTCGAGGGTAAGGAATGGAGTTTTCGTTTTGATGGAGCAGCGAAACCGCTGGAGTTTTGGAGCAGGTGCAGTGGTCAGCAGAGACGTACGGTCTCGAGTTAGACCTGCTTCCTAGGGCGATGGCCGAA
The DNA here is from genome assembly GCA_014170255.2 of Drosophila triauraria. Lineage (NCBI taxonomy): Eukaryota > Metazoa > Arthropoda > Insecta > Diptera > Drosophilidae > Drosophila > Drosophila triauraria. The sequence goes on from JABJVT010000007.1 coordinate 487,864, forward strand.
TTGCTTCAGGGAATAGCCTTGAAATGGTACGTGGCGAACAATCAACACTGGACGACATGGGCAGCGTTCACAAACAGTTTCAGGCCTATTTTTTACCACGGGGCTACTTCAATCACCTTCGGGAGGAGGTGATACAGCGCAAGCAGAGCTGGGAGAACCCTTTAAGTGTGAATTTATGGTGGAGATGCAGTGCCTGATGAGGCCGTTGAAAATAACAGAGGCGCAACTGGAAAGGATATATGAAAACAGCGTTCCAGATCAGTTTTGTCAGTGAAAACTGAGCTGGGGAAAACTAACACCTACATGGAGACCCGTGAGATTCGCGGATGGGCGAGCGGGCGAAATAAACCACCAGCTCAAGGTGACACTCGAGTTTGGGAGCCGGCAGATCACAACAGTACTGTTCGTAATGCCAGGGATCATCGATGATCTAGTCCTGGGCTACAACATATTGAAGGATCTGGAGGCAGAATTAAGTTGCGCAGGACAAAGAATTCAGTTTAGGGCGAATAGGCCCACGAAAGCAAGAATTAGTCAGGAATCGCAGAGCGAAGAACCAAGCAGGAACAAGGAACAGGACAGTAACAAAGCCCCAGAGGAACGGTTAAAAATGGCAGCGGAAACGCCATTAACTGACCAGTGCATGGACACGTTTCTAAGAAGAGAATTAGAAATGTTCGAGGAAATCAAAGGGTATCGAACATTGCTGAGCACAAGATAGTGATGAAGGATGCACGACCTTTGAAACAAAGATATTTCCCAAGAAATCCAGCGATCAGAGCCACCATCGACAATGAGATTGATGAGCTACTAAAACAAGGCTGTATAAAGCCTTCGAGTAGCCCTCATAGTGCCCCAATCGTCATGGTGCAGAAGAAGACAGGCAAATGGAGGTTATGCGTGGATTTCAGGCAGTTGAATGCCAAATCTATCCCAGACGCGTACCCTTGCCGAGGATTCACCACATCCTGGACCAGTTAAAACAGGCCAAATACATCAGTAGTTTGGACTTAAAAAATGGGTACTGGCAGATACCCATGGAGGAGTCAAGTAAACCATTAACGGCGTTTACAGTCCCGGGACGGGGTCTGTATCAGTGGAAAGTCATGCCTTTCGGGTTGCATTCAGCACCGGCAACGTTTCAGCGAGCACTGGACAGCGTTATCGGGCCAGATATGGAACCACATGCCTTTGCATATTTGGATGACATCATCGTCATCGGTCGCACGCTGGAAGAGCTCAAGAGAAACCTCCAAGAGGGTGTTCCGACGGCTAAGAAAAGCAAATTTGAAAATCAACGTAGATAAGTGCGAGTTCTTCAAAAGGAGCTGAAATACCTCGGGCATCTCGTAACGGATCAGGGATCCGTACGGATCCTGATAAGGTGGCAGCCATCGGAGAACTAGCACAGCCAGCGGATGCCAAAGGTCTGCGCAGGTTTATAGGAGTTGCATCGTGGTACCGGCGTTTCGTTCCGGACTTTGCAACTAAAATCAACCCGCTGACAGGATTGTTAAAGAAGGGCGTTAAATGGCATTGGGAGGAAAAGCAGCATCAAGCATTTGAGGTCATAAAGGAGAGCCTGATCGCAGCACCGGTATTGACTTGTCCGGATTTTGACAAGAAATTTGTGCTCCAAACGTATGCCAGTAATGTGGGGATAGGAGCGGTCCTAACCCAACACCAGGATAACCAGGAGAAGGTTATATCGTACGCTAGTCGGACATTAAACGGGGCAGAACAGAACTATTCGGCGACAGAAAGGAGTGTCTGGCCATTGTGTGGGCAATTCATCAATTTAGACCATACTTGAAGGGATATCATTTCCAAGTAGTTACAGACCATATGGCATTGAAATGGCTCAACTCCATCAAGAGCCCGACTGGACGGATTGCGAGATGGGCATTGGAGTTGCAACAATATGAGTTCGACATCATGTATCGGCGTGGGAAGCTAAATACGGTGGCGGACGCCCTTTCACGGCAACCGTTGGAAGCGGAAGCCTGCCTCATGATTGGCAGCGGAGAGCACTTCAGCTTGGAGGAGTATAAAACTTGTGCATGGACCCAGGAAAAGCTGAAGGAAATGAAAGCTCATCCACAAAAGTTCCCGGATTATATATGGGAAGCGGGAGGTCTGTACCGAAACATCCCTCACAGAGCTGGACATGAAGACGTGGCAGCATGGAAATTATGCGTGCCGTCCGGGCTCAAGGAAAGGATCTTGAGGAGAATCATGATGCACCGACAGCAGGACACACAGGAAGGCGGAAAACCATCGCCAAGATTGCGTCAAGATATTTCTGGCCAGGGATGCAGCGAGACGTACGATCATACGTGCGTAAGTGTGAGACGTGTCAATGTTTCAAGGCCAGCCAACTACAGGCAGCGGGAAGATGCTAACACAAATCCCGGAGGAGCCATGGTCCACAGTTTGTGCGGATTTTGTGGGACCACTTCCAAGATCCATACACGGGAATACGATGCTGCTGGTGTTCATTGACAGGTTTTCAAAGTGGACTGAGATGGTGCCATTAAGGAAGGCCACGACGGATACCCTAAAGAAAGCGTTCAGGAGAGAATCCTAGCGCGGTTCGGGGTACCTAAAGTCCTCATTACAGACAATGGGACACAATTTACAAGCAGAGCGTTTAAAAATTTCCTGGAGGACATGGGAGTACGTCACCAGTTCACGGCCCCGTATACGCCCCAGGAAAATCCAACGGAGAGAGCCAATAGAACGGTGAAGGCGATGATTGCCCAGTATGCGGAAGGAAATCAAAGGAAATGGGATGACTTGCTGCCAGAGATAACACTGGCAGTAAATTCAAGCACGCAGGAATCCACCGGATATTCCCCAGCATTCCTTACCCAGGGAAGAGAACCAAGACTGCCGAAAGCCGTGTATGACGAGGCTACAATGGGAACTGGAAGACCGCAGCAGGATCCAACGGAGCTCGCGAAGGACCTGAAAGAAGTCTTCGAGATCGTGCGAAGAAACTTAGAAATGGCGGCACAGGACCAAGCCTGGACTCCAGTAGTTGGGCAAGTGGTGTGGGCCAAGGAGCACCACTTGTCAAACGCAGTGGAAGGATTTGCTGCCAAGCTAGCGCCAAGGTTCGGAGGACCATTCCGAATCATGGATTTCGTGTCTCCAGTCATTGTCAAATTAAAGGACATTAAGACTGGACAGGAGCGGCGAGCCCACATTAGTACCCTGAAGCCGGAAGGGGACGCAAAAGAACAGACACATGTGGAGGATCCAAATGATAGGGATCAACAGCCGGGACAGAGGAGGGTAAATGACGACACGGCAACATCAAACCGTGATAAAAGAAATTAAAGATAGGAAAAACACTATGAAATTTGTAAATATAAAATAATAGTAAAATAAAAAAATTTTAATTATAATAAATTAAAAAAAAAAAATTAAAAACTAAAGAAAATAATAAGTTAGAGGTTAAATTAGTAGCTGAAGACGCATAGCCAGCGATAGCGGATAGAAAATGCACAACACTGAGGCAGGAGAGAATGAAAAACGGATAAATTTGAAAAGCTTTGGGCGAGGATCCGTTAGGCAGAGGCACGACAAAACGGCGGCTCAGGGCCGCCGAGAGCGAGCAGCTCAGCTCAGAAACAATTAGCAGTGCAGACCGCAGTAAGTAGGGATTGGGGCATGAGGAGAAAACAAGATTTGATGGTTAGGTTAGTTTATTTATTGTATTTTCGGTTTTTGTTTTCTTTTCTTTTCTCCCCCTTTCAAGAAAAACACCTAAAAAAAAAAAAAATGAGCAGCAGCCATAAGACTATGAACGGCGAGGAGCCGGTAAGGGCGAGGAGCCCAAGGTGACAGGCAGAGCCTGCCAGGGGCGGAGAGCCCGGCAGTAGGAGGGGCGAGAGGCCCAGTGAGGGGCGAAAGGCCCAGCAGGAGGGGCGAAGCCCAGAAGGTCGCGGCGAGGCGAAAAGCCCACGCGCGAGGGCGAGAAGCCCGAGGAGAGCAAGGGCGAGGAGCCCGGGAGGCCGACAGGCGACACCCAAGAAGCCAGAGGAGGTGCCGCAATATAGGCGGTAGGCTAGGCCGCCGACGCCACACGGCCATCGGCTAACCCGAAGCCGATGGAGGAGGACGTGGTGGTCATCAGCGATGATGAGGACCAGGCCGAGGAGGACGACGCCGATGGGTACACGGTGGAGGCAACCCAGGACCGGAAGTACAAGGACGGCTTCTGGTGCACCATCGTGTACGACTCTGGAAGGAGAGTCATCGTGCCGGGCGATGCGTCGGGGTGGCGGCTGGACGAGATCCCGGACCCCGACGTCAAGCGGGCCGCCAAGAGGGCAGCCGAGAGAGCTGCGGCAGCAGAGGCGGCAGCTAAGGCGATGGCGGCGGCCAAAGCCGAGAGAGCGGCAGCAGCAGAGGCGGCAGCGAAGGCGGCGGAAGAGGAGGCGGCAGCAGCAGCAGCGGCAGCACGGGCAGCAGCGGCCGCAGAGGCTGCAGAGGCAGCGAATAAGGCAGCAGAGGAGGAAGCAGAAGCCGATGTACGACAAGATCAGTTCGAGGAGGATCTGCGAATGCTGGTGGAGGAAGAGCTGGAGGCGTGGGTGTCGCAGCTGCAATTGGACTGGGCCATGGAGCAGCCGCAGCGGCTGCTGACCACAGCCGCAGCTGGGGAAACCGCAGTGGCCGCAACAGCAGCAGCCACAACATAAGCAACACCAGCAACACCAGCAGCAGCAGCCTCAACAGCACCAACAACAGCCGCAGCAAAGGCACCAGCAGCAACACCAACAACAGCACCAACAACAGCCGCAGCAGTTCCCGCAGCAGCCACAGCTGCAACATACGCACCCGCAGCAAGGCCAGCAGGGGGCGACGCAGCAGGGGCCGGGACACCATACCAGTGACCCACGGCGGCAGGCGGATGTACCCACCCCAAATGGACAACATTGTCCGGGCGACCCATGGGTCTATGGACGTCGCCCGGTCATGGGGTCATGGGCGCAGCAGCGGGTCCAGTTCACTACTTCCTTCCACCTCGTACTTTATAAGTGCCCAGGCGGACGGTGAGTTTGCCAGCGCGTCAGTTTAGCGGGAGCATCTGGAGCGTGCAGCACCAGAGTATCTAGCGGAGCGAAGCTTAGCGAGAGTATCCGAGTGCGGGTAGCACCGAAGTATCAAGCGGAGCGTAAGCGCGGCGTGATCACCCAGACGGCGTTGGCCGGCGAGTCGGGCGTGCCAAATTGTTAGAGATAGGGCGTCTTGTGCCCCGCTTAAGGCAGGTGTGGTAGAAAAGAGGTGAAAATCGCAGTTACAATATATATATTATATTACTTAAATCTAAACACCGGAGTTCTTATTTTGGCACAGTGCCCAACAAATAAAAATTTGTTGCAGCGAGTCCTGAACGAGACTGAGCTATCCCGCCCCGATCGTTACAGCGTGTTGCTTCACATGTCCTTAGCAATTATTGGCATTGTGGCTGATTCGGCACATTGAGATACATTAATAAAAATCAAAAATTCTCTAGTTAACTAATGGAAATGGCTTAAGTCAACTAATTGATCACATTCCTATTTTTATAAAAGCTCATTTGTTTTAGAAAACAGATTTTGTTGGCCCTTACTGCCCTGATACATTAGTATTTGTTGTAGCTTACTGGTGGTGAAGAAGCGAAGAAAAAAGCATTTATCCGAAAGATGTGGTCGATTTAGCCATGTCCGTCTGTCCGTCTGGGTAAATAGATCTCAGAGTCTATAAAGTTAGAGTTTCCAAATTAGGTGACATTATTGGAATCTGTTGCACGCAGAACAAGTTTGTTTTAAAATTTGGCCACGCCCTCTTCTGTCCTCAAAAATCATAAAAACGTTAAATAAGTTATGCTCGTTATTTTCGGGTAAAGTTAATAGATTAAGTAAATGAATAGGCTTGAGCGGTCGTTTTCTGAAAATTGAAGTGTAAACGAATGATAAACATGGGAGATAACATATTAGCAATAAAGTTAGAATTTTAAGACATCCCCCTAGGCAAGCTGCGCAGCCTGTAGCCGTCTGGGTCGTGGGTTCGAGCCCTGACCGCGCCCAAAACTTTTTTTGCTTTTTTCTGTTTTATTTTTGCGTTGTTCCTTTTTTTTATTAATATACACGGAGAAAGACTAAAAAAGGTAGTAAAATAAAAATGCAAACAAAAAAATTGGTTGTCTATAAAGTCGTTTTACTGACGATAGTTGAACGTGACATCGTCTTAAGTAAATGCTACCATTCCATCAGTATTTTCTTAAGACGTTGTCACGTTCAACGTCAGTAAACCGACTTTACAGACAACCAATTTTTTAAGTTCGAATCTTCTGGAGCGCACTGAAAATAAGATCATTTGTTCAAATCATTCATCATCAGATGCATTGATGCTTTATAAAGAACTTACCTTTCAAAACTCCAAAGGATCGTGAAACAACAGATCTCAGAGACTATAAGAGCTAGAGTTACCAAATTTGGTGACAATATTGGAATCTGTTGCACGCATATCAAGTTTGTTTTAAAATTTTGCCACGCCCATTTCCGCCACCGAAAATATAAAAAGGTATATAACCATATGCGTGATTTTCGGCGTAAAGTAAATAGATAGGCTTAATAAGTGGGAAATCGTGGACATTTCCTGAAAATTTGAGTAAAATCGGATGATAATCATATAAGTTATTAAACAATAAAGTTTCTGAGAGAGAGAGAGAGAGCGCACGTGCGTGTTGCTCAACATATTCCTAGCAACATTTGTCTTTGTTGGGTGTTGCTCAGCATGTTCCTAGCAACATTTGTCGCTTTTAAGAGTTGCCCAACATGTTCCTAGCTACATTTGTCTCTTTTGAGTGTTGCTCAACATGTTTCTAGCTATATCTGTCTCTATTTGTCAACATTTCCTTTTTACATATTCATGTGCTGTTTAATTTCACTCACAATGCTTTGGGTACAGGGTATCTTACAGTCGGTCACACTCGACTGTAGTTTTTCCACTTGTTTTCTAATGCATTTATACCAAGATTGGCATTAAATGGCGATCGAAAGCCTTGTTTTTAAATCTCGGATCTATGAGTGTTTCAATCCTCGGATACGTGCGCTCTTCATACACTAAAAGTCGCTTTTGACACGCTCAACTAAAACTTGTGAGCTTCAATGCCTTCAAAAGAATTTAGTTTTAGTCTTAAGTTGTCCAAAGCGGCAACAACCCACAAATAATTGGTACGATTTCGTCCGCCGTGAATGGCGTTGGTGCTTTTAACGTACTTAAGAGGACTTTGCAATAGCCTCTCTATCATCTGGTTAGCGCTGTTCCACCTTGTGGGCACTTCTTGGATTAAACTGCACTTGTGTAAAGCGGTCCCAAAATATAAGACATTTACATGTGAGTTTTTGTAAGAAACTGATTTTATTTAAAACGATCTCCGCTTTATATAGGAGATTGGGTTCTAATTTTACTCTATGACCTACGCAGACCGCACATCTGCTCGTCTAATCTTCTGGGGTTCCACGCAGTGGTTTCAGATAACATTAACAATATTAGTCAAGTGCCCAAGTGGCCGCTATATTTAGAGATAGGCGCGCCTGCGCCTGCAGAGCGCATCTGCATTGATTTGTATATATATATATACATATATACATACGTGTTCACGCGTGAACATTCTGCCAAGGGCCAGCAAGAATGGGTGTAGTTTTTTAAATTTGACAAAGTTGGATTACATAAAATATGTTGAACAATTAAAAATTTTTACTTCAATTTAGTGGACTGTAATTTTTTTAACATTTTTTTTTTACTTCATTTTAGTGGACTGTAATTTTTTTCAAACATTTTTTTTTTTTTTTTATGAGGATCTTCTATTATTTTTTTTTTAGTTTTATATTTACTTTACTCCGTAGTCCAACCGGTGAATATGTAGACTCCGCTGACGTTGAAGACGTAAAGTTGAAGTTGAAGACCTCTGCTGATTTGTCTACCTCTGGTGTGCAGACGATGATGATGTAGTGGCCAGCCGATGATTGTAATCTCATGGCTGCCGATTTAGTGCTGGCACTTTCTTTCTCCAGCTTTGGATTCTAAGCCGATCCAAATATTTCCGATGACTCCTCCAGTTGTTGTCGTCATCTTTTATAATGGCTTCGTTGGCACTTCAGTCCAACCGCCCCAGACACATGCACTTAAATGCATGCATATTTGCAAAGATTTATACAATCTGTGGCCTTTTGTATAAACGCGACTAAGTTCCTTACCTCATGGATGGGAACTCTTAGTAGCCTTTTAAAAATGTCGATTTTTTCGACACAATTTTTTTAGATAAAAATTGCAAAACTTTTTCCATAGATCGATTTTTTATTATCGAACACAATTTTTTTTAGATAAATTGCAAACTGTTCATACAATAAGGACTCTTTTGTATCCTTTTGCATAAACCAAACTATGTTCCACCACATGGGGCGAAACTATAGTACCACCAGCAACCTTTACCGCTTTGCCCGGTTTTTATAAGGTGCCGTCCTTCCTCTGAGTCTCTTACCACTGGGGGGAAAACTGCAGAGTCGCTCGAAGGTCCAAAATTGTAGCAACCTTTAGCTGCAAGCGTTTCCACTTGCAATACTTTTTAGGTGCTGGCCTTCTTCTGAGTCTCTTACCACTGGGGAAAACTGCAGAGTTGCTCGAAGGATCATAAATGTTAGAACCTCCAAATAAGAAGTCTACATTCGCTGAGTTGATATTTCAAACTGATTTTATTTTGAAAGATCTTTGCCTTATATAGAACATTTGAACTCTTATCTATGGTCTACGCAGAGACCGCACATTTGCTTGTCTGAGCGGGGAAGTCTTATCCATTGCTCCCCGTGGAGCGACCTTTGTGCAGCATGGAAAATTCCTAAGTGATATTTTGGATTCCTCAAGATTACAATTGGTATTTCTAAATTTATCATGTGAGGCAAACAATATGATCTTAAATACAATCTCATGTTCATGTATGAACATTCTGCAAAGGCCAGGAAGAATTATGGCTTGAATGCGTCTTGATACTTTAATTCGTCTTATTAAATATAAAATTAAAATTAACATGATTATTAATCCTAAGATTAATGCCGCGTGGCCTGAGATATGGTGAAAATTCAGTCCTTTTAATTCATAATTATTTTCTTTTATTTCCTTTCTTAATTTTCTAATTTCTTCATCATGGTTAATTACCGGTAATGTTAATGGATTCCAAACAATACTTGGAACCTGACTTATATTACTTACATAAGAGACTGCTATAGGCTCATAACTTCTGATTTAATGCTATGATGAGCTATTAATATTTTATCATCTGTTCTTATAGTGCAACCAGATATTATAGTGAGAATTCCTTGCTCAGGAAGATCAATTATTTCTTGTGGAAGATTATTACATTGTATCCTAGCCTTTGTTGTTTCTGGAACCTTAAATAGCCAATAACCTTTCTTTTGCAACTCAACCCAGTAAGAATTTTTCTGGGTCGCCTTTTATAAACACAATTGGATTGACTATTTGGTTTAAAGGGAGTAATCTCGCATGTATTATCATTCACGTTGCTCCAAGGCCAGTTTCCTTCACATATTACGTTATTAGCTTTCCATTTTTGAAACTTATTTAAAGTAGCTTCCGTCATCAGATGATAGGAATCAATTTCAAAATTGTAAACTATGTAAATACTTAGAATTTAACTCTGCAATAATTACATCATTCTTATTTTTCACTGGTATTGGAATTATTTTAAACAGATGGGAGGGTGTCTTCCAAATAAGGGGATTTTTACATTCAAAATTAGCTTATTATCCACAAAAATTCCCTTAGCTGTTAATAACGTATAAATGTCCTTTAATTCTGTTCCTGCTCTTTTACCTGGTAGTACAAAAGTTTCTAGTAATGCATCTTTAATTCGAGATATGTCGGTTTTCAGTTGCATAGGTTTCAATATATTTGTATTTAATCTACCATGGTTTATATCTATAAGTAGGCTAATTACTCCTGCTTGAACCTTTTCGCACTCCTCAATTAAAGAACTTAGCTGCTTAGTTACCATAAAAAATTAATTGACTCTTTATAAACATAGTAACTTTCTTTCAAAACATGAGTTATATTTTCTACTCTAGCATTCATGCTTCTAAAATTTGCGTTAACATCATCTGTTGTTCTTTTAAGGATATTTAATGTTGACTCTACTACAGATGTTTGCTTTTTTACTAATTCTGCTGTATTGTGCTGATTCTCTAGCAGGTTTTTCATGTTACCCTCTAAATTTTTCCTGTCTTCAGCGTCCATTATACCAAACAGTATGTGATAGGGAAAACCCATAAACTCAAATGGAGCTCGCTTAAATCTCCTTCTATCTTGGGTCATGAAAAGTTTATTATTTTCTTGTAAATCTGTAATCTGTCGTTGATTGTTATCAAGAACTGTCGTACATTGATCTTCAAAACCATGAAGTCTTTTACATACCACTCTCATTTTATCATTTAAAAGCCTTCCCTTTTTATCATTTCGAAGTAGGGATCCATGTCGTTATACACAATTAGATCCCAAGATGATGCAATGACCTCCACGTTTCCCATCGGATCTAAATAAATTGACGTTGTGTTGTCCAGTTTTCGATCAACCACTTTTGTTGCCCTTGTGCAGGTAAACCTGCATTAGACACTTGGCAGAATAACGATAGGATTAACATTATTGCCATTAATCCAAGCTTATGAATTCCAGGGCTATTTCGAGTCACCCTTGTCGGTCTCAGGGAACTAGGTGATTCGCTTTCTTCGGCCTCAATTCCAGTTAAAGGGCAAACTTTCGTAATAGGTCTTAAAATCGAACCATCCTGAAGTTTTACTTTTACTACTCTGACTCGGTCGTCTTTTCCTTTATGTACCTCTTCTACCTTTCCCATGGGCCATCTAGCGGGGTGACAATTTTCATCATTTAGTAACACGATTTGACCTTTATTAATATTTTGCACCCTATTTTCCATTTATTTCTTTGTTGAAGAGTGTTTAAATAGTCATTCTTCCATTTATTCCAAAATTCCCGTTTCATTTTCTGAATTAGTTTCCATCTATCTAAATTTCCAAGTTTATCCTCTGTAATTGTTTCAATAAGTCCTAAAGTGGGTCTTCCTATCAGAAAATGACCTGGTGTTAAAACTTCCAAATCGTCAATGTCAGTTCTGGCTGTATACAAAGGTCTAGAGTTTAATACAGCTTCAATTTGGCATAATAGAGTTGCCATCTCTTCATAAGTTAAACTATTATCACCTTCTTTTAAGGTGATATTTTACCGATTTTACCCCCGCCTCCCAAATACCTCCAAAATGAGGTCCTGCCGGGGATAAAATGCCATTCAATTTGTTCGTTTTCTAATATGGGAATTAGTTTCGTATTTTCGTTTAGTACTTTCTGTAAATCTTCATCCAATTTTTTGGCGGCCCTATAAAATTTGTCCCATTATCAGAAAATATTTTGCACACTTTCCTCTTCTGGAAAAGAATCTTCTTAGCGCAGCCAAAAGGCATCTGAAGTCAAATCACTAACAACTTCTAAATGGATAGCCTTTGTTGCCATGCAAACAAATACCGCAATGTAACCCTTATAAGATTTTTGGCCTCTATTTTTGAGCATCTTATCTGATATGGGCCAGCATAGTCCACCCCAGTATTTAAAACGGGTGGGCCATCGTAATTCGATGCCTTGGTAAATTTTCCATAATTTGTTCTGCCGTAATTTACCTGTATCTTGCACATTTGACACACTGTCTAAGATATTGCTTCAAACTGTTCCTTAACCCAAATACCCAAAATTTTCTTTGGATATAGTTTCGCATCAGATTAGTTCCGCCGTGCAAGGTTTCTCTATGTGCCTTTTAATTATAAGTGAAGTTAAATAGCACTTATCTAAAATTAACGGATGTTTAATATGAAATTCAGCGGTAGAGTTCTGTAATCTACCTCCTACCCTTAATAGTCCATCTTTATCTAAAAATGGATTTAGTCCTAATATTTTGCTCTTCATTCCGATATCTTTTTGGCGCTTTAGGCAACTTATCTCTGAACTAAACTGAATTTCTTGTTGTTCTTTAATTATTAATATACTTGCTCTCCTTAGTTCCTTCACTGTTAGATAAGCGGGAAACGACTTCTTTTTAATCTTATTTCAATAAATCTTAAGGTATATGCAACAACTCTTTCTAATTTTCGCATACAGGAGTACCTTTCTATTAGTGATTGCATTAAGTTACCCGTTTTCTTTGTTAAGGTAGTACTGACAATAATATTATCCGCTGGATCTTCTATTGGCCAGTCTTTCTCCGACTTGGCCAACCATTGAGGTCCGTTCCACCAAATTTCACAGTCTTTTAATTTTTTGGTGTCACTCCCCTTGATGCTACGTCTGCCGGGTTGTCTTCTGATTTAACATGTCTCCATTCGATCTCCATAAACTTTCTTATTTCGTCGGTTCGCCGTCGAACAAATTTGTCTTTATTATTCCCATTTTAATCCAAGCAAGTGTGATCGTTGAATCACTCCAGCCATATGCCTTCGCTTGACCTCCAATTGCTGTCCTAACTCTATCTATTAACTTTGAGAGAAGATGTGCAGCACAAAGTTCTAATTTTAATCAGAGAATCCATGAACTTGGACTGGTATTTTGTCTTGGGACTTAACCCACCGTGGGATTCTTATACTATCAAGAGAAGTTAAATTTTCTTTAAAGGAATTCCATTCATTGGCATCTGGATTCGATAAGTTCTGATCCCATTTTTGCTCTGACAACCAAAGCTTTTGCATAAATAATTTTCCTACTATTGTTACTGGAGACAACCAGCCTAAGGGGTCATAAATTTTTGCTAGTGTAGATAATACTATTCGCTTATTAATTTTAGAACATGGTTCATTTTTAAAATTGAATTTAAAATCATCTTTAATTGGTTCCCATTGAAGCCCCAAGGTTTTAATTGATTCATTTTCTTGAATCTCTAATATTTTATTTTCTTCTTTGCTTTCCAGTGCTTCGATTATTTCGGAGTATTGGAGATTGACTAAACAAAACAGGACTCAGCAACTCCCAGCAGACACTAAAACAGAACACTTGTGTTTTATATTCCAGTTGATAAATTTGTCTTTTAATTAATAGCTCTTTTCGTCGCACACGTACGCCACAGTCAAAAGTCAAAAGGAAAAGGAAAGAGGGAACTTAAGTGTGACCAGATCCATGATCTTAAAAAATACTTTTCCAGTATTGCGTAATGTTATTTTTGATTACAGAATAGGGATATTCGACACGGAGACATTGGAAATCCATTTTCTAAGGTTAAAGCCTACCTTTCCTAATTCAAAGGTTAAATCTTCAACGTGTTTTTTGGCTTCTTGTATGGAATAAGCACCTGTCATCAGGTCATCCATGTAAAAATCATTTTTAATTATGTCTTTTATTGACAAATTTTTGCATTGATTTGAAATTTCAGCAAGCACTCTTGTAGCTAAATAGGGTGCTGACGCTGTACCATAAGTCACAGTTGTTAACTTATAATCCTTTAATTTCTTACTTGGAGAGTCTCTCCAAATAATGTGCAAATATTGTTGATCTTCTTCATCAATTTTTATTTGCCTGTACATTTTTTCAATGTCCGCCGATACTACAAATGGCCATTTACGCCATTTGACGATGATATCAAAGATATCTTTTTGGACTCTTGGTCCAACCCACATTATGTCATTTAGACTTTTGTTATTTGTAGTTTTCGCTGAGGCATCGAAAACTACCCTTAATTTAATTGTAAGGCTGGATTCTCTTACAATACCTTGATGGGGTAAATAATATTTTCCTTCTTTCTTGGTCTCTATCATATGTCCCAAGTTAATATATTCATGCATGCATTTTATATAATTTTGTTTAAGTTTTTCATTTTATTTAATTTTCTTTCTAAGTTATAAAATCGCGCTATTGCTTGCGCTTTGGAGTCTCCTAATTCTTTATAATTTTAAATGGAATTTTGACCACATATCTCCCATTTTTATCTTTTTAGTGGTCTCTAAGAAATGTTTCTCACGAATTTCTTCCTCAATGTCATTGTTTTCATTCTCCATTTCCCAAAACCTCTCTAAATCTTCTACTTCCAAAGTAGTAGCCACAATTAATTCTGTACCTTTTGATTTTGTACAACCAGATACAATCCATCCGAATTCAGTGTTCTGTCCTAGCAGTCCGTCTATTTTGACTACTCCATTTTTACTATAAGTGGATATAAATCTACACCTATAATAATATCTACCGTACTTGATTTATTAAAGTTCCGCTAAGTTGACTAATGTATTGATTGGTAAAGCTTTCATTAGTTTTGGCAAAATGATCGCTTCAATGTTCAGAGGATTTTTGTATTATCGCGCAGTTTTATTCTTAAATTAACTTTATGTTTTGAAGTACAAGTGTCGGAACATGACACTCCACTTACTTCAGTGATCATTTTTCTACGTGATAAATTTAAGAATTGTGCAGCTTCTTCTGATATAATAGTGCATTGTGATCCACTGCTCTTAGGTTTTCATAACCACCCTTACTTGATTTTACCTTAACTAATGCTGTAGCTAGAAACGCTTGCTTTTTTGTAACGCAAGTATTTACTCTTTCCCTTTTTTCAGTTGGGACATGGAGCATAGTATTATGTGGTTTTGCAAATTTAACATAAATGTTCAGAATTACATTTACTAAAAGAAGAATGCTTAAAACATCTATTGCACAAACGCTGTTTTCGGATAAATTCCCACGTTCTGTCGGACTCATTCCTCTAAACTTATAACAGTTGGTTACAAAGTGCCCAACCATCTTACAGAGCAGACAGCCTTCTTTAACAGTGGTATTCACCACTTTTTATAAGGTTTCTTTTCATCATTTTGTGATGAGCTAAGAGAACTGAAACGTTGTTCTAAAAGTCCATTACATCGTTTAGTAATTGGATTTCTTTCGTTCTCTTTATATGCGTTTCATATAATTGAAGCGCATCCCTATTGAATTTTCGGATTATGATGTGTGCGAAAATCACATCAACATCCTCATTCAAATTGGCTTTTGACTTAATCAAATGAATTGATTCATTTATCGAGTCAATAAACCATTTAATTTGCTTTGCTGAATCGTTGTCGAGAATTGGCAAATCGATCAAACGATTCAGCTGATCAGAGTATATTTTCTTTTATTTTCATACCGCTTGGTTAATAGATCCCAAGCGGCATTATAATTCTCTGCCGAACCTGTTAGCAAGTGAGCCACCATACTCCTTGCTTCGCCTTTGAAAGCGGTTTTCAAATAATTAAATTGTATAGATGTGCTCAGATCATCCCTCACATGAATTATTTCTTTGAATAATTCAGAAAATAAGTCCCACACTTTTCCTTCTCCAGAAAAGGTGGGAACTTGTATTTTTGGTAATACAGGAAGATCATCTAACTTATCCCTTACCAAGGCCCCATAATTACTTCCTGTTTTATTTTCGAAAGATTTCACCCTTTCATCTAGGATGGCTAAAATGTTTTTAACGTCAAATTCTAATTCTTCGACAGTTTCGTCAAAGGATATGTTTTTTCATATTTTTATAGAACTCCTTAATTTTGTTGTTAGTTCTATTCCATAAAAATGTTATTTTATTAGCCCTAACTAGACATCCCTCCCGGCTAGTGTCACTGAGCTCCTGTAATGTTTCATCTAAATATTCCTTTAATTGATCGACATTTTTGTCAAACACCTCTGCCAATTTTTTCGGGTCATTTTCAATAATCTTTTTAACCTGGGTTCCAGAAACAACCTTTGGACTTTCAACTTTACTTTTTAGGGTTTCAATAACCCTACAAATTTCCTCAAACATTTTATTGTTGAAGTAGTCATGATCGACTACTCCACATTTTAACAATGACGCATGGTTTAGCGACAATTTATTCTTAAGGCTATCTAACCTGACGATCGCTTCACTGGTTATTTTACTAGCTTCAATTATTCTAACTTCTTTCGTTAAGCTTGCTTGTGCTTCAAGCAGCTTGATTATCGTTTCGGACAACATTTTTTTTTTTTATATATTATTCGCAATAAAAAAATTAAAATTATTAAAGCTAACTTATCTGCTGCTTCCTTCGTGGGAATCGCTCCGAGTTCTTGATGTCTTGATGTTTCGATGTCGTGGCTTGATGGCTCGATGTCGTCACTTGATGTTTCGATGTCTCGATGTCGTCAATGTTGATGTCTCGATGTCGTCAATGGATATCTCGATGTCGTCAATGTTGTTCCAAATTTATTTGAACAGTTTCAATAGTTGCTGCTTCAATGTTGTTTAATTTTTCGTTGTACGTTTTTTTTTTTTTTTTTTTGAGTTTTATCACTTCAAGTTCGGTTTTGAGTATTGTGTTTTACTTTTCGTTTAACTTTGTTGATTTCACACTTTCTCGCTGCACCGAACCCGAGGATTTTACATGTATTTATATATACATATATATTTAAAAAACGATTTACCAATGTTTTTCTGGCCTTGGTAACGCCAACGTCGCGCAACAAACCCGGGTATTTTACATGTGAGTTTTGTAAGAAACTGATTTTATTTAAAACGATCTCCGCTTTATATAGGAGATTGGGTTCTAATTTTTCAAGCAATCAAGCGCCAGACAGTTTTGAACAACCAGGTTTATGGTGTGAGCAACGCAGGGAATATGTTTTTTTTCTGTAATTCGCAAGCTTTTATCATTAAGTTTGCGTTGTAAGTTGTAACGGCTGATACCTTGCCAAAATGTTCTATTCATTTAAAACGCTTTGTAATGAAGAAGCAATGTTTTCAGAAGAATGATTGAGTCAACCAATAACAGCTTTGTAGCCAGTACAACTGTGCGCAGCAAAAATCTTCTGTAATAAAGTGGCAAGTGACGGTTATATAGGCGCGTTGGCTTTTGAAGTCCAAAGGTAGGTGATAATTGAGCCACGCTTAACACTGTCTAATATTGTATACAGTTTACTTAAATTCTTCGTATAAACTGCTCATGTGTACATGCTGCAGCGTCTTACGCGAAGGAAGTGTATATCGTGGATCGATAACTCTTACGAAATCACGAAATCACGAAATTCCAGGGTGCAGTCGCTTCAAGTAGTCTAGTAGGTTTGAGGTGTTTCTGCTGGTTTTGTAAATATTATTGCAATGCGTGCAACTGGCCGACTAGCCATCCTTAGATCGTTGAAAATGGCCCCACACTTTTGATTTTCCAATACGAACATTTTGCCAGGGATTATGTCCTCCTCTTCTTTGAATTCGTGCCTGTAAATAATTAAAAGGAGTAATAAGGAATCATTCGTAACTAAGGTCAGCCGGCAATCCCTCTCTTAGGTTTAGATTAGGTTTTCAGTCTTATATTTCTTGAAACCGCCGTCACCGCCCAAGCAGGCGACGATGGCGGCGATTGACTATTTAACCGAAAGGATGAAATCTAAGTTATGTCGC
The DNA here is from genome assembly GCA_014170255.2 of Drosophila triauraria. Classification (NCBI taxonomy): domain Eukaryota; kingdom Metazoa; phylum Arthropoda; class Insecta; order Diptera; family Drosophilidae; genus Drosophila; species Drosophila triauraria. The sequence continues at coordinate 505,360 of JABJVT010000007.1, forward strand.
GAACATGCTAAAGTAATACTTAAGAAACATACCTTGACTGCTTTTGCCTCGCAAGAATTTATCCATTGTTTTAGCCGCCAACACCAATTACTTGCCAAAATCACACGTGCAAGTTATTTTCTTATCAGCCAAATATAATAATGCAAAAATTTTTATCCTCCTATTGAATACTATCAAAACTCGATAGTGATTTGCAAAACCAAATATTCGATATATCGATACTATTGTGAGTGGTCGACCCAGCTCTACAAAACACATTGGTAGTATACATATGTCTGAATTATACACATGTATATATGCAACTTGTGTTAAAAATTTTTAATTTTTTAAATGCTTTTTGTTGAATTGCTATTTCTTAGTATTTATGTATTTACTTATACATATATCTGCATTTTTCGGCTGTGCAGAAACTCATGAAAACGTTTGTCGCCAAATAACTGTAGTTTGCCTATGTTGCCTTGCGAACGCTATATATGTGTGAACTTTTAATTTTCCGTTGGGCTGTGCATATTGTATTGTTTGCCACTTAACTTCCATCTTAAGTATACGCCAGCACTCTCCAGATCGAACTCTTAATAGCTCCAGAATCTGGTTATCGCTGTCATCAGATTCGTCTTTATTACCTTCGTTCATCGCTCCGCACAATTTAAGTTCACTTCACTCACAAGCACGAGTCACAATTGAACGCGTCATAATACTGGCGCACGGCACGATTCAATAAGTACAAGGTGATCTTGGGTTGTGTGTTGTGTCTATTAGGCCTACAATTTGGCCAGCGAAACAACCTTCCACGTATTGTACCATGCTAAGAGCCGTTGTCTCGCTCTCGTTGAATTTGATTTTCATTTTGATTTGTAAGATTAAACGAGACAACAAAATATGCACAAAAATGTGCTTAATTGTAGATTTAAGAATGCCAAATATCTTTATTCAACATTGTTTTTTTGAGATAAGTTGTTTTTGGTATTGTTCTAGGTTTATTTTGTATTTCTAAAAGAGTTTTGGTATTATTTTGAGACTTTATTTAAGAACGCGGAAAATCTTAAACTATGTTCATTATGTGTATGATTATAGCCTGATAAATCTTCTTTTTAGAATCTTAGGTCTTATATTAAGATTTTATTTAATAATGCATAAAATCTTAAAAGAAGATTTTATTTCAGTGTCCATTACACTATGGGGAATTTGTCCGATTTTTTGGAATAAATCTATTTTTTAAAAGTATGCCAATTTTCGATTTTTTAATTTTAATGTGTTAAGAATTGATCAAGCTGTTATGAAACATACTGCAAATGTTAACTTAACAGTCTATTATTTAAATACCAACTGTTAAAGTCAGCTGTTGCAAACGCACATTGTGTGTTTACATTTTGCTTAAATTTGAAGGGCACATTCAAATCAATATCTCTGCAACAGTAGAACGTAAAACACTAAAATTTGAAATGAATATTAATTGTTAATGTATGTACTTTGTGTAATTACTAATATGTTGCTTGATATGTGCGTCCACTTCTAACAATTTGTAAATGTAGCAGGTGATGTTTTCGTTTGGGTTTTGGAAAAAAGTTCAACTTTCAATAGAGTTTTAAAAAATGTTCCACTTTGTTTAGTGAGTGTCTATATCCATGTTGTAGAGTCATTTATGGTGAATTCAGGACATATTGTCTCATAGTGCACTTTGTGCGACTTCTCGTGTAATTTCATTTTAGATCATTACCTTTTGTATGGCAACGCTGTATTGCTTACCAGATGGAAAGCAGTTTCTGGTGAGATTGTTTCTATGAAAATTATAGGAAATCGTGATCCGATCTCGACAAAATTTTCTATATTGTGTTAAAAGAGTATAAATTTGAAGTTTACAAATTTTTATGCAGATATCTTATCTTTTACCCGATCTCTTCTATGAAAGCTATAGGATATAGTTGTCTGATCCGGTTAATTTTCATTCAGAATTTTCGTATATATATATAATTACGATTGGTAAAGTTTCATGCTGATATCTAATAAACTAAGCGAGTTATTAATATTTTCCAAAAAATTGGTCAAATTCCCCATAGTGCATTATATGGAAATAAAGGTCAGATATTTATTTAGTTGTTACTAGCTCAAAAACTCTGCTTTCTTGCTTTTAAATGGCATTTTCCTCGATTGTTTACAAAAACAGAGAGCCTTTGAAATCTTTTGTTTGCAAAGTCAATTATCAATTGTTGATAGTAATGTGGTGAATCCTTGTTTCTGATCAACTCATATTAAGTTATATTTTGTAAGTCTTGATTGAACGTGTTTATCTTGTGTACTCGGCACAACTCTTTAAATCGAAGTTATAAGTGCTAGATGGGATCGGAAGCCCAAAACACTTGATTGAAAGTAATTGATTTATATATAAAAGTATAAACACAAACCATAGTTTCTGTCGGATGCTGGATGCTTGATCTGAATCTTGAACCGCTCTTAATTATAAGAATAACATGTTGTCTGACCTGCATCGAACCTAGCAAGAGAACCGGAGAGCTGAACCGGAGAGTCACTCCCACATGTAGTTGGCCAGACACCATTTTTCTCATTTCTTTTCAGATCTTCGCTTTCCCATTTTTTCGGAGTCGCGGCGCTTCCGCTTTTATAGACATTTAGATGCAAAGTTTCTGGCATACAAATGGCGTGGCAGATAATTTTCATAATTTTCAACTACATTTCATTGTGCGCAACTGTTGAGGGCGTGGTCGGCAGTAGTCCTGGCAGCAGAACTGGCAGAACTGCAGTCCTGCCTGCCGTTGCCGGGCCATCCCGCCTTGTCCGCTTTCATCCTATTCGTTATTCTCCGTTTTATTTTCGCGTGACACTAAAAGGAAGCTTCACTGCAAGGAGTGGGAGCCAAAAGTCAGAAGTTGGTTTTATTAGCACAGGGCTGCCTGGCAATTCAGTTGGTCATTTAGCTGTCCTTTCAACGCTGTATGGCCGTGGCAGTGTATTATATTTTATTGCCCTGCACTGGTGAAATGTATGAACACTTTAAGCCAGTGCACCAAATTCCTCCCTCGAAATTATGCCGCGTAACCTTTAATAATGGTACTTATGTATATTGTTGTTACTAAAGCCTACTAGTCAGACCGACAAAGTGTTTTTAAGCAGTAAGAGAGAGCAAGAGGAAAGGTCGAGAAACACTTTTCGTTAGCGCTGTTTTAAAAGCCGGTACTCAGACGAAAGTAAAAATTACAATAAAGTTATATTGCGATAGCGGGGTTCCGAAAAGTTAAAAAAATGTAATAAAACGGGTAATTCTTCAGTATTTACCTCTCACTCTCTCTTACCGTTTTTTTTACTCGTTTCAAAAATATAGACCCCGTCAAGAATAATAATGTACCCAAAAGACGAATCCAGGAGTTTTGAAGAGCAGATAAAGTTCAGTTAATAAATTTGGTAGAGACAAATACAATAATTCGAGATTTGGGCAATAAACAGCATTTGCATAATAAAGGCCCAAGAGGAAATTCTATTAGTTGGTTATGACTAGTGTTGGGTTGCTCATGAGTGAGTGAACAAAAAGAGTTGTTCTCTAAACTGAGTGAGTGAACGTGCCCCTCCTATTTGTTCTTCTTTGTTCACTTGTTCATTCTTGCTCACTTGCTCCTTTTGCTCACTTGTTCAGTTTTGCTCTCTGGCTCACTATTGTTCAGTTGTTATATTTTGTTGACTTGCTCTTTGTTGTTCACTTGCTCATTTTGCTCACTTGCTCATTGTTTAGTTTTGCTCTCTTGCTCATTATTGCTTATTTGTTCAATTTTGTTAGCTAGTCTTTCTCGTTCATTATGGTATTTTTTTGCTCATTGTTTTCTCAGACTAAGCAAAACTAGCAACCACATGCTCGTACTTTATTTTAAATTCGAATTGATTCTTGGCAGAATCATCGATGTTTTAATATAAAAAATTTAACAAAAGCAATTATTTAACTTTTTACGATTTGTTTAAGAATTTTGTTTATGAATTTAGTTTATCGACAACGGACGATTAATGCCTTGTCCGACGTCACTAGTTAGTAGCCCAGTCTTTCCGATTCGTATTGTCTAAAATATATTTTTATGAATAAATCTTATCAGGATGGTGGCATCTGTTTATGAACAGTTAATAAAGAGGCAATGAACAGTAAAAGTGAGCAACCGATCAATGCGCAGTGAACAGTGAGCAATGAGCAGTGAACAAGTGAGCAAATGAGCAATGAACAAGTGAGCAAAATGAGTGAGTTGACTCTTTTGAAAAAAGAATAAATGAACATGTTATGATGAGCAAAGGGTCGAAAGTGTAAGTGTTACGCTTAGCGTCTGAGATAAAGGTGTCCAGAGTCGATGGCCTGCTTGTTTAGTTTGGGCAGCTCGCCGGCGGAAAGGGTTATGTTTTGTGGCCGATCTTGTTATTCAGATCGTGCTGCAGCAGGGGGGATAGCAATGACCAATAAGGTCGTACGTGTAGACGACACCCTTACCCACGTTGCCCACACATAATAGGGTAAGAAGAGGCGGTTGTACAATGTACATGATCAAGAGCATTATCTGGGCCAAGGTCATTGTGCGCATATGAATTATTAATCCTAGACAAATGACTCGCATTTTAGCCAACTTTGAAAATCTACGATAAATCTATTTCTTAACGGATTTCAGGCGTTGTGACCTAGTTGGATACGTTGGATCACCAACTTTAGAAAAAACCACAACAGAGTTGGATTTTTAGGATTCTAGCAGCATGTATACAAAAGGTTAGTTTATTATCTGTAAAATTAAATATTGGACGACTCGCAAATAAAATAGATTCACGAAAAATTAGCAGTTTTTTATACCCGGTACCCATGGGGTTAACTTCGTGCAAATCGAGAATATATGAACAGGCTGAATGAGGCATCTCCGACCCTATAAAGCTATGTCCGTCTGTCCGTCCGTCCGAATGAGTCAACAAATCTCAGAGACTACAAGCTAGAGCCCCAAAATTTGGAGACAGCGTTTTAGTCAGCTGAACGCAGGAATCCCCGAGGAATCCGCTATGAATCCCTGAGGAGTACCTGAATTTGATAATTTAATTTATGTTGCGAACCTACGTTCGTACGCGTTTAGTTTTCATAGTTTTAATATTTGCAAATAACATGGGGTCGCAAACGAACGCAAAATAGAAGTCAATTTGGGCTTGATCTAACTAAATGCAAAAATCTGCGAATTGCAACGGAGTATTCTAAGGCGATAAATTTACTTTAAAAGAAGATATGGAGATTGACTTAACAAAACAGGACTCAGCAACTCCCAGCAGACACTGAAAACAGAACACTTGTGTTTTATATTCCAGTTGATAAATTTGTCTTTTAATTTATAGCTCTTTTCGTCGCACACGTACGCCACAGTCAATAGTCAAAAGGAAAAGGAAAGAGGGAACTTAAGTGTGACCAGATCCATGATCTCTAAAAATACTTTTCCAGTATTGCGTAATGTTATTTTTGGTAACAGAATAGGGATATTCGACAGAAGATTAAAGTAGATTTGTATAGAGAGCCGTATGTTTGCGACCGGTACTTAATTTAATGTAAAACAAGTAAGAAAGCTACAATCGAGTGTTCTCGACTGTGAGATACCCGGTACTCAAACTTTCACTTCCCGAACAAACACTATATCGAATTAGAACAATCATTAATTAAAACTATTTGCAATGAAAAAAACGCTTATTAAACTGTTTATACAGGCAGGCTCCGGCTGTCACTTTCATAAGATTCTCTCGTTTTCGTTTTCCAAAACGAGAAATCGGTGCTCCCGTTTTCACTTTCACAAGACTTTTTCGTTTTAAAATCGGGCAAGTTTGTCTTGTCGAATTGAAAAGTAAATGCCTTTTTATACCCTTGCAGAGGGTATTATAATTATGCCATGATATTTGCAACGCAGTGAAGGAGGCATCTCAGACCCCATAAAGTATATATATTCTTGATCAGCATCACCAGCCGAGTCGATCTAGCCATGTCCGTCTGTCTGTCTGTCTGTCTGTCTGTCTGTCCGTCTGTCTGTCGGTTTCTACGCGAACTAGTCTCTCAGTTTTTGAGCTATCGGGCTGAAATTTTCAACATAGTCTTATTTCTTTAGCACGCAGTATATATGTCGGAACGGCCGAAATCGGACCACTATATCCTATAGCTGCCATAGGAATGATGGCGAAATTAATGTAAAAAAAATTTTAACTTCTCTGGTTTTCAACGAATTTCTATTAGTTTCGAGATATAGTCGTTTTTTAAAGTTCTAAAATTACGGTTTTAATTTCATTAAGATCGGACAACTATATCATATAGCTGCCATAGAAGGGATCGGTCGATTTATATGAAAATGTAAAATTCTACATGTAAAATGTAAAATTTACAAAATTTACACAATTTGAAATTTTTTTTTTTACAATACCAAAATTGATCGATTTTCAATGATCCAATTGCTGACTGCAAGGGTATACAAACTTCGGTTTACCGAAGTCAGCTTTCTTTTTCGTTCTACATCAAATCGGTTCTTAATTTCAAAAGGAAAAAATAGTTGACTCGTTGGTCTATTGATGTTTATTTCACACCATCAGTAGATCAATCCAGTTCGTATTTACTTTTTAAATAATTATTTTCTGACCCCACCTCGAATTCGCAAATAAAATATTTGCCGTCGGCAACAACAACTTTCGTTTTGGTTGCCAGTGCTGCCGTACTGTTGGTGAAACGAAACAATCTGGTCGAAATGCTTGTAAAATTAAAACGTACGCTTTAATAATGTTTAAGGAGGACAACATAGGGTTTTAATAAAAAACCAGTTTAATTTTATTGCTTAAATTTGATTTTTACCATTTAAAAAGGTATAAAAGTCATTGAGACCACAGGAATTAACACTGTTTAAAGAGTGTCAGCCCTTCTGGACCGATAATAAAAAATGTTTGGCTTTAAAACAAACAATTACAAAAGATAAGCCATTTAAACATTCCGTTTACTTCTCAAAACATCCAAGTCAACTGTTTGGGGAATAAAAACCATTAAATATTTCGATAACAAAAAGTTTTTGAAAACCGGAGCACCTAAAAACGAAAACGTTCGTTTCTATTTAGACAAGGGGTCGGCAGCTTCGTATACACAGTGTGCATAGGAAAAATTGTCAGGCAGCGCTGTCGGCACATGTATATAGCAGTGATGCCCACACAAATACAATGACATATGACTTGCATTTGTGTGCGTAAGAGAAAAACGAAATTGGCTTCGCGCGAGACGTTGCCAGAGCAGTGCAAAGCATTAAAATGTAATACTTTGCACTGCTCTGGCAACCGCACCACTCGACCTCTCATTCTCTTCTCTGCTGCTGCTGCTCACGTCACGTTTACACTGTCTGTGTAGCGGCAGAGAACCGGCAGAATTTTTACCAACCACATGTGGCTGGGGCTTGGGCATCACTGGCATATAGTATAAGAGCATCGTGTTTGTTCGGGATTCTGTTAGGCTGTCGTGGCAAGCTTCGGGGCTATGTAAAAAGGGCTTCGTGTATATATGTTCAAGTTCCGCTGCGGCAGAGAAGCTACCGGGTAGGCTGTACAGTGTACACAATTGCTCGGTTCTCGCAGCAGCAGAGAAAAAAATCGTTCGGGTCTGTTAGTATCATTCGGGTCTGTTAATATCATTCGGGTCTGTTAGCCTCGCACACATACGCACTAAAAAACTGTGTGAGCAATTGCCCTGCAGTACCAGTCATCAACGTTTCATCAAAAAATCTTCATATATATACGAAGCCCTTTTTACATATCCCCGAAGCTTGCCACACGAACACGAAGCGCTTATACTATACATGTGCCAACAGCGCTGCCTGAAAATGTTTCCGTCGACTTTTCCCCCCATAAGCTGAGCATGTGCTAGAAAGAAACAGGAAAGAGCCGCAACAGCGAGTTGCTGTGTTTTTGGCTTAGTATATTTTTGGTATATGTAGAATTTTTTTTTAATATTTAGGTAATTTTTCCCTGGCTTTTTTATAGATTTATAGCAATAAGAAGGTGCCTGTCACCTGTTTTAAAAGTTATATTTAAAGCAATGAAATTGTCAGTCAGAAAAGGAAAGAAGGTTACTTGGAGTGTCGTGGTTTCGTATAAGCTCTGCTCTTACATTATATGCGCCGATCTGATTAAAATCATTCGCCTTTACTATTTCCGTGAGTACTGTAGTAAGGGTATTTGCTAAGGAAATCACACCACTCGACAAACCCAAGATTTCATGAATTTTTGCGTTCTTATCATTTTTTTTTTTCGTCCTGGAAATGAAGATATGTAATTTGTCTTCCTCTTCTCACTCGGTTTGTTTGCTTTTGATAGTCGAGAGCTTTACGCTCAAGCGGATTCACAGTCTAAACAGAGTCGAAAAAACTTTGCGTAACTGTCACTTTAAACGGCAGTCTAAATAGGGCAGTCAAAATAGGGTATAAAACGAAAAACTAAATTGAATATTGGAGCCTGCCTGATAAGCTTAATATCCGAAAACTCGACGAAGTAATAACACGCGGCAGCCAATGAATATTTTTAGGCGCGTGCCGCTTTTTCTAGCAAAAGTGTTGAAGATATTTAGTGCGACATTTGCCGCAAATTATATAATATAGGATGTAGCCTAGAGGTCTGAGTGCCGGGTTAGTGTTGTTTTTGGAAAAAACAGCATAAGTTCAACTGCCGCCCATTCCAAATAATTATACCTTGCAGAGAGGGTATTATAATTTTGCCATGATATTTGCAACGCAGTGAAGGAGGCATCTCCGACCCCATAAAGTATATATATTCTTGATCAGCATCACCAGCCGAGTCGATTTAGCCATGTCCATCTGTCTGTCCGTGTGAAACAACAGATCTCAAAGACTATAAGAGCTAGAGCACCAAATTTGGTGACAACATTGGAATTTGTTGCACGCAGATCAAGTTTGTTTTAAAATTTGGCCACGCCCACTTTCGCCCCCGAAAAGAGTAAAAAACTTTATATAAGCTATAGTCTTAACTTTTGGCTCAAAGTAAATAGTTAAAATAAATAATTAGGAATTTGCGGAAGTTTTCTGAAAACTTGAGTAAAATCGGATGATAAACATGGAAGTGATGGTTCTGAGCCACAAACGCAGTAACAAAAAAAAGTGTTGAATGCTTTCGTGCGCAGTATTAATTCGTAATGCAGCTGCGTACAGCTGCAGAATTTTTCTTTGTTGAACGTTGCTCAACATGTTTTTAGCAACATTTGTCTTCATTTGTCAACATTTTGTTTTTCCATGTCCGTGTGCTATTTAATTTTACGCACAATACTTTGGGTACCGGGTATCTCACAGTCGGTCACACTCGACTGTAGCTTTCTCAGTTGTTCGTTTTAAAAAACGAGCAAGTTAAACTGTTCTTAAGAGCGGACATAGTTCATGTAAATGGTCAAAAGTTAGGCATTTATCATGATTTGTTTTTAATAGAAAGAATAAAGCTATCATTTTGGAACTAGACATATATTTAAAGGTGGTATTGAAGATGATACACAAATTTTTTTTATAAAAAAAAATTACAAAATGGCGAACTTATGGAACATTTGAGCTTCTCTGTCATGGACACGATAGAGCTCGTAATTGGTGTCGGAAACCAAAAAACTAAAATTATATGTGTTTATTATAAATGTATCTATTTGAACCTCAAAAACTCAGAAGAAAAATAGTTTAATAAATTTAATTCAGTTTAAAAAAAAAATTATTTTTCAGAAAAACAAATTTTACTGTACACCCCCTAAAAAATAAAAAAAGAGCTTTTTTAACAAAGACTAAGGTTAAAATAGAAGAGCATTTACTTTTGAAGAAAACAAAATTTGTGAATCGTGTCCATAAGAAAGCAAAAATTGGTTGTCTGTAAAGTCGGTTTACTGACGATAGTTAAACGAGACAACGTCTTAAGAAAATACCGATGGAATGGTAGCATTTTTCTAAAGAAAATTTTAATTGAATTTGTTTAATAGATTTGTATGTACATATATAGAGAAGGAGGTAATTGGAAATCACAATGAAATTGATCAAGTTAGATTTATTTGTACGCATAAATACAATTATGTCAATGTTTTTTTTACAATTTAATAGTTTTTACAAATATAAATGTGCGTTGAGCAATTGTTTTCCAACTTTTAACATGTGTAATATTTAATTTCTTACAATCTGTGTTATTCTGTTGAGAATAGGACGATGATAGGAAAAGTTGTTGAGATATTAACGTCTGATGCACAATCGACAATAAACATGTCTTTCATGAATTTGATGAATGTTTCGTCATTTTTCACATTTGTGTTGAAGTCGCCACAAAGAAGAATTGGTATATCGGTATCAACTTCCATGATGGGATGTACATACTGGCTGTTATAAACATACGGAAATAGTGCTTGATGTAGCAGAACACTGATGTTAGAAATACTTGCTCCAGGATGAATATAAACTGCGCCAAGAACCATTTTGAACGTGGTATCAGCGGTGAAGCATGTAACTTCTGCTAAGCAAACGTCACCAATGTTTCTAATAAGGCGGGTTGTATCCTAAAGTTCAACGTTGAGAATTTCGGCTGTGGATGTCGATGATAAGTTTCTATAAATTGCCACTCCACCTGCTGCATTTGTTTCAGAATCTGATCGATTATTCTGCCGGGTTACACATGCAAAATTTTCAATTGAAATTGGATCACAATTGTCACGCATCCACGTTTCAGTCAGAATCAAATAATCAGACAGCTCAAAACATGTAAATGTACAATAGACGGATGTCGAACGCTGCCGAACGCAAAGGCCGATTGTGCATTTGTGTGCGTAAGAGAAAAACGAAGTTGGCTTCGCGCGAGACGAAGCCTTAAATTAAAAATGCCTGTACTTAAGTTTGAAGGAAAGGGGTAAGAGGGGAAGAGCGGCAAAGCGGTGTTCCTCCGTCTCGCTCTCACCGCCCGTTTTGCGACGGTGTTTCTCCGTCTCGCTCTGCTCTCTCGCTTTGTCTATTTATAGCTCGAACACTGACGCATGCGTATGTGTGTATTTCAGTCTTTGACGCCGCCCTCTGGTTTGCATGCGTGGTGCAGAGGCTAGAGTGTTCGAGTCTTAATCTAACGATCGCGGGTTCGAGTACCAGTCGCAGCAATTGTGTTTTCGAAAAATTGTAAGTTGGCTTTTATAGACTTTCTATAATATTTATATCCATTTAACTTAACATATCAACAAACAGCCGGCCTGATCCTGATCCTCTCCAGAAACTGGCCATTTACAGCCGGCACTGCCTGATCCTCTCCAGAGACTAGGCATTTGCAGCCGGCACTGCCTGATCCTCTCCAGAAACTGGCCATTTGCAGCCGGCACTGCCTGATCCTCTCCTGAAACTGGCCATTTACAGCCGGCACTGCCTGATCCTCGCGTGAACGTCTCGCGCGAAGCCAACTCCGTTTTTCTCTTACGCACGCACTCGACCTCTCTTCTCTGCTGCTGCTGCTCACGTCACGTTTGCTCTGTCTGTGTCGCGGCAGAGGTAACGACAAATGAGTCATGCTTTTTCGAGCGTGCAGCCTGCTCTATCGATTTATAAGACGTTATCACGTCAAAAACGCAAAAATGAGAACTGGAGAAAAAGCAGTGTAAAGTTTCCGATGTGGTTGGAAGCCAGCCTTACAAGCTCGATTTGAGGCACTTTGAGTTCAAAATCGAAATTTGATGTTTTTGTTAGCATATTCTCCATAAACTACACCCAAAAAAAATATTTTCCATTGGATACTATTTTGACAGCAATATGAAACTATTGAGTTAACAAAAAGTTTTTCACACGAAGCTTGTCAATTTAATATTTTCGAAATTATCAAAATGATACTTTCAAAGTTAAGTTAAGTTGATACTACACAAAATATTAAAATGAAACTACCTGCCATCAAATTATTTCAATTTGATACTATTTCATGTTAAGAGGGGGCCCTAAGTTTCAATAAAAGAAAGTATAATTTTGATACTAAATATTAAAAATTCTTCTTATTAAATTCCTATTTTCTGGTAAAATAAAATTAAAATAAAATATACTATAAAAACCCAGTTTTTCCCCGCACATATTTTTATATTACGCAATATTCTGCGTTTTGATACTACCTTTCCTCGCTCTCTACTCTAATATCTACGTTTGGATATATGTAATTAAATGTACTATTCTTAAAGCCGATCTGAAAGGCAAATACAAGTACATACATATGTATAAACTTAAGCATTTTAGCTGGTCACTCTTTTCAAATGCATTTGCTTTCTCTGAGTTTTGCTAATAAGGGGCTGTTCAAATTTTGGCCCTCTCTCGTCCTTCAACTATTAACATTACTGGTGCATTAATGTAATGCGTAAAATGTAGGTTGCAAGCATTTTCGGCCACAAAAACAATGTTTAAAATATTTTCAATTGCATTTAGCTTTTTTAGGCAGTGTTGAAGACTTGTTAAAAGTAGTATTTGAAAACTGATGCTGATGTCAACTGTTTTGCCCGTCTCAAATTAATTTGCGCCAATATTAAAAAAAAAATGTTTTTGCAACTATTAGCAAATAATGACTTAAGGCGGCGACAATTATTAAGCATTCACCGCAACGACCGACACTTAAGAAACAATGCTAGTATTTCGGACTTACCAGATCGCCAGTACGTCATCATCATTAATCGAAATTTTAGAGGACGGAAAGCTAAAACTTGTAAGCCTTGCAGATTTGTATAATACTACCGGGTCACCAAGGAAATATTCGTATTTCTTGTTGAACAAATTGGACCTACCTAGATCATCCCCTAATACCTCATGTCACCTAGGTTGCGGCAGTTCTTACCAATTCTTACCAAGTGGGGGTGGCAAAGGACCATGATGCCGATATAGGGAGAAGCACATTCTCTAAAATATTGCATAAAGTTGGAAAACTTGTGCCCCGACCACATATCCACCCAATAAACCCCGGTTAAAATTATAAACTTTTTATTTAATGGTAAAACCAATTTGAAAGCGATTGTTCAAAATTAATCCCAGGAAAATGCATTTTTTTGGTACCTTGACAGCCCTTAATCTGTAATGCGGAAACTTAGAATCGAAAAGATTTTGAGGTTCAAATACTAAATAATTATTCATAAATCAAGTATGTTTTTGTTAGCTAAATCAATTATGCAATACTGTTCTTGAAAAATCAAAGAATAAAAAACAATCATCCTTTGCAATGAACATTATCGCAATGTATTTTAAAATAATTTTTTTTTTCTGACGGATCTGAATCCGCCAGCCAAATGACAAGCGGATAGTTTTCGTTTGGAAGTTAACAAAGGGGAATATAAATTCATGAGGACTTTCCGGAAGTGAAAACTAGAACAGGTCTGGGAAATAATATCCGTATAGATTTTTCGGAAGTGGAAACTGGAACAGGCCTGTAAAACTTTTTGCACCTCTGTGCCATGCTAAAATACTGATCTACGAAAAACAGGTACACTAGCAAAAATCATTCTAAAAATACACCTAGACAAAACATCGCAACATGGCCAACAGCTGACTTTGTTGGAGTGGCAACACCACAGAGTTGCCACCAAAAATTTTTGGAGGGCGGTTTTTTTTAAATGAAGATGTCTAGATTCGATTAGTATGGGCCATTCATAAAAATTAATTAAGAAAATAAATAGGTTTATGCACCAAAATCGGGTTTTTTACCCATAGTGCATGGGACAAAAAACACATAATATCGACACAATCGTTTTCCATTTTAGTTCTTATCACTTTAAGGTAAATTTTTGGAAAACAAAGCTGACCAATTTTTTCCTTCAATTTCAAGCAAAGCAAAGGCAACACAATCAGCTGATTTCAACAGCGTGCTAACAAAACACTGTTGCTCTCCATGTTAAAATTTGGTTAATTTTTAAAAAATCAACACAATTTTAAAATATTTAAAAAACAAGAAAGAAAGCTATCTTCGGTAAACCGTAATTTGTATACCCTTGCAGTCTGCAATTTGATTATTGAAAATCGATTCATTTTGGTTACAGTTGAAAAAATATCTTAGTTTGTAAACATTTTACCTCTGTAACGGACGGTTAATCTACAGCAACTGTTAGCGGGCTGTTAAAAGCACTACACTGTTGGGTATTCGATGGTTCGTCGATATTGATACTGGGAGGAGAAGTTATCATCACAGAGGGAAGTTACGATCACTAGAGAAGTCACAGCGAAAATGAAAAGACGCAGATCTTAACATCTTAAACTTTAAAACTTATTATAACCAACTTAACCTAATAAAAACCACTCTAAAAGCCATCCCTTCACAGTTGAGAAGTGGGACTATCAGAGTTGGTTATATGTGGAGTAAAAACATAGCGAGAGAGTCTCAAAGAAAGCAGCAGAATCGTCGGCGTGGAAAATTTGCAATGGGATTTGTTCCCAAAGGTCTGTGTGACAAAGAAAATTGCAAATAACGGATGTGTTCCTATTCTACGTGGCAGACGGATTCAAAATTCAGCGATCAGCACGAGAAGGTGTCTCAAGAAGTCTCAAAGGTGTCTGTGTGAACCGGAGGAGAAGAAGTTTCTAGAAACTGCATCAGGAATCTGTGTGAGCCTGAAAATACACATACAAAGAGTGTGTGTGTATATGTAGCGTCGTGGTGAAATTCACAAGTTCAACTAGTCGACGTTGTGAAATACATTGCAGCTGTATCGCTTGCACACATGCGTGTTTGTGCGGGCAAAAATAAAGCGAACAACAAGAGCGAAGATCGAAATCGAGGAAAATGGTCCAAATAGCGAAACTGAAGGCAGACCAGTTAAGATTCCTTCTTCGAGAGAGGGACTTTTCAGCTTCAGGGTCCCGAGCAGAGTTAGTACAACGACTAGTGGAGTTTGAGCAATCGGAAGAAGTGGAGACGCTGTCGTCACAAGGAGCGGCGATTTCACAATTACAAGTTCAAATGGCGGAACTTAAGAACATGATGGAACAGTTCATTACCATCCAAACGCGGAGCGCAGCAGGAGCAGCAGCATCAACAGCAGGAGCAACAGCGTCAACAGCAGGAGCAGCAGCATCAGCGGTAGCAGCAGCCGCGACCCAGCAACAGCAAAGCAGAGACGAGGTTTCAGAAGACAATCCTGGTGGCCAGGCTACCAACAACGTCAAGCAAGCGTCGGTCAAAGAGATAGCAAACACCTTGCCGGAGTTTGATCCCGGCGACGATAACGCCATATCAGTCAACCAGTTCATCAATCGTGTCAACAAAGTGGTTGGTGCGTACCAATGGGATGATAAATTCGTATTACTCGCCATTTATACGAAGCTTAAGGGTCCAGCCAAGATGTGGCTCGATTCTTCGCCGATTTTACACACCACATGGAGCAACTTCGCAGAAGCTATACGGGATGAGTTCGGAGCAACACCAGACGAGGCTGAAGTTAACTTCAACATGGCTAGTGCAGCGAGACGACCGAAGGAGACGGTGAAGGAGTACTGTTTCCGGATGTCCGCCCTTGGCGTGCGTTACAAGCTTAGCGACGCAGCAGTTATTCGTTACGCTCGAGCAGGTCTACAGCACCGAGAATTGCAAAACAGTATTGCAGCAATTCACTTTTCAACAATGAAGCAGTTTCGCGATGCGACCGAATCCTATTTTGTGAACAGAGGTTGGTCGTTTGCAAATAAGAAGGAGGCTTATTCAAAAGGTAGCAGCTTTGAGCCAAAGCAGGACAACGATGTCAAGCCGATAAAGACAAAGGAGTCTGTGAAGTGCTACAATTGCGGAGAGTTGCTATGCTAATTCGTGCCCAAAGGAGAGGAAGAAATCGCGCTGTACTAAACGAAATTTGCCAAGCGGCAAATGTGATGCGTTTGGGCGCCGCAAATCAAGACACGCTATTTACCAGGAACATCAGCATAAATTCACACCGTTTTAGCGCCTTCATAGATACTGGGAGCCAGGCTAGTATCATTCGTCAGTCAGTTGCCCAAGAAATCAACGCTGATCGCCACAGGTGCATTATGAAAATCAGAGGCATTTGTGGAGGTTCATGTGTCCTTACCGAAGCAATGGTTGTGGACACCGACATTGATGGAAAAACAATTACTGCAAAAGTATACGTAGCAGACGACGATCTTCTGCAGGAGGACTTTCTGTTGGGGCAGGACGTCATCATTAGCGCTCATCTGTCGTTGAGTTTCGAACCAGGCGACGCTGAAGTGAATCGAGCAGTTCATCAACCGCTACCCCTTGTAAGCGACAACATAACACAAAAACTTCTTGTCAATTTTCAGAACGAGCAAGAGAAAAGTCAGATGCGCAGTTTGCTGGAGAAGTTCACCAACGTTTTCTCTTCAGGACTGCAAGGCATAGGAAAATCCAACATCGTCCAAGCCCATATTATCGTCGAGAGTGGCCAGGTGGTTTCCCAAGCGCCATACCGAGTTTCCGAGCCAAAGAAGGAAGTTGTGAGCAAAATTGAAACTGAGCTGTTGGAGCAAGATATTATTACAGTATCCACATGCGAGTACGCCAGCCCAGTGGTGCTCATAAAGAAGCCGAACGGTAGCGATCGACTTTGCGTCGATTACCGCCGCCTGAACAAGCAGATCAAGAAGGAAAATTTCCCAGTTCCAAATATCGAGGAGCGTCTGCAGGAAGCAAAGCGTTTTAAGTACTTTTCTTCTCTGGATCTCAACAGCGGCTATTATCAAATTGAAGTAGCACCAGAAAGTCGAAAGTTTACAGCTTTCATGACCACGGATGGAATCTATGAGTTCAAGCGACTTCCGTTTGGGCTAAAGAATGCGCCTGCTGTGTTTAATCGACTCATGGCAGAACTACAAAAGCGAGTGCAGAAAGGCGACATAATGCATTACATGGACGACATTCTAATTGGCAGCCAGACGTTTGACGATATGTATTGCAAGCTTGAGAGAATCCTTCAAGTGTTGCAAGATTGTGGTTTAACTCTTAATCTGAACAAATGTGAACTGTATAATTAATCAATTACCGTTACAGTCCGGGAGAAATTAAGACGAATGCCATTGCATTGTTCCCCGTACCGAGCAATGTCACCGAAGTGCGACAGTTTTTGGGACTTAGCGGATACTTCCGAAAATTTGTTGCCGGATACGCCATTATATCCGAGCCCTTGCGTATGCTATTGCGTAAAGACCAGAAATTCAAGTGGGAGCAGACGCAACAGGACGCGTTTGCTAATTTAAAAAAATCCTTGATATCAAAACCTTCTATCACCAGCTATCGCCTAGATGCTGACCATGAACTTCATACGGATGCCAGTGCCGTTGGTTTAGCCGGAGTTTTGTTGCAAATCAAGGAGGATAATCTAAAGCCAATTGCATACTATAGCCGAGCAACTTCAAAACCTGAGAAGAACTACCACAGTTACGAGCTAGAAGCTCTAGCCGTCGTCGAGTCGTTGGAGCGATTCAAGTATTATATCTATGGTAAGAGGATCAAAGTCGTTACCGATTGTAATGCTTTGAAAACGTCAATGGAAAAACGAGAGCTTATACCCAGAATCGCAAGATGGTGGTTGCGGATTCAAGAATTTGATATAGAAATCGTTCATCGGGCTGGAACGCAGATGAACCACGTTGACGCACTGAGTCGAGCCCCATTCGAAGATGCACATGAGATGGAAACAGCAAGTTTGAAAATTTCGAAGACCATAATCGACGAGGAAGATTGGCTGTTCGCGATACAGTTACAAGACGAGAAAATCCGAAAAATTTTAGAGGATATGAAATCCGATAAAAAGGCAGAGAACGATGAGTACGTGATCGAGCAAGATCGCTTGTTTCGCAAGCACGACAGCAAGTTGCTATGGGTTGTTCCGAAACAGTTAAGGTTCCATATTCTGCATGAATGTCACGACAAGGCTGGACACATGAGCACCGAGATAACAATAAGTCGAATTCTCAATTTGTTTTCGTTCCCCAGAATGCGGAACTTCGTTAAAAGCTACATTAAGTCTTGTGTGGACTGTGCGCTTTATAAAATACCAGGTGGACGACAAGAAGGTCAGTACCATTACGATGACATCAATCCAATTCCTTTCTCTACCGTACACATGGACCACCTGGGACCGTTTCCAAAGAGTTCGAAGCGAAACGAACATATTTTAGTAATCGTCGATGCCTTCACTAAATTCACCATTGTGCGAGCTGTGAAAAGTACAGCCACTAGACACGTCCTTGATGTGCTGCAGGACGTGACCAGCTATTTGGGAATGCCGAATCGAATCATCACCAATCGCGGTACCGCTTTTACGTCGAAGGACTTTGCCAAATACTGCGAATCGAAAATTATAAAACACATCCT
The DNA here is from genome assembly GCA_014170255.2 of Drosophila triauraria. Lineage (NCBI taxonomy): Eukaryota > Metazoa > Arthropoda > Insecta > Diptera > Drosophilidae > Drosophila > Drosophila triauraria. The sequence goes on from JABJVT010000007.1 coordinate 523,693, forward strand.
TAATGCTGTCAGGACCCCAAGAGCGAACGGTCATGCAGAACGAACAAACCGCATAGTCCTATCCATGATATTGCCATCAACCGAAAATGAAAAACGATGGGACGAGCAATACGAACTATCCAGTGGAGCATCAACACTATGGTAAACAGTACGACCAAATGTTCTCCATTTCTGCTTTTGTATGGTTACGAGCCACGAGATATCCTCAAGAACACACTGATGAGCGCGATCCAAGGTACGGATCACAAGATGATGACAGATGCGAAGTTGGAAAGAAAACGAGCCGTATAGTAAATTGGAGCCTCGCTATAAAGGTCCTTTTGTTATCAACAAGGTTCTGCCAAATGATAGGTATCTGATTGAAGATATCCCACATGCACAACGAACGCAATGGCACTACAAATCTGTGTATTCGTCTGATAAGATGAAACGCTGGTGCGAACTCCCACCCGATCATCCAGAAGAAGATGACGACATGGAAGACGACCTAAGCAGCGAATCTTGCGAGGACGCTGCGATATATCAGGAAAGGCCGACTGTAACGGACGGTTAAACTACAGCAACTGTTAGCGGGCTGTTAAAAGCACTACACTGTTGGGTATTCGATGGTTCGTCGACTCCACTCTAAAAGCCATCCCTTCACACCTCTTACACATAGAATTTTACGTATAACATGTAGAATTTTACATTTTACATGTAGAAATTTAAATTTTCATTTAAATCGACCTATTGTTTCTATGATATGATATGATAAAGTTGTCTAATCTTAATAAAATTAAAACCGTAATTATATGACCGGAAAAAACTGCTATATCTTGAAATTGATTGATATACGATGAAAAACAAAAAAGTAACAAAATTTTTGACGTGACAACGTCTTATAAATCGATAGAGCAGGCAGCACGCTCGAAAAAGCACGACTCATGCGTCGTTACCTCTGCCGCGACACAGACAGTGCAAACGTGACGTGAGCAGCAGCAGCAGAGAAGAGAGAGAATGAGAGGTCGAGTGTGTGCGTAAGAGAAAAACGAAGTTGTCTTCGCGCGAGATGTTCGCGCGAGGATCAGGCAGTGCCGGCTGCAAATGGCCAGTTTTTGGAGAGGATCCTTCAGTGCCGGGTGTAAATGGTCAGTTTCTGGAGAGGATCAGGCAGAGCAGGCTGTAAATGGCCAGTTTCTGGAGATGATCAGGCAGTGCCGGCTGCAAATGGCCAGTTTCAGGAGAGAATCAGGCAATGCCGGCTGCAAATGGCCAGTTTCTGGAGAGGATCTGGCAGTGCCGGCTGCAAATGGCCAGTTTCTGGAGAGGATCAGGCAGTGCCGGCTGCAAATGGCCAGTTTCTGGAGAGAATCAGGCAGTGCCGGCTGCAAATGGCCAGTTTCTGGGGAGGATCAGGCAGTGCCGGCTGTTTGTTGATATGTTAAGTTAAATGGATATAAATATTATAGAAAGTATATAAAAGCCAACTTACATTTTTTCGAAAACACAATTGCTGCGACTGGTACTCGAACCCGCGATCGTTAGATTAAGACTCGAACACTCTAGCCTCTGCACCACGAATGCAAACCAGAGGGCGGCGTCAAAGACTGAAATACACACATACGCGTGCGTCAGTGTTCGAGCTATAAATAGGCAAAGCGGAAGAGCAGAGCGAGGAGAAACACCGTCGTAAAACGGGCGCTTTGGCCCTCTTCCCCTCTCACCCCTTTCCTTCAAACTTAAGTACAGTCATTTTTAATTTAAGGCTTCGTCTCGCGCGAATCCAACTTCGTTTTTCTCTTACGCACACAAATGCACATTCGGCCTTTGCGTTCGGCAGCGTTCGACATCCGTCTATTGTACATTTACATGTTTTGATCTGTCTGATTATTTGATTCTGACTGAAACGTGGATGCGTGACAATTGTGATCCAATTTCAATTGAAAATTTTGAATGTGTAACCCGGCAGAATAATCGATCAGATTCTGAAACAAATGCAGCAGGTGGAGTGGCAATTTATAGAAACTTATCATCGACATCCACAGCCGAAATTCTCAACATTGAACTATCGGATACAACCCGCCTTATTAGAAACACTGGTGACGTTTGCTTAGCAGAAGTTACATGCTTCACCGCTGATACCACGTTCAAAATGGTTCTTGGCGCAGTTTATATTCATCCTGGAGCAAGTATTTCTAACATCAGTGTTCTGCTACATCAAGCACTATTTCCGTATGTTTATAACAGCCAGTATGTACATCCCATCATGGAAGTTGATACCGATATACCAATTCTTCTTTGTGGCGACTTCAACACAAATGTGAAAAATGACGAAACATTCATCAAAATTATGAAAGACATGTTTATTGTCGATTGTGCATCAGACGTTTATAACTCAACAACACTAGGAGGCACCGCCATAGATTTGACTATTTCAAGACACATTAAACTCGAAACACTCCCTTTCATTTCCTACTTTTCCTATCATCGTCCTATTCTCAACAGAATAACACAGATTGTAAGAAATTAAATATTACACATGTTTAAAAGTTGTAAAACAATTGGTCAACGCATTGTGATTTCCAATTACCTCCTTCTCTATATACATACAAATCTATTAAACAAATTAAATTAAAATTTTCTTTTGAAAAATGCTACCATTCCATCGGTATTTTCTTAAGACGTTGTCCCGTTCAACTATCGTCAGTAAACCGACTTTACAGAAAACCAATTTTTTTTACATTAATTTCGCCATTATTCCTATGGCAGCTATAGGATATAGTGGTCTGATTTCGGAAATTCCGACGTATATACTGCGTGCTAAAGAAATAAGACTATGCTGAAAATTTCAGCCCGATAGCTCAAAAACTGAGAGACTAGTTTGCGTAGAAACCGACAGACAGACAGACGGACATGGCTAGATCGACTCGGCTGGTGATGCTGATTAAGAATATATATACTTTATGGGGTCGGAGATGCCTCCTTCACAGCGTTGCAAATATCATGGCAAAATTATAATTCCCTCTGCAAGGGTATAAAAATGTATATGCAAAAAAAAATCGGGCTGAAATGTTGGGATTGTTCGTTCCAGTATATCATATACGGTACCTAGCTGTCATAGGAATGATGGCAAAATTAATGTAAACAAATTATACCTTGTTTTTCGACGTATTTTTTAAGTTCAACGTTAATCTACTCGTAAAATGAAAAATGTGTAGATAAATGTTATACAAATTTACAAACTTCAATATTTTTTCAATTTTACAGAAATGGATCGATTTTTAATGATCCAATTGCAGACTGCAAGGGTATGCAAATTTTGGCTTATCGAAGTTAGCTTTCTTTCTTGTTTTCTACTTAACTTACCGAACTTTTGTTAGCTCCTCGTATGTATGTATATTCAGATTTCATATTAGCGACAAGGAATATATAAAAACAAGTAGGAAAGCTACAGTCAGGTGTGACCGACTGTGAGATACCCGGTACCCAAAGCGTGAAATTAATAGCAAATGGACATGAAAAAAGAAAATGTTGACAAATGAAGACAAATATTGCTAGAAACATGTTAAACAACACCCTAAAAAGATAAATGTTGCCAGGGACATGTTGAGCAACACGCACGTGGGCTCTCAACATAGAAAATGAAGAAGCATACACAAAAACTTCATCGTTTAATAACTTTCATGTCTATCATCCGATTTTCCTTAAATTTTTAGAAAACGACCACGAATTTGATCTATTTACTTTAATCCGAAAATCACGACTATAGTTTATATAACGTTGTTTATGATTTACGGGGGCGGAAGTGGGCGTGGCCAAATTTAAAAACAAACTTGATCTGCGTGCAACAGATTCCAATGTTATCTAGCTCTTATAGTGTTGATATCTGATATCTGTTTACCAACACGGACAGACGGACATGGCTAAATCGACTCGGCTGGTGACGCTGATCAAGAATATACACCTGCCATAAAAAGTCTGCGAACAAACCTTACGCCAAACTTTGACGGCAAAAAAAATATAGTCGTATTGAAGATATCGTCTTGATTTTTTATATTAAAGCCTAGTACTAAGATCGACGAAAATCGCTTACGGAATTCCGTGAGAGAAATTGCTATATATTTCGTTCGGGAACCAGTGTGACCGAAGAAAACAAAGAAAATGGTCAAAATCGGTCAAGGTCGGTCCACTGACTTGTATTTCCAGCTGTGTTTTGTAAACAAACTTTATAAATAAACTTTAAAAAGGGAACTTAGTTTATGCGCATTTGATTGGGCGTATTATTAATGTAATGTTCCGGAATGCCGGAATTGAAGGCAAATAATAGTGGCGCCAACGCCATCGCCGCGAATAAAAAATAATGCAATAAAATTGTCAATAAAAAAACAAAAAAATGTGATTTATGTACTAAATTGCATATAATGGGGCTTGCCTTTACGACTTTTATCAATTCCACATTATTCTCACAGCTGTCGAAGCGCTACAACCGAGCAGCGATTACCTCCTCCCCCTTCCCCTTCATGTTGCTTACGAAATATATGCAATTGATATAATTCGCTTACGGAATCACAGCTGTTTATTAGTGTCTCTTGCCAACCGTTTTACCCGGTTCGCTCACGGAATTCCGTTCATCTTAGTTCCCAACCAAACGAAATAACACAAAATTCTTCTTCTTGCTCTTTTCGCTCTTTTTATACCCGGTACCCATAGGGTACAAGGGTATTATAAGTTAGTGCCAACCGAGAATGTATGTAACAGGCAGAAGGAGAAATCTCCGACCCTATAAAGTATATATATTCTTGATCAGCGTCACTAGCCGAGTCGATCTAGCCATGTCCGTCTGTCCGTCTGTCCGTCTGTCCGTCTGTCCGTCCGTGTGAAACAACAGATCTCAGAGACTATAAGAGCTAGAGTTACCAAATTTGGTGACAACATGGGAATCTGTTGCACGCAGATCAAGTTTGTTTTAAAATTTGGCCACGCCCACTTCCGCCCCCAAAAAACGAAAAAAACTTAAATAAGCTAGATTCGTAAATTTTGGCTCAAAGTAAATAGATACAATAAATAAGTAGGCATATGCGGACGTTTTCTGAAAATTTGAGTAAAATCGGATGATAAACATGGAAGTTATTAAACAATAAAGTTTCTGTGTAAGCTTCTTCTTCTCCTGAGCCACAAAGGCAGTAGCAAAATTCGTAATGCAGCTGCGTACAGCTGCAGAATTTGTCTTTTTTGAACGTTGCTCAACATGTTTTTAGCAACATTTATCTTCATTTGTCAACACTTCGTTTTTTCCATGTCCGTGTGCTATTTTATTTCACGCACAATACTTTGGGTACCGGGTATCTCACAGTCGGTCACACTCGACTGTAGCTTTCGTACTTGTTTAGAATTATCTTGTGACAACACGTGAAATTTATTATGTAAACAAATATCAATAGACATTGATCTTGATCTGAGGAAACTCATAGTGAAAATTCGGGATGAGGGAAAACCGATTCGCGAAATCGTTAACATTATTGGTGAAACACACTCCTGTGCACAAAGAGTTAATCATGTTAAATGATGTTAATGTTAATTAATGGGAAAAAAGGGCTAAAAGTCTCAAAAAATTAGGTCCGTTTTCGAGGTTATTAACTTTTTTTAAGTTTATAGTATTAAAAAAAAATTAGTTAAATTTTCATTTTTTAACTTATTGCCAATGAAATTTCCAACAAAATAAAGTATCACTCATTTTAATTGGACAAAGGATAACAAAGATAAGTGCTATGTGCTAAGTGCAATGTGATACGTTCTACTGCATCAGTGCTAACCATTGCGTGCTTGCAAATTTATATAGAACCGTTAGACTTTTTATGGCAGGTGTACACTAGTCGGTATATGTATTTTGACAACATTTAATGTTAAATTTACGCATTATTTATACTTACTTAATAAAACGTTTGGTATCAATGGATAGGTAATTTAAATTCCGTTTTAATGATACAATACTCTTCTTAACCCATTAAGTACACATTGAAAGTTTTCAATTCTTCAAAAGATCTATTTTCAAAACTTTTTTTTCCGGGCTTAAACAAAAAATGTTTTAATGCAAAAAGTTACTTTAAACAATTCAAATAGTTATTAAAAAAATTTGTTCAAAAATCTCTTCGCATGTATTTTTTAAGATTTTTTGAAAATTGCTAAATATGACTATTTTAACCTCTTTTCATTAAAAATGTTTATTTTTAGCATTTTCAAAAAATCATAAAAAATACACGTGAAGAGATTTCTTTTAATAACTATTACAATTGTTTAAAGTAACTTTTTGCATCAAAACATTTTTTGTTAAAGCCCGGAAAAAAAGTTTTGAAAATAGATCTTTGGAAGAATTGAAAACTTTCAATGGGTACTTAATGGGTTAAGAAGAGTATTATATTATTAAAACGAAATTTAAATTACCTATCCATTGATACTAAACGTTTTATAAAGTAAGTATAAATAATGCGTAAATTTAACTTTAAATGTCAAAATACATATGCCGACTAGTGTATACATATACTATGTGGGGACTGCCTGTTACATAAATTTTTGGTTGCCACTAACTAATAATACCCTTGTACCCGGGTACCGGGTATAAAAATAAATTTCATATTTGGAGATACTTGAGAGATGTTAAACTGATGGGTATTCTGGAAATACTACCCAAATAAAATCTGACGAAATTTGCGTATCTGCCTGTTACAGCGGGACACGCGAATCGAATTTTATGTAGTTGCTTATTTTATGTATTGACAATCAACACTTTTTAAAGCTAGCGCTGACACGTAGTAAATCACACAAATGGCCTTTGCTTACAAACGACTGCGGCCCACTGAGACTTTTCACCTGATCACTCACTGAAGGCGGAGCCACTCCGAGAGAGACTCTCTGCCGATTAGCGCTACAGTAAAATGAGATGCCGGCACCCATCGCTCATTTACTCAGCGGGTTCTTCCATTCACCCTCCCATTCGGACGCTCTGCCCCGCTCTCTTGGTGGGCCTACTGAAGTCGACGCGCTCGTCACTGTTGTTAGTTGAACTTCACGCGTCGCTGCGGGCGTGAGGAAAGTGTGCTCGCGATCGATTTCCCGTTTTGTAGAACTAAGGGAAGGTATAAAAAATACGTTATCAGTGCGATGTAGAAACCCCAATTCGAAGGAAAACAGACACAACGCAATTAGTAAGCCGCAACTGGGAACTCTCAGGGCAGTGCAGTTATCAATCTTCATACATCTGTATGTACATATGTATGTTTATATACATATACATGAATATATATATGAACGTAAATATAAACAACGATCACATAACGCTGAGTATTAGCAAAAAGCCTCGCTCAGAACAAAAGTGCGGAAGGGGAGGTAAGTGAGTTACTAGCTTAATTAAAATCGAGATGGGAGTAGAGGGTGCGGAACGGGATGGGGCTGAGGCCCCGATTCTCTCTCTTTACACGTGCTTTCCAATGAGAACGACAAAAGTCACAATAGCAGAGAATGCAACATCAGACTGCTGAGAGATAAAGAGAGCGGGAGAGCGACTACGCACTGTCAAAGTCAAACCTGTTGATAAGGTCAATGCACGATCTCCGCCGCCCTTTGCTTGGTTATTGCAAGCTGGACTTCAGCCGGTGCCTGATACTTGATGGAGCCAATTCAGTTCGCCAAGAGTCTCTGATATCAGTTGATAATGCCCCTAATTTTGCCCACAATATAAATGTATGTATGTAAATATTTACATACATACATACATTCATATGTGAAAAAAGATTCCGAAAAACTCAAAGTATACAAAGTGTATACATATGTACAGTGGCACACAGCTTATTTAATACAGACCTAATATCAAACTTTAAAAACATGAAAACTGTGAGATAGCAAGAAAATGTTAGTTCAGTTTTTAAGTAGTGTTTAAATATATTTTATTAGTTCACTTCGTTGTTTTTCAATTCCATTAGATACCACCTAAACCTAACAATAAATTATATTATTGCATTTCTCCATGTCAAAGCTTACATATATGATGAATGCATTACGTTTAGCTCGAAAAATAAACAACATATAACTTACTTTACACTTTCTTTTTAATCTTCCTTTTGTTTTATCACATTCTTCAAGTGTGTTATGACCCAGATTAACCAGAGCATCACCACAACAGATTTATGTTTTGGGTCGTTGTCCTGTTAAAAGTTGAAACTACCCTCTGGCCTACAGGCCTAGGCTTTTCGAGGTTTTGAATCACATTTTTTCTCAAAAGTCAAAGCTAACATGAGCTTACAATGTAAGCCGAGGTATCCAACGCTCAAAACCATTGAGGCTTAAGCCATGTGTAAACCGCTATCCTGTTCAACTGTAGGTTTAAAGTTTTAAGTTTCAAGCATATGGTGGAGCTCTGTAAGGTAACGCCAAACATATGACATTAAAAATATCCAGATATGTGTGTTCAACTTAGATTCGTCTTTTAAGATTCCTTCATTCCAGAAGGATATTAAACTATTTTCGTGTCCGTGGCAAATTTAGGTTTTTCATAGTGAAATTTTCTCCCTTATAAATGGTTTCTTCAAAGTTACTTGTCTCCGTTTTTTGTCATTTAATTCTCATCTCAACACAAACTGCTTTTTGTAAAATCGATATCCTCGAATTAATTTAAGTTTTCCTGATAATTAGCGCCCCTTCTAGCTCAGTAAACAATTCTTTCGTCGGTATTTTTGCCCTCATCTGCAAACTAATTTTAATACCCTTGCAGGGTATTAAATTTTAGTCAGAAGTTTGCAACGCAGTGAAGGAAGCATTTCAGACCCCATGAAGTATATTTATTCTTGATCAGCATCACCACACGAGTCGATCTAGCCATGTCCGCCTTTCCGGCCGTCTGTCCGTTTTTACGCAAACTAGTCTCTCAGTTCTTGAGCTATTTGAATGAAACTTTGCAGGTAGTCTTGTTTCTCTTCCCATTATAAGGGTCGGTACGAGCCAAATCGGACGACTATATCATATAGCTGCCATAGGAACGATCGGGCCAAATGAGCCGATTTTCGTTGTTAGTAAAAATATCGGTTTAAAACTTTTAATTTTATTAACGTAATACATTTAAAATTTAATCGGAATCGGAACACTAAATCTTATGGCTTCCATAGGAACGATCTGGCAAAGTTAAATATTAAAATATTCGATTTTTAAATATATGATCCTTAATTTTATTTCTATTATTATCTGCAAGGGTATATAAACTTCGGCTTATACGGCTATGATACAGGGCACAAGTTTTTATTAATTATCTACATACTTCATAAGAACCTTGAAAGAGACAACTAAATGTCTTGTTTGGTTCGGATTTTTTTTCGTAATGCGACGACGGTCAGACCAATTTAAAAGGTAAGCAATAACAATGGCCGGAACTCACAGTACGCAATTTATTCATTTCTGGAGTCTTCATGCAAATACTTCTGCAGAAATAAATATGAAAACCATTTAACTGATTTTTACAGCTTTTCTTGTACATAGATTTAGTTAATTCATAACAATTGCAAAATTTAACGGCGAAAAAACCATGCCGCCGAAAACTTATGTATTTTGTTTATTTATCTTGCCTTTCTGCAGTATAGTTGCTGAAAATTATAACAAGCCTTCAGCAATTAACGAATTCAATGTATTTAAAAAGCCGGGACAGCTGTGAGAATTTAATAACTTTCGTTATTTTTAGGCTTAGGTTATATCTAATAAAATTGAAAAATAATGAAGTGTTTTTATATGCATATATGTATTTAAATTCTACTTAAAAAACTGCATTACATATTTTTGATATCTCATATAAATTTTACGTCTGCGTCTAATAAACTGTGAACCACTGTATGTACATATGTATGTACTTACTTAAATGCTCCGACTGCTATAAATAATGTGTTATAATTGGAAAACCAATGAACCACGAACCCAGCAAACAAGAACAAATCGATAAAACGACTGCATATAATAAATTCCCAACAAATCGGATTCATAAAACAACAATGTCACACGTACTTTTTATCAATCTCGTGCAAAATAAGTATCAAATACACCATGTACATACATACATACATATGTATACATACATACATATGTATGTATATTAACCTAGATCGAAAATGGTTTTTATAACAGGTAGAAGGGTATTATAACTTAGTGTCAAGCGAGAACGCACATACATATGTATGTATGTATGTACATGTAATAGGCAGAAGGAGCCTGTTGGTGAAATTAACATGGGCATGTCCTGTCATCAGTGACAAATTAATTAATAAATCATCGATGATTCATCATCCTTTCATCAACATTCCATCGATGATTCATCAACAATTTCATCAACTTTCATCAACGTTTAACAAATAATTCATAAAAATTTCATCGATGATTCATCAACATAATTTTTTAAGAGAGAAATTGAGCGAGAGAGAATTGAGAGCGAGAGAGTTTTAACACGATTGAACGAGAGCGTCGGTTCGGCCGAAGCCGAAGTCGGCGCGTTGATGATACGTTGATTAAAACGGCATACACCCAGAAAAAACAAATCCTTAAATTTTAGGAATTGGCGATTTATTGCCTAAAAATTAAATGGGTCATATTGCCAAAATGCCATATTTTTAGGCCATATATTTTAGGAATCGGAGGCCTAAAATTTAGGCAATAACCCATAGCTAAGAATTCAATTTTTAGGCTATGGTTACCTTTGTTTTAGGCCATGGGATGCCTAAAAATTGTTCTCGCGTGTGTGCATTTAATGTCCAACTGGTTCTAACATTCCTGGCATGGAGTGACGGTTAACGGCCAACTCTTAGACATGTTTGTAAAAAATGTAATTTTTAACTAAAGTTGCCGAGAATTTAGCCCTGTTTCTATTGCCTAAAAATATGGCATTTTTGACAAAAATTGCCTAAAATTTAGCCTGTTAACTTTAATTAAACATATGACATTTTGGACAAATTTTAGGCAATAACTGCCTCGACTTCCGTTTTAGGTAAAATTGACTTAAATTAGGCAATTATGCAGCTTTTTAGTCCATGAAGTTTCTGGGTGTATTGATGACAGCTGGTACTGCATTAGGCATCTCCGACCTGATAAAATATATACATATGTACATGTGTATGTTTGTATAGTCTTGATCAGCAACACCAGCCAAATCTGTCCGTCTGTCCGTTTTGAATGATATATACATATCTCAGGACTATAGCAGCTACAGCTCCCAAATTTGAATTTGCCATTTTTATATAAATTGACCGATCGCTTCTATGGCAGCTATATGATATATTTAGTTGTCCCATATTAATGAAATTAAAACTGTAATTTTAAAACCGTAAAAAACCGCTATATCTCAAAATACGTAGAAAAACAGAAAAGTTAAAATTTTTGTTACATTAATTTTGCCATCATTCCTATGACAGCTATACATAGGTGCCCTATAGCACAGTGGCGGCCAAAAATACTTCTAGTTGTTATATCGTTACGAAATTTTCCCCAAAATTCTATAACAATATTTTAATTATAGAAAAAAAAAAATTGGACATATCGCCCGACTATATCCTATAGCTACCATACAAAATATCGGACCAAATTTCAAACACGTTGCTATTTTCAGTTTCAAACTTTTTTATTTAAATGTTATTAAATTTAAATAATATTTTAAGAGGAAGAGGCGTGGTTTATTATCGGCCCACCAATATTAGTCCGTTAGTTTGGATTATTATGGGTAAATTATATGAAAAAAACCATAACAATAATAATAAACAAAAAGACAAATTATAGCAAAAGAAAACAAAATTTTACAAATTAATTTAACAAAATATATTTTATTTAAGTCATCGAGTAGTTCAAATGCTGATGCTGATAAAACTGACTTTTTTGGGTGTGGGAGCTTTCTTTGGCCAGTAACATAAGGATCTGAGCTCAGAAGTAATCTGTGCATTAAATCTGTATTTGTGTCAATCCGAGAAGTCTTGCTGGTGTGCTTTCTTCTAAACATTTTGATGTCCTTATTTTTTTGACTCTGCAGCTTCTTCTGATAATTTTCCTATCGGCACAAGTGCATAATTTATGACATCTGAGGCATGAACTAAAATTTTGTGTACGGATGGTGGAAGATAGTACCATGGATACAAGCTAATCAGCTTTCTGGCAGTATCAAGTGCATATTCTCCAAATTTTTACGACTTGATTTTGTAGCCTGATGCCAAACACTGCAGCAATATTGAACACCGGATTATAATGTCTTCATCAATACCCGTTATTTCTGCTGCTAATTTCGGATTTAAAAAAACGCTCTGGCCGTATTGCCATCATTTGACGTGCCACTTCCTCTACTCCTAGGTTTATCCACAATAGTTCCCATTTGTATGCGAAAATCATTCTGCATTTGGGATTTCCTTGTCGAAAGTACTTGTTTCCTTCTGGAGTATTAACTCTTTAGCTCTTCAGGTCGAGTCTGTACGATACATGCAAAAAGTATTCAAAACCGAAGTTTGTATACCCTTGCAGTCTGCAATTGGATCATTGAAAATCGATCTATTTTGGTAATGCTGACAAAATATCAAATTATGTAAATTTTGTAAGTTTTACATGTAGAATTTTACATTTTATATAAATCGACCGATCGTTTCTATAGCAGCTATATGATATAGTTGTCTGATATTAATTAAAATAAAACCTCAATTCTATAACCGTAAAAAACTGCTATATCTTGAAATTGATCGATATACGTTGAAAAACAAAAAAGTTAAAGTTATTTTACATTATTTTCGGCATCATTCCTATGGCAGCTATAGGATATAGTGTTCCGATTTCGGCCGTTCCGACATAAATACTGCGTGCTAAAGAAATAAGACTATGCTGAAAGTTTCAGCCCGATAGCTCAAAAACTGAGACTAGTTCGCGTAGAAACCGACAGAGGGACAGACAGTCGGACAGACAGACAGACCTACAGACAGACGGACATGGCTAGATCGACTCGGCTGGTGATTCTGATCAAGAATATATATACTTTATGGGGTCGGATATGCCTCCTTCACTGCGTTGCAAATGTCATGGCAAAATTATAATACCCTCTGCAAGGGTATTAAAAAAAATATATGAGTGTAATGGAGACAATCCAAACTCAAAGCGTGATTCATGAACCTTTTTTTTCAAACAATTTTCTAAATCGTTCATTTCTGTCGGCTTCGCCTCACATATGTATGACGTGTGACTTAGGGCACTACAAACTTTTCCATCAACCATGATCAACTGCAAGCTTTGTTTAATTTTAATTTCTTTACCAGACACATTACATGGCGTGGCATTCAACACTTCAATCTTATCTTTGAAATACTTTTCTTCGTCTTCAGCTAATTGAGCCGTTTCCATCTTAATGGTCTGCAGTATCGTGTAGACGAAGGTCTTCCAAATAATTTTTTCATCTTTTGGATCATTTTCCATGGTTTTAAGTAGTAATGGCACATATGATGTCACAAAAAGACTGGAATCGCTTACATCCTTAGTGCAGACTTTCTGTTTGTATTCTGAATGTCCAGTGCTGCCGTCAAATCCCCATTTTCCAATTAAAATATGGTTATCAGAGCAATCACTTCCAACGCTTTCAAGAACATCATGCTGAAGTTTTACAATCCTTCTCGCAGTGTGGTCAACCAAGCTCTGTAACTCGACTTCAACTTTTGATTCACTTACAGTTATTTTGTCTGGATGGGTTAATTTCTTAGCCTTTAACAGTTGACCGTAGCTTGGAAAAAGGTCACAGGAGGTCTTTGAATTCACATAGCTTCGAATAAGAAAATATTGATGTTTGCTCAAGTTTGCCTCCATGAGAAGCGATAGAACTGCAGCGATGGTAGCTTTGCTACACATTGCATTTGATGACAGATTGCACGATCGTAAGTCACAAGCTGCAGATTTATTAGTTAAAGAAAGCTCAGCAATTTTTCGTCTCTTAGTTCTTTTTGATGACTCACTAAAGTCTACTTTCGGACGTCCATGCTTAGCACTTTAGATCAATTCTTGAGGCTTACTTGGAGTGCATTTCATTAAAATTGTTTCCTTTTCGTTAAGCCAATTAGATTGGAATTCAAGAACTGATGCCTTTTTGCGTTTATATTGTGTCTAAAACGAAGCAATTGTTTTGCAAATGTATCCAATAAAACAAAAACACCTCTTAACGAGGTGAGATAATAGTGACGATGGCACATTTAACTCAAAAAATTTCTGATACCAAATTTTGTGACGATTAATAGTTATTTAAACCAAAATATTAAAAAATTGTTTAATTAGTTTCAAAATCGGCACTTAGCTGAAAAATTTTATAAGGCAAAACAGGCAGCGTGCCGATTTTAATATTAATTAAACAATTTTTTAATATTTTTGTTTAAATAACTATTAATTGTCAAAAAATTTGGTATCAGAAATTTTTTGAGTTGAATGTGCCATCGTCACTTTTATCTCACCTCGTTAAGAGGTGTTTTTTTTTGATATCAGAAGTTTTTAAAATGCCATATGTATGTAGGTTTCCAATTGTTAGTGTTAATTAGTATAGCTCAATACCATGTCCAGAGGTCGTTCCTATATGACTTAGCTATTAATAAACAATTATAGCACATAGTTATGACATCTGATATAGGCTGAACGCTGGTTACCGTCACCAAATTTAGTATCTCGTTAAGTGGTGTTTTTGATATCAGAAGTATTTGTTTCAAATGTGGAAAACTAACAAAAAAATCCATATATGAAGAAGTTATCTATACGGGATCATTGGTACTAATTTGAATGAAAAATATAAATTTCGGAGATATGAGTAGTACCCCAAAAGGTAAACAGTAATCTCAAGGGTTATACGGCCTGAAGTGAGTATCAAATTCGTAAGAGCCATTGCAGCCACATGCTGAGCAACACCCAACAAAAACAAATGCTGCTAGGAACATGTTGAGCAACACGCACGCGCGCTCTCTCTCTCTCTCTCTTTCTCTCAGAAACTGTTTAATAACTTCCATAGGGTACAAGGGTATTATAAGTTAGCGCCAACCGAGAATGTATGTAACAGGCAGAAGGAGAAACCTCCGACCCTATAAAGTACATATATTCTTGATCAGCCTCACTAGCCGAGTTGATTCAGCCATGTCCGTCTGTCCGTCCGTGTGAAACAACAGATCTCAGAGACTATTAGAGCTAGAGTTACCAAATTTGGTGACAAGATTGGAATCTGTTGCACGCAGATCAAGTTTGTTTTAAAATTTGGCCACGCCCACTTCCGCCCCCGAAAATTATAAAAAACGGTATATAAGCTATAGGCGTGATTTTCTGCTTAAATTAAATTGATAGACTTAATAAGTTGGCAATCGTGGATGTGTTCTGAAAATTTGAGTAAAATCGGATGATAAACATAGAAGTTATCAAACAATAAAGTTTCTGGGTAAACTGCTTGAGAGAGAGAGAGAGAGAGAGAGAGAGCGCTCACGTGCGTGCTGCTCAACAAGGGCCAACATGTTTCTAACAAAATTTGTTTCTTTTGAGTGTTGTTCAACATGTTTCTGGCAATATTTGTCTTAATTTGTCAACATTTTCTTTTTTCCATGTTCATGGGCTGTTTAATTTCACCCACAATGCTTTGGGTACCGGGTATCTCACAGTCGGTCACACTCGACTGTAGCTTTCCCACTTGTTTTAACTTTGTCCTATGGGCGCAACCACAATATATTGTGGTCCGATTTCGGCCGTTCCGACATACATACATATATACTGCGTGCTAAAGAAATAAGACTATGCTGATTTTAGCCCGATGGCTCAAAAACTGAGAGACTAGTTCACGTAGAAACCGACAGACGGACAGTCAGACAGACGGACATGGCTAAATCGACTCGGCTGGTGATGCTGATCAAGAATATATATATTTTATGGGGTCGGAGATGCCTCTTTCACTACATTGCAAGCGTATAAAACAAGTAGGAAAGCTACAGTCAAGTGTGACCGAATGTGAGATACCCGGTACACAAAACATTGTTGAGCAACACCCAAAACAAACAACTTGTTGAACATGTTGAGCAACACTCAAAAAAGACAAATGTTGCTTAGAACATATTGAGCAACAGGCATGGTGGTCTCAACATAGAAGAAAAATAAACATATTCAGAAACTTTTTGGTTTAATAACTTCCATGTTTATCATCCGATTTTACTCAAATTTTTAGAAAACGTCCGCAAAAACCGATATTATCTATTTTCTTTATGCCGAAAATCAGGACTTTAGCTTGTATAACTTTTTTTATGATTTTCAAAGGCGGAAGTGGGCGTGGCCAAATTCTAAAACAAACTTGATCTGCGTGCAACAGACTCTCTGAGATCAGAAAAACAGACAGACGGCCATGGCTAAATCAACTCGGCTGGTGACTCTGATCAAGAATATATACTCTTTATAGGGTCGGAGAGTTCTCCTTCTGCCTGTTACATAGGTTGGCTCTAACTTATAATACCCTTCTACCCTATGATACCGGGTAATATAATGTTAGAGTATGAAATGTTAGAATTACCACAAATAAATGTAAGTGGATAAGTAAACGGGATCTGAAATTTATTTAAGAACTTAATGCTCTTTAGCTTGTTTTTTTGAAGGAGTATTGCATATGTATGTCTTTACTACTATCCCATTATTTATGATTCTTCTGAATTAAAGGAGATATCTCAGACTACTTCTTCATTCTTAATTAACATTCTGCATTGTTCAACTTGCATTACAGCATTGCACGTACATTATCTATATATATAAGAATTGATGCCACTTTTCTTTAAGACTTTATAACCAAACCAAATGTTTAGGATTTGTTCGGTCTACTTAGTAGATAGTTTACGTGTATTTTTCACAAAATCGGTAAAGCGGTTCTTCACTAGTGTTGGGTTGCTCATGAGTGAGTGAACAAAAGGTAGTTGTTCACTAAACTAAGTGATTAAACATGTTCCTTCCCATTTGTTCTTTTTTGCTCACTTTTGTTCAGTTGTTCAATTTTGTTCTTTTTTGTTCACTTGTTCATTTTTGCTCACTTGTTCAGATTTGCTCTTTTGCTCACTATAGTTTAATTGTTCAATTTTGTTCTTTTTTGTTCACTTGCTCATTTTTGCTCACTTGTTCAGATTTGCTCTTTTGCTTATTATTGCTCAGTTGTTCAATTTTATTCAGCTAGACTTTTTGGTTAATTTTTGTTCAGTAACTCTTTTTTTATATGGTATTTTTTTGCTAATTGTTATCTCAGATTGCGCAAAAATGTGGAACCACATGATCGTACTTTATTTTAAATTGCCGGTCATAGAGTTGGTGATATTATTTTAAAAAAATTAACAAAAAGCAATTATTTAACTTTAAGAATTTTGTTTATGAATTTAATTTTTATAAGATATATTTTTGATCTATAAATCTTATCAAGGCGATGCCATTTGTCAAGAACGAATGTATATATGTGTGCTTTTTACTTGCAAAAATATATCCGTATATGAAAACACAAATATACATACATATGTATATCAGATTTAAACTAATATGTAATTGATAATATGCAACTGAGCAATAGACGGTGAACAAGTGAGCAAGTGAGCAATGAGCAGTGAACAAGTGAACAAATGAGCAAGTGAGCAAGTGAGCAATGAACAGTGAACAAGTGAGCAAGTGGGCAATGAACAAGTGAGCAAAATGAGTGAGTTGACTCTTTTGAAAAAAAAAGAACAAGAGAACATGTTCACCCAAATGAGCAGTATTTACCCAACACTATTCTTCACTTATCACACTGATAATTAGAGATTTCGAATGGATGTTGTAATCTGGTAGAGTTGAGTCCCCAGATCACGAAAATGGCGTTAATTTTTTTCTAATGATACGTTTTTTTTTAAGATTTCTTAAGGTTTTACATAAAAAAATTCTGCTCGTTTTACGTTTCTCATTTCATAGCTCGAGTTGTAGCCAACCAATTTAACCGTCGAATGTTTTATTTTACAGGTAGAACTACTACTACTACTACTACTAGAACTACTTTTATTTTATTAAATAGCTCGAGCTAAACATTTTTTGTTCTACGACTTTTTGGGTTTCCCGCTAGTTTGGCGGGAAAACAGCTAAAAAAGCTGGATTTCCCACTCCCATAACTTCTAAACGACTAAAGCTACAAAAACGTGATATATGTCGTTAGAAAGGTATTTTAAAATGATAGTAGCTTTGCCTGGACATAATTTATCTAAATATAATATTTAAGAATTTATAATTAAAATAAATTTTTTTTAAGTAATTTTTCTAATTTTTTCAAAAGTGGCTCTAACGATTTTGATAGTCAATCAAGGCCATATAGCCCTTGAGATGGCTCAACTTTTGGAAAATAGGAAAAAAAGCGATTTCACGCGCCCATAACTTCTGAACGACTAAAGTTACTGAAACGTGCTATATGTCGTTGGAAAGGTATATTAAATGATAATTACTCTGCCTGTACAAATTTATATAAATATAATAATTAAGAATTTAGAATTAAAATTAATTTTTTTTTAGGATTTTCTTAATTTTTTTAAAAAATGGCTCTTACGATTTTGATACTCACTTCAGCCCGTATAACCCTTGAGATTACTGTTTATCTTTTGGGGTACTACTCATGTCTCCGATTCGCTTTTTCATTAAAATTTGTACCAATGATCCCATATAGATAAATTCTTCTTATATGGATTTTTTTTTTTTAGTTTTCCACATTTGAAACAAGTACTTCCGATATCAAAAACACTCTTAACGAGATACTAAATTTTGTGACGGTAACCGGTGTTCAACTAATATCAGATGTCATAACTATGTGCTATAATTGTTTAATAATAGCTAAGTCATATAGGAACGACCTCTGGACATGGTATTGAGCTATACTAATTAACACTAACAATTGGAGACCTACATACATACATATGGCATTTTAAAAACTTCTGATATCAAACAAAAACACCTCTTAACGAGGTGAGATAAAAGTGACTATGGCACATTTAACTCAAAAAATTTCTGATACCAAATTTTGTGACGCTTAATAGTTATTTAAACAAAAATATTAAAAAATTTTTTAATTAGTTTCAAAATCGGCACGCTGCCTGTTTTGTGTTTATTTGTTTAGTTGTGTCACTTAAGTGAAAATTGAAATGTGAGAGCTTACTTTGACAGGGATACCTTTTCCAGTTCGATGCAAGAACAGCTGATTTTCGATGGCCAAGTGAAGAAGAAGAAGATACTTACAGCTGTTTTGAGTGGATGAGAAAGCCGATAAAATTACTCATTCAGTCATTTATCAGTATAAGGATCACCCCAATTGTGTTTAGTTTTGTCACTTTAGTGAAAATTGATTTGAAATTAATTTATTTTTGTCAACAGTGACAACACAGCTGATTAAAAGTAAAATAACTTTCATAATGCCATCTTAAACTTAGCTGTTGTGAAACTTGTTGCAAGCTGTTCATGTTAGGAAAAGCTGTTGCGGTAAGGTGTTAATAATATGATTAAAACTCTTCTTTTGGGTATCAGATGCACAGTTTTGGTGTATGGATGTTCCATATGAACAACAATGGCTTTAACGCGTTTTTACTACTGTTAAATCTGCTTTCCAAGAATGATACCAGCTTTTGGATGGTCATTGCTTTGGATAAAAGTATCGCCGTGTCCCTTTTCACGTTGACCTCATCTGCTGTACAAAACCATTGAAAGGCTCTTTAGTATCTCGGTAGCCTCAATTGGTGGCATTTTGTGGAGGAATTCCATCCATTTCGCCGGATTTTAACGCGCAGTAAAAGACTATATTTTGAATTTTCAAAATTACGTAGCAGCCAATAAAAAATTACCAAAATATGCAAATAAACCAAGGAAAAATACTGAAAGTCCTCTGAAAATACTGTACGAAACGATGCTAAGTCACAGCAACGACGACTTGCTGTCTCGTTCTAGCACAAACTTTCCTTATGGGGAATACAAGTCGCTTAAGCGATTTTAGGGCTCTTAAGCTTATCAGCCCTAGTCTAAGCAGGGCATAAGGCTTCAATATAACCCTCTCAATGTACTTTCAAAAGAATAATTTATTTAGGGCATCAAAACTTTTTTTTCTGAGTACTTTGCCTAAAGCCTTGAACTCCAACAAAAAACCAATATTTATTTAAAGGGGTTACGCCACCCACGCGGCCTCACAAAATTGTATACAACAACATTTTTTCTGAAGATTCTATAGGTTAAATTTAAAAAATTTTATATTTTACATATAGACCAATCTACTGTTGATAAAAAACAAAAACAAAATCTTGAAAAAATTCAAAATGGCGGAGGTACGAGTCATTCAGTTCAGGACGCTTTAATTCAAAATCTTTTCGCATGGTGTAAATGATTTCGGTATAACGGTAACCCGAAAAACTTTTTCGGAAAAAGTCATAGCTTTAAAACGAAATCCTCAATAAAAAAAACCTGTTGTGCATAATAGCCAGTACATTTAAGAATATGTGGAAAAGGTTTGAGCCAAATCGGTTCAATAGATCCTGAGATATCGTGTACACCAGTTTAATAAACGTAGTTTTGAGAAAAACGTAAGAAAAACAACATTGGAGGAGTATGCTAGTGCAAGAGATCTCACTTCAAATTGCCATAACTTCTGAACTAATTTGAGTTGGAATGTGGTCAGGGTCTAACACTATCCCTAAAAGTGAAAAAAGTTTTCAAGACCAAAGAAAAAAAATTTATTTTTGAAAAGTTCAAGGTGGTCTAAGCCTTTAAGGATAATATGGGTGCTTTACTGCAGCGGCCGCAAAGCAGAAATATTTCCCTGCCAAAAGTCAAGCAGCATCGTAATGTCAAAAAGATTAACATATTAATAGGAAATATTTTTACTTGTGTTGCACCTGTATTGATTAGGAATGTGCTGTTGTAAGATCAAGCACTGCCGAATTTCGTTAGTATTCGGTAAAGCCTAGTACTAACATCAACTTAAAAAACCCATAAACGGAAACTTCATATAAAAAACCAGAAAGAAAGCTAACTTCGGTAAACCGAAGTTTGTATACCCTTGCAGTCTGCAATTGGATCATTGAAAATCGATCCATTTTTGTAATGTTAAAAAAAAAATGTCCAATTATGTAAATTTTGTAAATTTTACATTTTACATGTAGAATTTTACATTTTCATATAAATCAACCGATCCCTTCTATGGCGGCTATATGATATAGTTGTCCGATCTTAATGAAATTAAAACCGTAATTCTAGAACTATAAAAAACGACTATATCTCGAAGTTTATAGAAATTCGTTGAAAAACAGAGAAGCTAAATTTTTTTTTACATTTATTTAGCCATCATTCCTATGGCAGCTATAGGATATATATACCGACATATATACTGCGTGCTAAAGAAATAAGAATATGCTGAAAGTTTCAGCCCGATAGCTCAAAAACTGAGAGACTAGTTCGCGTAGAAACCGACAGACGGACAGACAGACAGAAAGACAGACAGACGGACATGGCTAGATCGACTCGGCTGGTGATGCTGATCAAGAATATATATACTTTATGGGTTCGAAGATGCCTCCTTCACTGCGTTGCAAATATTGTGGCAAAGTTATAATACCCTCTGCAAGGGTATAAAATCAAAAAGAGCAAGAAGAAGAATTTTGTGGTATTTCTTTTGGTCGGGTACTAAGATGAACCGAATTTCGTGAGCGAACTGGGTAAAACGTTTGGCAGAACAAACCAATAAACAGCTAGAATTAATAAAAGCAGTAAAGGCGAGGCATATATAAAATATATTTTAATTGTACTTTTATTGACAATTTTATTAAAAATTTGAGCCACTTTTATTTGCTTTCACCTCCATTGCGGCGTAAAAAATTATAAATTATAAGTTTATAAAGTTTGTTTACAAAACAAAGCTGGAAATACAAGTCAGTGCGACCGATTTTGACCATTTTCTTTGGTTTCTTCGGTCACACTGGTCCCCGAACGAAATATATTCCGTAAGCGATTTTCGTCGGTCTTAGTATTAGCCTTAAGTAAGAACGGTATTCGGTGCAAGAACGTTTAGGGATATTAACTCATGGTTAAAACGACTGGACTGTTGATGCTGATCAAGAATAAATATACCCATAGAGTATATTCACTGCCTCACTGCATTGCAAACTTTTTACTAAAATTAGTATCACACACAGATCTTTGTTAAACAGTGGGTGGATCAGACGCGTTTCGATCGATACCATCTCAGTCATCTTCAGTGGACTTTTTAAATAAAATATTAGTTTAATTATTTTAAATGGAAATGCGTTTTGCCTTTCTTGAAACAAAAGGTTTTCTGGCATTGGTTGAAACTAAAAGGCTTTTTTTCTGAAACCAATTTGGATAGTGCGTTTGTTACTATATCTACTTTACTTTATCTACACATTCATATAAATATGGCCCACAGATAAAGCCTCAATATGTCGCGACAAGTTAATCAAAGTAGATAAGTAGTTTTAGTACCGCTATGAAAACTTAGAAAGTAAAGCTTATCGCAATTTGAGTGCTTGAAGGCACGGAATAATAAATGAGACAGACCGAGCGAACGACAACTGAAAGATAAAAATCGAGTAGGAAATATGTATATAGTCTAGTGTAACCGACTGCTAGATACTCGGTTCCAAAAGCTTTGAGGGAGAAATTAAAAGAGAGAGATATTAATGCTGCAAGAAGATTCGATCCTGAATGCAGTCGGTTCTCCGTTTAAGCTTCCTAGCTATATAGCTATGTATCGTATAAGGCTAGGAGCTCTACTGTAGTTTCTCTATATGCCGTCCTGATTTTTAAAGTACCCTATGGACGAGTCCGATTTTTAAATAATTTTTCTGGGTTCTGCAGCCTCAGAAGTTGTTTTAATATTGCTTCAAAGTTCCTGATAAGAGGTTATTTTTGATTTCCTGATCGCCTTCTAATCTACATACATATGTACATCTATAACTCTATCGATTTAATTTTTTTTTTTGCTTTTTGCTTCGTTTTTCATAAATGATGTCTGTACTAGAAGTACAGAATATTAGATTTTTTCCTATTTTACAAAGTAGTCTTATTCCAGCTTTGGCCAGCGTTTTCTAATCAGCCCAGTTGCCAAGGTACATGGGTCTTTCTTTTTTTTGTATCCTTCGTTGTTTTTTCTCTATTTTGTTTTTAATTTTTATCATAGCTCGCAATGTTTGAAGCCGAGTTTGTTGTTGCTTTCTGTTATGTAAAAGTTTTGCACTTTTATTTTTTTGCTTCATTTTGTTTTTAGCTTTTTTAGAGCATTAAGTTGTAGTCAAAGTCCTCAAAATACTGGTTGCCTGCTTTAGATTGCGTTGATAGTACAAGTACTGCTTGCTTCTTCTATATTATAAAACCTCTGCTCGATACAAAAGTCTTATTAAGCCAAACGCAATCGTTTGAGGATGAGGATTTTAAGTTAGTGCCAACCGAGAATGTATGTAACAGGCAGAAGGAGAAATCTCCGACCCTATAAAGTAAATATATTTTTGATCAGCGTCACCAGCCGAGTCGATTAAGCCATGTCCGTCTGTCCGTGAAACAACAGATTGCGGAGACTATAAGAGCTAGAATTACAAAATTTGGTGGCATTGGAATCTGTTGCAAGCAGATCACAATCACACGCTATTTCAAGACACAGGAATACCAACTGTAACAGAAACAATTTCATCATTTGCAAACCGCCTGCTAGCGCATACCAACCGTTTGGCTAGACGCCTTGCCACCCCGTTAGGCCGACGACGTCTGCGCAGAAGACACCCTTCGGACCTATGGATACTCGGCCGAGACAGACATGGACGATTACTTTAACACCATATAATCACACATAAAATGCCCCAAAGTGGCGCTCTTTCCCACCCGCAGTTTCCGGGATCTATTGTTACTATTAATCAAACACGAAAACAAAGGCTACTCTTGTGAAGAGTAATAATTAAACTTACAAAAAAAAAAACCAGACGAGTCGATTTAGCCATGTCCGTCTGTCCGTCCGTGTGAAGCAACAGATCTCTGAGACTATAAGAGCTAGAGTTAAAAATTTTGGTGACATATTGAAATCTGTTGCACGCAGATTAAGTTTGTTTTAAAATTTGGCCACCCCCATTACCGCCCCGAAAATAATAAAAAACGGTAGTAAATAGATATAATAAGTAAGTAGGCATTCGAGGACGTGTTTTGAAAATTTGAGTAAAATAGATTGATAAACATTTAAATTTTTTTAAAAAATAAAATTTCTGTGTATGCTTCTTCTTCTTGTTGAAGCTACGTACGTAGCCATGAATCAAAACGAGAGGTCAATCGTCACACTCTCGCTCTATCGCACTGCTTAGGAACACTTTTTGCGTGTCTGAGCACTTAGCTTTTGAGAGAGAGGGAGATGTTGAGAGTGCCAGTGCTTGTTGCTTAACATGTCCATAGCAACATTTGTCTTCTATGAATGTTGCTCAACATGTACTTAGCAGTGTTGCTCAAAATGTTTCTAGCAACATTTGTCTTCTTTTGGATACCGGGTAACTCACAGTCGGTCACACTCGACTGTAGCTTTCCCCTTTGTTTACTGCTGGTTTTCTTTTTTTTAGAGCTGTGCTTCACGCAATAGATTCATTAAATTGTTAACAGAAATATACAAAAAATATTTGAAAGTTATTTTCTAATTTTTATTATACAAATCAATTTTGACTCTTAAAAATGATTTAAAAAATAAAAATCAAAAATAATAATTATATTTTAATTTTTATTTAAATAAAAGTTATTATTGATTTTTATTTCAAAAATTGAGAAATAAGTGTTATTTTTTGATTTTTATTATAACAAGTGAGAAAGCTACAGTCGAGTGCGACCGACTGTGAGATACCCGGTACCCAAAGTATTGTGCGTGAAATTAAATAGCACACGGACATGGGAAAAACAAAATGTTGACAAATAAAGACAAATTTTGCCAAAAACATGTTGAGCAAAGTTTAAAAGAGACAAATTCTGTACGCAGCTGCATTACGAATTAATACTGCGCCCAAAAGCACGCAACACTTTTTTTCGCTACTGCCGTTGTGGCTCAAGATGGTAAGAAACTTAATTGTTTAATAACTTCCATGTTTATCATCCGATTTTACTCAAATTTTCAGAAAACGTCCGCAAATGCCTACTTATTTATTGTATCTATTTACTTTGAGCCAAAATTTACGAATCTAGCTTATTTAAGTTTTTTCGTTTTTGGGGTGGAAGTGGGCGTCGCCAAATTTTAAAACAAACTTGATCTGCATGCAACAGATTCCAATGTTGTCACCAAATTTGGTAACTCTAGCTCTTATAGTCTCTGAGATCTGTTGTTTCACACGGACGGACAGACGGACAGACGGACATGGCTAGATCGACTCGGCTAGTGACGCTGATCAAGAATATATATGCTTTATAGGGTCGGAGATTTATCCTTCTGCCTGTTACATACATTCTCGGTTGGCACTAACTTATAATACCCTTGTACCCTATGGGTACCGGGTATAAAAATCCAAAATAAAAATCTAATTGGAATATCTTTTAAACGGAAGATCCTATAGCACGTATTTCACGTAATTCTATATATTTGATCTGCTTTTCAATACCTTTCCGTTGACATATGTATGATGCATATGTAACCAACGTACTCACCCCAATATCGCTATGAAGCTGAAAATAATTAAGATTAATATAACGTAAATATTGTAAAATGTATTCGCAGTAAGTAAAAACCACGTTTGCTTAATGAATAAGAACAAGAACACAATATTTTTTTTTTACTGTAAGCTGCACAAAGAGCTCAATAAGTAAATCTGGTAGAGTGTGCGTGAACTATTTTCCAAAATAATAATCGCTTGCGAAAGACTAGTTTTTTATCCGAGAACTTTAACGGACTTTTAATTAAGTAAAATGTTTACATACGTTCGCTAACAGCGAATTTTCAGAGTGAAGATATTTAATCTGGTATTAAATGTTCTCTTACGATGATGCAAGTTGGGGATAATTCGCTTTCATTATACATTAACGGAAATGTATTGAAGAGCAGATCAAATATATAGAATGATACGTGCTATAGAATCTTCGGTTTAAAAGATATTCCAATTTGATTTTTATTTTTGATTTTTATAATAGAAATAAAAAATAACACTTATTTCTCAATTTTTGAAATAAATAAAAATATAAACATAATTATTATATTTGATTTTTATTTTTAAAATCATTTTTAAGAGTTAAAATTGACATTTACTTTAAAAATCGGGAAAAAAAGTTTATTCTATTTTAAATTTTCCTGTAAAAAATACCATATGTGTATTTTTCCCGCACTTCCCAGACGATTTTTAGACCTTTGATTTTTATTAAATTATAACTCTTATTTACGGTCCCTGTTTGAAACCAAAACAAGTGAGAAAGCTACAGTCGAGTGACTGACTCTGAGATACCCGGTACCCAAAGTATTGCACGTGAAATTAAATAGCACACGGACATGGAAAAACAAAATGTTGACAAATAAAGTCAAATGTTACTAAAAACATGTTGAGCAACGTTCAAAAAGAACTAATTCTGCAGCTGTACGCAGCTGCTTTACGAATTAATACTGCGCTCGAAAGCACGCAACACTTTTTTTCGCTACTGCCACCCAAAAGCTAAGTGCTCAGACACGCGAAATTACTCCTAAGCAGTGCGCTCTCTCTCTCTCTCTTTCTCTCAGAAACTTTATTGTTTAATAACTTCTATGTTTATCATCCGATTTTACTCAAATTTTCAGAACACGTCCACGATTGCCTACTTATTAAGCCAATCTATATACTTTACGCCGAAAATCACGCATATGGTTATATACCGTTTTTTGTTTTTCGGGGCGGAAGTGGGCGTGGCCAAATTTTAAAACAAACTTGATCTGCGTGCAACATATTCCAATGTTGTCACCAAATTTGGTAACTCTAGCTCTTATAGTCTCTGAGATCTGTTGTTTCACTCGGACGGACGGACAGACGGACAGACGGACACACGGACAGACGGACATGGCTAAATCGACTCGGCTGGTGATGCTGATCAAGAATATATACACTTTATGGGGTCGGAGATGCCTCCATCTGCCTGTTACATACAATCTCGGTTGGCACTAACTTATGATATCCTTGTACCCTATGGGTACCGGGTATAAAAAGAGTATGTTGAAAATTCCAGCCCGATAGCTCAAATACTGAGAGACTAGCTCGCGTAAAAACAGACAGACGGACAGACAGACAGACAGTCGGGCATGGCTAGATTGACTCGGCTGAAAATGCTGATCAAGAATATATATACTTTATGGGGTCGGAGATGCCCCCTTCACTGCGTTGAAAATATCATGGTAAAATTATAATACCCTCTGCAAGGGTATAAAAACGAAGATTACATACAGAGCGAAGCACAGACAAGCAAACCGATAAACGACATTAAAACCTTTTCATTTCGAAAGATTGTCAAGATCTTGATTATTAAATATCTTTTGAACAGAGTATCGGAATTGTGCATTCATTGAGTGTACAAACAGCAGTAATTAAACAGTAATTAAAAAAAATAATAATAATAATAGCAATCTATTGGTGGAAACGATACAGGCAACACTTATATACCCTTGAAGATATTAAATAAAATAAATCTAAGGAATCTTATATATCGTTTTAATCCGAAAAGCGGCTAATTTGGACCGATCGTTCATATGTCAGTTATAAAACTTAGTGGTCCGACTTAGATGAAATTTTAAATGTATGGCTATATTTAAATTAAATTGCCATATACTAAGTTTTATTCCGATATCTTTAAAAATAACGAAAATCAACTAAATTTGACCAGATCATTCCTTCGTCAGCTATAAGAAATAGCGCTCCGATTTGCATGAATTAAAATGTATAGCTAAAATATAATTAAAGGATGATATATAATTTGAGACCAATATCTTCAAAATAGCGAAAATATGACATTTTGGCCATATCTTTCCTATGACAGCTATAAGATATAGTGGTATTCTAGCTGCAATAGAAAGAAGACTATCTGCAAAGTTTCAGTCGGATAACTCAAAACAGAGAGACTAGTTTGCGTAGAAACGGACAGACGGACATGGCTAGATCGACTCGAGAATATATACAATTTATGGGGACGGAGATGCTTCCTTCACTGAGTTGCAAACTTCTGGACAAAATTATAATACTCGCAAGGGTATACATTTTATACCGTAATCGTTATAAGCTAAATTATGAAAATTAAATTTTAACTATTATTTTATGATTTTATAATTTTCTTAAAAAAAGAGAGATTATTTTTAAAAATCAGGTAGTAATCATTTTAGCTGTGCAAAAACTAAAAATCTAAAACTACGATTATTGGAAAGTTTTATTATTTTGCTCAAAATAAAACTCGTTTTCAATTTGCGGCTTTGGTATGCACGAACGAACCAAGGCAAAAAATTGTTTGGAATAGGCTGGGGCAGGAGCAATCACTGCCGCTTCTACTCTAACCCTCACGTCTCACTATAACTTCCAAAATGGGTCACAAGCGTAACATTTTGTTCCGCAATTTTATATAGTTGACTGCGAAAAAATGTGTGGGAGTGTAAAATTTGTAAACCAAAAATAGCAGGAGCTACGTTAGCAATCTTAAGAGGCATTCAAAACGTGAATTTCAACAGGAAATTCTTGAATCTGATTAATCTTTAGTTACTATTAATCAAGCTGATGTCAAGAAGGCATGTATTGGATTGGTAACGTCCGAAAAGTTTCCATTTGCCGTTTTCAATTCAAAATATTTCAGAAAGCTAACTGTTCAAATATTCAATTACTGCTACTAGGTTTAATAGAGGAATAATGTTTAATATAACATATTTATGATGGCACAATTTGTGTGCGTACGTTGGGCCTCATAGAATTGGAAAAGCCCATACGTCAAAAAATCGTTGCTTGGCAGTTAACACACTGCTCAAGGAATTTAATATAACCAAAGGGCAGATCTATACTGTAACGACAGATAAATGTAGAAATATGAGAAAAAACGTAGAACTGTGACAATGATGATGAGGACGATTCCCCTTTCCATCTGGAAGAGAATGTCGATGTTTTGGATGCAGAAGAGCTAACAAAAGATATTAAAATACTCTCAAGTCTCTCGACTCCTTACAAAAACTGATGTTTGTAAAACTAAATAAATACACATAAAGAGTTGAAGAAAAACAAACTAGTCTCTCAGTGTTTGAGCTATCGGGCTGAAACTTTCAGCATAGTTATATTTCTTTAGCACGCATTATATATGTCGGAACCGAAATCGAACCACTATCTCCTATAGCTGCCATAGGAATGATGCCGAAACTAATGTAAAAAAAATTTTAACTTTTTTGGTTTTTAACGTATATCAATCAATTTCAAGATATAGAAGTTTTTTACTGTTATAAAATTACGGTTTTAATTTCATTAGGACCAGACAACTATTTCATATAGCTGCCATAGAAACGATCGGTCGATTTATATAAAAATGTAAAATTCTACATGTAAAATGTAAGATTTACAAAATGTACATAATTTGAAATTTTTTCAACATTACCAAAATGGATAGATTTTCAATGATCCAATTGCAGACTGCAAGGGTATACAAACTTGGGTTTACCGAAGTTAGCTTTCTTTCTTGTTATATTTTACCTTTGCTTGTTCCCTTACATTAACTTCATAAGATGTTTAAATAATAATTTTAAAAAAAAGTGCATACCAAAGCAGCAAATTGAAAACGAGTTTTATTTTTGAGCAAAAAAATAAAATTCCTATAATAGTAATTTTAGATTTTTATTTTTTTGCTCAGCTATAATGATTACTACCTGATTTTTATAAAAATACTCAAAACAGTTTTTTTTTATTTAAAAAAATAATTGCAAAATAACTGTTATTTTTTGATTTTTAATAAAAAAGTGAAAAATAATGCATATTATTCTGTTTTTATATAAAAGTTGAATCATAACTCTTATATTGTCATTTTTTCCAATAAAAATTGTTTGTAATTATTTTGAAAAAAAAAAAAATAAAAATAAAAATTATTTGTCAATTTTTATTTTGAAAAATTGAAAATAAAAATTAAATTGCTGTAACTTTTGAACAGGGCGGTATACTTGAAAGATCGAAAGATACTTTTAATCTATGTCTCAATACCTTTCGTTTGATGTATGTATGTATGTATGTATGATTACACTAGTTTACAGCAAAATATAAATATATACGTTGAGACACACTTTTTCCGACTAATTTTGAGCCGCTAAACACGCTGTACGTATTAAAAAAAGTTTTACAAACGATCATTATACAATTATAGAAGGTAGTCTCGTCGGAAAAATAAGGCCCTCGTTCGGAACAATAAGGCCCTAGTTCAGCTGTCAAAGTTCGTGTGAGAGAAACAAATGTATACGACAATAGAAAATGTGTGTTATCCCTTATATGGTGTTTGGGGTTAAAACTGGCCTATTATAATAATAAGTTAGAGCTTTTTCTTTGTAATTTAATTTTTAATTTGCGAGCTCGATTCGGCGTAGCTTAATTTTGGAACTGCTGGTTCCGGCTCTGCTTTTCTTTCCGGAACAGCATCATTGTTTAGTCGCCTTCTCTTGAAAGTCGTCCCCTTATTGGTTGTCGACTTCCACTGTGAAGCAGGCTGCACTCCAAAATTTGCTCCCACAAGTTGCGCTTTGGACGTGTTTGCGACAAAAATTGCATAACAACATTTTTTTGTTTCACTTAAGGGTTAATAAAAGATTTTAAAATTTGTACACACACAGCCTTTTACGTCAACGAGCAAACACGAAGTGTTCGATAAGGCCCTACACCCGAACGCTAAACACACGACGAGACTACCTTCTATAATTATATCATGCAAACGATTTCATCAGGATATGTCATCATTTGAAAAGCGATGCGAAGGTTTCTGGGATGAAGGAATGCTAAGCTTTTGTCCCACGAATCTTTTTAATACTTAAAATGTTTTTCATTTTAAAAAACATAATCATAAAGCAGGCTTCTACCCTAGGAAAGCAATATTGTAGCACAAGTGCAATATGATAATTTCCTTGACTTCTAGAATTTGTATTGGATTTGCATATATTTAACCTTAACTCTTTAAGGACATAGGTATCAAATCGTTTGCAAAACTTCATAGACATAGTTGTAAAAATGTGCAGAAAAAGCAGCCTGGAAGACGTTTCAAGAAGTAGTTTACGGATTTTTGGGAAATAAAAGAAGAAGAAATTATCGTGAATTAATTTAAATAATGATGAAATCCTTTTAAACTATTGGTGAGTGGTATTATCATTTAATTAAAATAATATTCATTAAATTAAGTTTCATTCTCAACTTAAGGTTCCCGCATGTCACTTAAAATGCACTTTTAAGCAGTCATTTGGACTTCTTTCCGGAGAACTTGGGGGCAGAAAGTGATGAACAGAGTGAACGATTTCATCAGAATATGTCATCATATGAAAAGCGTTACGAAGGTTTCTGGAATGCAGGAATGCTAAGCGACTATTGCTGGATGCAAATACGGGAAGATTCCACACATCATAGGCGAAGAAGTTCGAATAATAAAGTTTTCTTCCGAGCCTAAAAACTCTTAAGGGGAAACTACTTCATGGTTGATTAAATGTTTATACCCTTGCAGAGGGTATTATAATTTTGCCATGATATTTGCAACGCAGTGAAGGAGGCATCTCAGACCCCATAAAGTATATATATTCTTGATCAGCATCACCAGCCGAGTCGATCTAGCCATGTCCGTCTGTCTGTCTGTCCGTCTGTCTGTCTGTCCGTCTGTCTGTCCGTCTGTCTGTCTGTCTGTCGGTTTCTACGCGAACTAGTCTCTCAGTTTTTGAGCTATCGGGCTGAAATTTTCAGCATAGTCTTATTTCTTTAGCACGCAGTATATATGTCGGAACGGCCGAAATCGGACCACTATATCCTATAGCTGCCATAGGAATGATGGCGAAATTAATGTACAAAAATTTTTAATTTCTCAGTTTTTCAACGAATTTCTATAAATTTCGAGATATAGTCGTTTTTATAGTTCTAGAATTACGGTTTTAATTTCATTAAGATCGGACAACTATATCATATAGCTGCCATAGAAGGGATCGGTCGATTTATATGAAAATGTAAAATTCTACATGTAAAATGTAAAATTTACAAAATTTACATAATTTGACATTTTTTTTTACATTACCAAATTGGATCGATTTTCAATGATCCAATTGCTGACTGCAAGGGTATATAAACTTCGGTTTACCGAAGTTAGCTTTCTTTCTCGTTTAATTTATTTTTGTTTAATAACATATAAGCATTCCGAGGATCCTGCAAGGGGATAGGATGTTCGCTGAAAACTATCCTTCCTTTAAAGAAACTGCTAAGCTTTTGTGCCAAGATTTTTTTAATACCTAAAATGTTTTTCAAATTATTATATCTCAAAAAACAAAATCATAAAACAGGCTTCTACCCTTGGAAAGCAATATTGTGGCACAACTGCAATATGATAATTTTATTGAATTCGACATTACTTCTAGAATTTGTATTGGATTTGCATATATTCAACCTTAACTCTTTAAGGACATAGGTATCCTTAGATCCGCTTACTCAAACTAATTTAAAACTTTTTTTTTTATATTTTTAAATAGTAAATGAAAACTAGCTATAAACAATATTTTCAAAAATATTGCATGTTTTTTTAATTTCAGCGCTTATATCTTCATTAATAAAGCTCTGACCACAAAGAGCCGTATATTTTTGGAAATGTGTTTCTATTGCATATTGGATACTACTAATTTCAAATTTGTTGGACAAACGGTTTTCGATATTTTTAGCGTAATATAAAAAATCTGTTTTTTCGCGAATATCTTCAAAACGGTTTTTTTAACATTTTTATTAATGAGTTCAGCGTGTTCCGCGTCTCAAAATTAGTCGGAAAAAGTGTGTCTCAACGTTTATATTTTGTTGCTGTAAACTAGTGTTATATCTATATTTATTCGTTCACTCTTTTTGAAAGAGGTACCTGAACTTTTTGATAGTACCTTGGTTAAATGGGTCGCATTGTGGCCGCAAATACGAGCGCATTGCTAGGAATCTCTAACGGCGTCTGTAACCCTTTTTGTTTGGCTATTAGTAAAATTAAGTTTGGCTTTTCCGGTACTTGAGCTCAGGTTCATCAATATCAATTCATCATCAAGCTATTCCTTTTTGCTTTCTTTAAACCGTTTCAGAAATTTATGATTTTGTTTTATATATATATATTTATAAACAATTTTTAAATGAAATTTTTATAGCATTTAGTCAGAAGTTTGCAACGCAGTGAAGAAACCATTCTCCCACCCCATAAAGTATATATATTCTTGATCAACATCACCAGATTAGTCGATCTAGCCATGTCCCTCTGTCCATTGTGCGTTTCTACGCAAACTAGTCTCTCAGTTTTTGAGCTATCTGAATGAAACTTTTTAGATTTCATTCTAGTATATGGGTAAATCCTAGAAAAGGTCCACCAGGCCCGAAAAACTAAAATTTCATCATCGTATTTTTGTGGGAATATATAAAGAAATCTTCAAATCCAAATAAAATTTTCTTAATACAATGGTTACATAGCATATCTTAGCGTTTTCATGTTAAAACCTAAACTTCGTATTTTTTTGGTATTCTTAAGAGCACTTTTGTATTTAATTTTTCGCAGGCAAAACATTACAAAGTGTTGGCATTTTTTCTACCAAATTTTTTTGATATCTATTAAGTCTGTACTTAAGTTGCTTTTCAAGAAAATATAAAGTTATTCATAGGAAAACTAAAATTTGTATGCTAGTGGAAAAAATTTAGCGTGCGACATAATAGGTTCACGGCGCACTATGGGACGTCTAAAACAAACGGCGTTGCAAAAATCAAAATTTTTATGTTCGCGTTCGATGTTTTGAATACGCAAATCTTTTTGGTAATTGTTCAAAGATTACAAATACAAAATGTTAATAGCCTACGATTTTTTTTAAAGATATACCGTATCAAAGTTGACCAATTTTTCATTTTCAACAAAACACAAAATTTTTAGGAAATTTGAGCAAATTTCAGGTCGAATTTCAAGAAAACTAGGTAATGGACCTTCGTTTTTATACCCGGTACCCATAGGGTACAAGGGTATTATAAGTTAGTGCCAATCGAGAATGTATGTAACAGGCAGAAGGAGGCATCTCCGACCCCATAAAGTATATATATTCTTGATCAGCATCACCAGCCGAGTCGATTTAGCCATGTCCGTCTGTCCGTCTGTCCGTCTGTTTGTCCGTGTGAAACAACAGATCTCAGAGACTATAAGAGCTAGAGTTACCAAATTTGGTGACAACATTGGAAACTATTGCACGCAGATCAAGTTTTTTTTTAAATTTGGCCTCACCCACTTCCGCGCCCGAAAATAATAAAAAACGGTATATTAGCTATAGGCGTGATTTACGACTTAAAGTAAATAGATAGACTTAATAAGTAGGCAATCGGGGACGTGTTCTGAAAATTTGAGTAAAATCGGATGATAAACATAGAAGTTATTAAACAATAAAGTGTTTGAGAGAAAGAGAGAGAGAGAGCGCACTGCTTAGGAAAAATTTCGCGTGTCTGTGCACTTAGCTTCTGGGTGGCAGTAGCGAAAAAAAGTGTTGCGTGCTTTCGAGCGCAGTATTAATTCGTAATGCAGCTGCGTACAGCTGCAGAATTAGTCTTTTTTGAACGTTGCTCAACATGTTTTTAGTAACATTTGACTTGATTTGTCAACTTTGTGTTTTTATGTCCGTGTTATATTTAATTTCACGGCCAATACTTTGGGTACCGGGTATCTCACAGTCGGTCACTCGACTGTAGCTTTCTCACTTGTTTTCATTTATTAATGTACTTATTAGGTATAAATTAAAGAAAACATTTTACTGTTTGCTTCTTGTTTCTTCAGCTAATTAATTTTTGTCCTTATTGAACTATTTTTCAACTTTGATGGAAAATAACAAAAATATACATTTTTATACATTTACCATATTTTTGTAAAAAATTCTTTGAATATTTCTTAATCGAATTAAATACAGTCTTGCTGCTTTTGTCTGCAGCCCCCATACACCTCGAGGCAAAAAACGAAAAAAAGTCACGGTTCCAGAAGTTGTATTACGTGCAGCCGTGGTGTAAAATCCCTGATAAACGTACTCCTGCTGGAACAAAACAAAAAATTACAAAATGAAATATTTTTTTATTTTTATTTGTCACAGTTTTTTTTTTTTTAATTAAAAACAACAAAAACAAGAAAGAAAGCTATCTCCGGTAAACCGAAATTTATATACCCGCAATGGGATTATTGAAAATCGATTCATTTTGGTTACAGTTGAAAAAATATCTTAGTTTTTAAACATTTTACATCTTACATATAGAATTTTACATTTTACATGTAGAATTTAACATTTTCATTTAAATCGATCGATCGTTTCTGTGGCAGGTATATGATATAGTTGGCTGATCTTAATGAAGTTAAAACCGTAATTCTATAACAGTAAAAAACTGCTATATCTTGAATCTGATTGATATACGTTGAAAAACAAAAAAGTTAATACGTTTTTTACATTAATTTGGCATCATTCCTATGGCAGCTATTGGATATAGTGGTCCGATTTCGGCCGTTCCAACATATATACTGCGTGCTAAAGAAATAAGACTATGCTGAAAATTTCAGCCCGATAGTTTAAAAACTGAGAGACTAGTTCGCGTAAAAACCGACAGACGGACAGACAGACGGACATGGCTAGATCGACTCGGCTGGTGATGCTGATAAAGAATATATATATTTTATGGGGTCGGAGATGCCTCCTTTACTGCGTTGCAAATATCATGGCAAAATTATAATACCTTCTGCAAGGGTATAATAAGCACAAAAAAATCTCAAAACGTGAAAAAAAAATGTTCTTTGTAAAATAAACGTGATTTTTCCATGATATTTACAAATTTTGACTTTGATAAATCATAAGAAACCTTAAAAAAATCGTAGCACCTTTTTAAACGACGTTTTTAATAGGTTGAACAATTATCTATCAATTGCCATTTTAATTACACAATTATCTTACTTGGTTCAAAAGTTATGATTTTTGCAACGCAAAAACTCAAATGGCCCCACTGTGCGTCGTTTGCTTTTTGACGTCAAATAAGTTATGTATGCACCCTTTTATTTTTAGGTTTCATTTATTTATGGGATTTTGTATGCTTTATTATATATAATTCGCTAAAAATTTCAAATTATATGGAACATTTAAAAGTAACTTCCATTTTGTGTAGCGTGCGACACAACTCATTATGAGCGAATATTTCGAAAATAGTAACTGTAACGAAATTTTGCATTATGTAATTTGAAAGTACACTTAAATACCTCTAAGCACAATACAAAATTTTAATATATATTTTTCAGAAACCTAAAAAAATATTACATTTGAATTTACAAAATCGTACGACACGTGGGATTTGCCCATATATGTAGGAACGGGCGAAATCGGAGTAAGTAAGCAGTAAAGGAGGCATCTCCGATCCCATAAAGTATATATATTATAGCCTCATGTCGGATCGGTTCTCAAATTCATATGATGATGAAGGAATGATGGCGAAATTAATGTAAAAAAAATTTTAACTTCTGTTTTTAGCGTATTTCTATAAATTTCGAGATAAAGCGTTTTTTTATGGTTTTAGAATAACGGTTTTAATTTCATTAAGATCGAACATTTATATCATATAGCTGCCATAGAAACGATCGGTTGATTTACACCAGTTTACAAAATAAAAAAAAATAAGTGCTCCAAGCCTGTTGATGCGAAATTCTGGAAGAGTTGAGTCCCCAGATCACGAAAATGGCGTTAATTATACCCGGTACCCATAGGGTACAAGGGTATTATAAGTTAGTGCCAAACGAGAATGTATGTAACAGGTCCTGCCTGGAGAAATCTCCGACCCTGTAAAGTACATATATATATTCTTGATCAGCGTCACCAGCCGAGTCGATTTAGCCATGTCCGTCTGTCCGTCTGTCCGTCCGTCCGCCCGTCCGTCTGTCCGTCCGTGTGAAACAACAGATTTCAGAGACTATAAGAGCTAGAGTTACCAAATTTGGTGATAACATTGGAATCTGTTGCACGCAGATCAAGTTTGTTTTAAAATTTGGCCACGCCCACTTCCACCCCCAAAAATAATAAAAAACGGTATATTAGCTATAGGCGTGATTTTCGACTTAAAGTAAATAAATAGACTTAATTAGTAGGCGATTGCGGACGTGCTCTGCAAATTTGAGTAAAATCGGATGATAAACATGGAAGTTATTAAACAATTAATGCTTTCACGCTCTCTCGCTCTATCGCACTGCTTAGGAATAATTTCGCGTGTCTGAGCACTTAGCTTTTGGGTGGCAATAACGAAAAAAAGTGTTGCGTGCTTTCGAGCGCAGTATTAATTCGTAATGCAGCTGCGTACAGCTGCAGAATTAGTCTTTTTTGAACGTTTCTCATTATGTTTTTAGTAACATTTGACTTTATTTGTCAACTTTTTGTTTTTCCATGTCCGTGTGCTATTTAATTTCACGGGCAAAACTTTGGGTACCGGGTATCTCACAGTCGGTCACTCGACTGTAGCTTTCTCACTTGTTTTTAGTTAGGTTAGTTCATTACCTGTAAAATAAAACATTCGACGGCTAAATTGGTTGGCTACAACTCGAGCTATAAAACGAGAAAGAAAGCTAACTTCGGTAAACCGAAGTTTGTATACCCTTGCAGTCTGCAATTGGATCATTGAAAATCGATCCATTTTTGTAATGTTAAAAAAAAAATGTCAAATTATGTAAATTTTGTAAAATTTTACATTTTACATGTAGAATTTTACATTTTCATATAAATTGACCGATCCCTTCTATGGCAGCTATATGATATAGTTGTCCGATCTTAATGAAATTAAAACCGTAATTCTAGAACTATAAAAAACGACTATATCTCGAAATTTATAGAAATTTGTTGAAAAACAGAGAAGTTAAAATTTTTTGTACATTAATTT
Organism: Drosophila triauraria; assembly: GCA_014170255.2. Taxonomy (NCBI): domain Eukaryota; kingdom Metazoa; phylum Arthropoda; class Insecta; order Diptera; family Drosophilidae; genus Drosophila; species Drosophila triauraria. Next base: position 561,789 of record JABJVT010000007.1, read on the forward strand.
CGCCATCATTCCTATGGCAGCTATACGATATAGTGGTCCGATTTCGGCCGTTCCGACATATATACTGCGTGCTAAAGAAATAAGACTATGCTGAATAAATGTAAATGTGTATAAAAATTTACTAACTTCGATATTTTTAAAGTTTACCAAAATGGATCGATTTTCCATTATTTTATTGCAGACTGCAACGGTATACAAGTTTTGGATTACCGAAGTCAACTTTCTTATTTTTTTTTTATATTTTTTATTTATGTACTTTACTTTGCATTGTAATTAAAAAAAATATTTATAATGGTAATTAGGTATAAGTGGTAAGGTCCCTTACTAGAGCCGAACATCTTTTTGTTCCACACCCATTGTTCTTCTATACTAGCTGCGTCGTCCTTGAGGAACTCTAGGATTGCTTTAATCTTCAGCTTTTTTAGCGATTCTAGCTGGCAGGCAACGAAGTGACGTGCTCTGATCTTGTTTAGTGCTGGACACTTGCTCTGGTGTCTCCTGTTCCGTTTTCTCTTTGCAGCTTCTTAGAGTGGACAATTTAGCTGAAGTCGAGAACCATCTTCCTTGTCGAGTGCCCTCGCGGAGGGTTTTACCTAGATCATTCTGTCGCTGACCGTAGTGTGGACAATCTCGCTGAACTTGTCCCAGTTTGTTTTACGGGGGTTATGCCTCGTTGCCGCTTTGCTTACAGGTACCGAGAGCTCGAAGAAGATATACCTATGAGTCAAAAAATAATACGGTAGCGAGACCATCCCCTTTTAGACCCTATATTGACTATGCTCAATCACTAAAGTAAGTAGACCTCACTCACACCTCACACCTCCCTCCAACCACGAAATTCCTCTGAACTAAAAAATATAAAGGTTACATATTGTAACGTTACGAAAAATAATATATTCACTCAATTGTATTGGTACTTCAACAGGGCAAGTGCCTCGAGTTCGCGTCGCATCCGAACACCAGGGTCGTCTTTGTATCTTCCGCCCACTTCATCAGCTTGATGACCGGTTCAGGCGGAGCCGGCTCATTGTAGGCCATGTGAGCTGAGGCGATTACTACTCCAATCCCGTCTGCTGTCTCTTATCTACATAGCTACTTCCAGATCCCATGTGCCGAGTTTGGAACAGAGCATTACCAAAACCCTGTTTCACCCTTGTGTAATCTAGCCTTATCTTAAGGCCAGCCCATGTGTAGCTTAGCTTAGCACCTGGTTACTCGGTGCCCTCTGACCATGTCCGAAGAGTCGATGGAATCGTCATGGAATTCATCCACCTTCATATCATCCACCAGACCCGAAAATTCCAACTTGATTGCCTAACAACTCCCAAGTTTTTTATTCGATTTTAATCCTATTTATTTATTTTATTTATAATTTTCAAGTGGGCGTTTAAAACTATTTTTTCAAACATTTTAAAACAAACTTTAACTGCGCGCAAGAGATATGAATGTTGTCACCAAATATGAAAGCTATAGCTCTTATAGTCTCTGAGATCTGTTCTTTCATACGGAAAGACGTAATGACGGGCAAACTCGCCTGTACATCTCTTAGAACCTCTATAATTCATACTGATTTTTTAACGAATCACAAAACCAGGCCACAAACACCTTAACAGCTTAAATTTTATTTAGAATGCAATAAAATATTTTAATGTTGAGGTAAAAATTTTCGGTTGGCAGCACCAGATGCAACATGGGCTGTGTTTGAAGCTGTAAAAGTGTTTTTAGTCCATCGGATATATTAGTTATCGGTTACGAAACAATAATGGTGTGCTAAATCCCATCAACCCATATTTGGGACGGGCCCTTGAAGAGAAACAAGGTGGGATGTTGTGGAGCGGTGGGATGGAGGTAGGACTTTGTGTGGGAGATGAGAAGTGTAGATCAATTTGCTAGATGCGACTGACAACTCACGTGGTCGGTAATGGACCGGGACAAGGAACGCATTGGTGACAAATTTATTGACAAAATTCCGATCTGTTGCACGTGGACTTAGTTGGTTTTAAACTTTGGCCGTTCCAGCTTTCGCCCTCGAAAATCATGAAAACCTCATAACTAAGCTATAGTCGTGATTTTCGGTTTAATGTAATTAAAAATGAAATATATACATTTATAGGGACGTACACACTCTAAACAAGTGGGAAAGCTACATTCGAGTGTGACCGACTGTGAAATAACCGGTACCCAAAGCTTTGTGGGTGAAATTGACTAGCACATGAACATGGAAAAAAGAAAATGTTGAAAAATGAAGACAAATGTTGCTAGAAACATTTTGAGCAACACTCAAAAGAGACAAATGTTGCTAGGAACATGTTGAGCAACACCCAAAGAAGACAAATGTTGTTAAGCAACACGCAGTGGCACTCTCAACATCTCTCACTCAAAAGCTAAGTGCTCAGACACGCAAAAAGTGTTCCTAAGCAGTGCGATAGAGCGAGAGTGTGACGATTGACCTCTCGGTTGGCACTAACCTATAATATCCTTGTACCCTATAGGTACCGGGTATAAAAAGTGAAATAGAATTATAAACATGGGAAGTATTACACAATAAAATTAATCTATCTCCATCCCGGTGGTACTCGCACACTGACTCGCGGCAGATGGGTTCGAACTGAGGATATCAAAATTTAAACTTTTCGTGTGATTTAGGGCCAGTTAGTACCCTCCCTATCAAACTGCCTGACAACTACCTGTCCGGAAAAGATAGTCACCAGATAAAAACAATTTGATTTCCTGCCCTTCAAAAATTTATCTGACTGTGAAAGAATAACATAACAACTTAACTTTACTGTTAAATATCGATTATTGCTGTAAAGCACTGAACTGTCACTCGGGTGAAAAAAATATACAAATTGGAAAAATGTCGGGAAACAAATTTCGCGGAAAACACCTTAAAGTCGAAGTCTGGAAAGTGTTGCTCTTAAGTTTACTGCCCACTCAGGAGTACAACGGCCGTGGAAGATCATTCTAAGAAGAACAAGAAAGAAAGCTATCTTCGGTAAACCGAAATTTGTATACCCTTGCAGTCTGCAATTGGATTATTGAAAATCGATTCATTTTGGTTACAGTTGAAAAAATATCTAAGTTTGTAAAAATTTTACATCTAACATATAGAATTTTACATTTTACATGTAGAATTTTGCATTTTCATTTAAATCGACCGATCGTTTCTATGGCAGCTATATGATATAGTTGTCTGATCTTAATGAAATTAAAACCGTAATTCTATAATCGTAAGAAACTGTTATATCTTGAAATTGATTGATATACGTTGAAAAACAAAAAAGTTAAAAATTTGTTTACATTAATTTCGCCATCATTCCTATGGCAGCTATAGGATATAGTGGTGCGATTTCCGTTCCGACATATACCGTGCTAAAGAAATAAGATATGCTGAAAATTTCAGCCCGATAGCTCCAAAACTGAGAGACAAGTTCGCGTAGAAATAAACAGACAGACAGACGGACAGACAGACGGACATGGCTAGATCGACTCGGCTGGTGATGCTGGTCAAGAATATATATACTTTATGGGGTCGGAGGGTATTATAATTTTGCAGTGAAGGAGGCATCTCAGACCCCATAAAGTATATATATTCTTGTTCAGCATCACCAGCCGAGTCGATCTAGCCATGTCCGTCTGTCTGTCTGTCCGTCTGTCTGTCGGTTTCTACGCGAACTAGTCTCTCAGTTTTTAAGCTATCGGGCTGAAATTTCAGCATAGTCTTATTTCTTTAGCACGCAGTATTTCGCCATCATTCCATTTCGCCATTCCATTTCGCCATTTCGCACGCAGTAATTTCGCCATCATTCCTATAGCAGCTATAGGATATAGTGGTGCGATTTCCGTTCCGACATATATGCCGTGCTAAAGAAATAAGACTATGCTGAAAATTTCAGCCCGATAGCTCAAAACTGAGAGACAAGTTCGCGTAGAAACCGACAGACAGACAGACGGACAGACAGACGGACATGGCTAGACGACTCGGCTGGTGATGCTGGTCAAGAATATATATACTTTATGGGGTCGGAGGGTATTATAATTTTGCAGTGAAGGAGGCATCTCAGACCCCATAAAGTATATATATTCTTGTTCAGCATCACCAGCCGAGTCGATCTAGCCATGTCCGTCTGTCTGTCTGTCCGTCTGTCTGTCGGTTTCTACGCGAACTAGTCTCTCAGTTTTTAAGCTATCGGGCTGAAATTCAGCATAGTCTTATTTCTTTAGCACGCAGTATATATGTCGGACCGGCCGAAATCGGATCACTATATCCTATAGCTGCCATAGGAATGATGGCGAATTTAACGTAAAAAAAATTTTAGCTTCTCTGTTTTTCAACGAATTTCTATAAACTTCGAGATATAGTCGTTTTTCACAGTTCTGGAATTACTGTTTTAATTTCATTAAGATCGGACAACTATATCATATAGCTGCCATAGAAGGGATCGGTCGATTTATATGAAAATGTAAAATTCTACATGTAAAATGTAAAATTTACAAAATTTACATAATTTGACATTTTTTTTTACATTACCAAAATGGATCGATTTTCAATGATCCAATTGCTGACTGCAAGGGTATACAAACTTCGGTTTACCGAAGTTAGCTTTCTTTCTCGTTTTTATTGTTATCGGTTATCTAAAACAATTTTGTTTTCGGGCCGGAAAATATTTTACAGAGAGTCTGGGTCTCGGCTAAAGTTAGCTCCCTCATTTATACGATAGGAAATCAAATTTCTAAGCCGGAACTTTATCTGTCCTCAAAAATTTAGCAGGGAGGGTAGGAACCTGTCCTTAAAATATTTACGTTTTCTTTAGAAATTTTATTTTTAAATTTGATTGGAGTAATCGTTTAGAAGAGTCATGAGAAGATTAGCTTGATGCATATAGCCTTGGGGTATCGAGTACATCTTACATGTTACTTACTTATTTTTATTAAAATTGTTAAAATAAAAGAGCTTACAATTTTTTACGAAATTAAACAATAGATATAAAAATCTATTTTGTTCCTGAAAAGCTTTTTTCCTTTTTGGGATCTTTGTTAAAAAGAGAATCACAGAAATTCAAATTTTTTGATCATTTTACGTATACATCCCCTTAAGTGTCAACCATTTAAATATATTGTATATTGTATTGTATATTGTTAGTAAGAAGGTATTTGAAGCAAAACAACTTGAAGTGAATTTGTCATTCGAAGTGTTGCGGTAGCTTCGATATACTTATGTTGCTCAAATTAGTGTCCAGGGTCTACATGTTTTCAAAAAAGATCACAATATTTCAATTTAATTAAACTGCTATTCCCAATTTAATTTCAGAAAATAGGTACGATATACCGCTAGAGTGGTGATCAAAATGCCGGTGTATTTCATTGGTTTCATGTGACATGCCACGATGATGACGCAATGTATGTATGTTACACACTATATTCCATTGCAATAATTTAACTAAGTGAAAACTAGCATACGCACCACAAAGTAACAGCCAGAAGCCGAGAGTAAAGACCATGTCCAAATATCAGAAGCTCATCAGCGCCACGCCACCCATCGCCCACGAGGACGACTGCGACGAGGGCTTTTCGCTACATCCGTATTTTGATGATAATAGGCAGGACTCGGCCTATACAGCAAGTCAGTTGAACGGTTTAAAAAAATACATATGCAGCAGCGATGAGCAGGCCATCCAAAACAACATCAGCAGCCCCAACAACAACGACGACAACGGCATGGGCAGTGGGTGTACGGCGATAATAAGACAGCAAATACCGCGAACTGCGGAGGAACAGACGTGGGAGGTTCCACTGCTGGACGAGTGCAATGACAGTGCGAGCTACCGGGTGAGAAGCGCTTAATTACTGGACCATTTATATTCAGTGGTTTCTTCAAATGCAAGCCCATATTTATAAGCAATTTCTGTGGTAACATACAGCAGTCGGAGCCCCAGAGAATGGAATTTGAAATAAAACTGAAGTGCCGGAGCGGTCAACCGGGATTTGGGGCAAACTTAAAAACCCAATCGGCGCAGGAGGCCAAATTTAAAATTCTCCTCGCGATCTCCCTCTGTTGCATATTCATGGTACGTACGCCATACGACACTCTATGGTACTCAAGATTTTATCTGCATGCTTTATTTTTTAATTATGATAACTTTCATGCCTGCGACAAAATAATCGACAAAATATTCGGATGCCAAACGCAGATCATTGAATTCCTTGGAGGCTACGTGGCCGGAAGCTTGGCCATAATGGCGGATGCCGCTCATTTAGCATCTGATTGTATTAGTTTCATCATTGGCCTAGTCGCCATTTGGGTGGGCGGTCGGGCGCCGGATGAGCGTATGTCCTTTGGATACAAGCGCTTCGGTAAGTACCCAATTAAGTTTGACACCATGCTAATAAGAGCACAACTGGCAGGCAAACACGCAAATAACATTAGTCCGACCCACTGCTTTCAACAACGCGTCCTAACAAACGCCATTTATACACCACCACGCCGTTTGACTATTAATAACGCTTTCTTAATTTTTTCCGACTTGCAGAGGTTTTAGGCGCTTTGGCCTCGCTTCTAGGGATCTGGCTCTTGACCACTTTACTGGTGGTTGTGGCAATTCAGCGAATTTACTCTCAAGATTTTGAAGTGAAAGCCGATGTCATGATGAGCGTATCGGGCATTGGCATTGCCATAAATATTATGTAAGTTTAGAAGGACAAAATATGTATGTGTTTGGAATTTTGTTGGTTGAATTCGTAGTACTTTATGAGAAAAACCAACTCAAAAAAGCACCTTCGAGTGTTCTCGACAGTGAGATGCTTTCTGCCTTAAATTAAGGGACAGACGCAAAAGCCAAAAGAAAGAGGAACTGAATCCATTTTAACGACTTTTCTTAAATATTATTTATTGAAATATATTTTCAGGCTTAGGAGTTACAGAGAAGCTCCCGTGGCCCCTCCAAAAAAAAGTTGCTTTGCGGTGTACATTCTAATTGCACACAGAATTTTCCGATAGAAAAAAAAAGTAAATGCATTAGTTAAAGGGCAATAGTCCAGGGGTATCAGCGTGGAGTTTTTTTTTTTAGTTTTTTTATACCCTTGCAGAGGGTATTATAATTTTGATCAGAAGTTTGCAACGCAGTGAAGGAAGCATTTCCGACCCTATAAAGTATATACATATATTCTTGATCAGCATCACCAGTAGAGTCGATCTATCCATGTCCGTCTGTTTGTTCGTCTGTCCGTTGCTAAGCAAACTAGCCTCTCAGTTTTTGAGCTATCTGAATGAAACTTTGCAGATAGTCTTCTTCCTATTGCAGCTACTATATATGTCGGAATCGGACCACTATGTCTTATAGCTGCCATAGGAAAGATAGGGAAAAAATGTCATATTTTTGAAGATATTGGTCTCAAATAAAATATATGATCCTTTAATTTTATTAGAGCCATACATTTAAAATTTCATCCAAGTCGGTCCACTATATCTTATAGCTGACATATGAACGATCGGTGCAAATTAGCCGCCTTTCGTTGTTTTTAAAGATTTCGGATTAAAACGATATATAAGATTCCTTATTTTTATTTTGTTTATTATCTGCAAGGATATATAAACTTCGGCTTGCCAAAATTAACTTTCTTTCTTGTTTTTTTTTTTTTTTTTAAATTGGTAGTCAAGCACACAATATTTGACTTAAAAAAAAGATTATTTGTTAAATAAAAATTATAAAAAAACAAAAAAAAAAAAAACCCGACGTGTGTACCTGGAGAATTGGTTGAAGAAGTGCAAATTCATTTCGATTCGTCTAGTAGATTTTGAGTTATTGTTACACTGACTTTCAAAATTGCCATTTTCAAGAGAGCGTTTTAAAGTTTTGGCTGCTCATGCATCGAACATAAAATGAACACTGTTTAACTATCCATTACTTCTTTAGTTTAGTCCGATCGATGGAAATTTTGGACCGTATACCAGGGGTGCTCAAAATTGCCTTACGGCAGTGCCCTTACCAGCACAAGCAAAAGAAAACACACGCACACATGTATCGACGCCGTTTTATTGCTACAAAATGAACACTGAGAGAAAAAAAAGTTAAATTAAAAAAATGCACGCGTCGCTGGTCCACAAAAAACTAAAATCAAACTTAAATCAAATTCTATCCAAAAACGCAATAAAATTTTTTTTTGTCAGTGCAGAGCCGATAACAAGACAACAACACTTTGCATTGTGAGTTGAGGAGAAAAAAAAAATTCAATTGCATTGTTATTGGCTTGGCTTGATACGAATAGCGACACAAAGAGGAACCGGCGTGTGCCCTAGGAAAGTATGGCGAGTGCCGCTCCGTATGCTAAGTGCCGAAACAAAAACAAATGTGCCCGCGTGCCATAGCATTGAGCACCCCTGCCGTATACTCTAAAGATGTTGGGCATTCATAAAAAAAATGTTACGTACAAAAAATAAATACCCTACCCCCTCAAATTGCACTAAAGTTTCAGGTAGAATTTTAAGAGAACTAGGTGGAGTTTTCTTAATTTTTTACTTTTATTTATAGCTATACTTATTAGGTATACAATAGTATAATCATTTTACTGTTTACTTCTTGTTTCTCCAGAAATTTTAGTATCTACCAACGGTCCATGTTTTCACTATTTTTGGACTTTGAATTCAATAGTCTTCCTGCAGCGCCCATACACTTTGAGTCAAAAACAAGTAAAAAGTCACGTTCCAAAAATTGCAGCCCTAATATAAAATACACATCCCAGGTAAACGAACGCCTCACTGTGGCTCGTTTTTTCAAAACACGTTGCAAAATTAATAACTTTTGATCTATTGAAGGTATCTTCTTAATTTTTTTTTTATACCCGGTACCCATAGGGTACAAGGGTATTATAAGTTAGTGCCAACCGAGAATGTATGTAACAGGCAGAAGGAGAAATCTCCGACCCTATAAAGTATATATATTCTTGATCAGCGTCACTAGCCGAGTCGATCTAGCCATGTCCGTCTGTCCGTCTGTCCGTCTGTCCGTCTGTCCGTCCGTGTGAAACAACATATCTCAGAGACTATAAGAGCTAGAGTTACCAAATTTGGTGACAACATTGGAATCTGTTGCACGCAGATCAAGTTTGTTTTGAAATTTGGCCACGCCCACTTCCGCCCCAAAAAACGAAAAAAACTTAAATAAGCTAGATTCGTAAATTTTGGCTCAAAGTAAATAGATACAATAAATAAGTAGGCATTTGCGGACGTTTTCTGAAAATTTGAGTAAAATCAGATGATAAACATGGAAGTTATTAAACAATTAAGTTTCTTACCATCTTGAGCCACAACGGCAGTAGCGAAAAAAAGTGTTGCGTGCTTTTGGGCGCCGTTTTAATTCGTAATGCAGCTGCGTACAGAATTTGTCTCTTTTAAACTTTGCTCAACATGTTTTTGGCAAAATTTGTCTTTATTGTTAACATTTTGTTTTTCCCATGTCCGTGTGCTATTTAATTTCACGCACAATACTTTGGGTACCGGGTATCTCACAGTCGGTCGCACTCGACTGTAGCTTTCTCACTTGTTTTTATAATAATTTAGAAATCTTCAATTTTTTGTAGATGTTTCATTTTTTAAGTTGCGCCTACCAAAGGAGACGTAATTAATTCGACAAACTAAAACTTTGGATTTTGTACTAAAAAAATACATTTTTAATAGGAATCAATGAATTAAAAAATTCAAAGTGATTAAATATAATTTTTAGTACTCATTCTAAAAACAAATATAAATTTATTTACAAAAAAAAGATGAAAAAAAAATATTTATTTTTTTTGCAACTCCGGTATTTGAACCTATACTTTTTGCTGCCCTGCATTGTGCCAACGACGTAGGGTCAATTTGGCAGCATGAGTAGGTATAAAAAATTATCAATATATCGAAATGCACACAATTGTAGCAATGTTTTTATACCCGGTACCCATAGGGTACAAGGGTATTATAAAATAGTGCCAACCGAGAATGTATGTAACAGGCAGAAGGAGAAATCTCCGACCCTATAAAGTATATATATTCTTGATCAGCGTCACTAGCCGAGTCTATCTAGCTATGTCCGTCTGTCCGTCTGTCCGTCTGTCCGTCCGTCCGTCTGTCCGTCCGTCCGTCTGTCCGTCCGTGTGAAACAACAGATCTCAGAGACTATAAGTGCTAGAGTTACCAAATTTGGTAGCAACATTGGAATCTTTTGCACGCAGATCAAGTTTGTTTTAAAATTTGGCCACGCCCACTTTCGCCCTCAAAAATGATAAAAAACGTAAAATAAGCTAAACTCGTTATTTTTGGGCTAAAGTTATTAGATACAATAAATGAATAGGTTTGAGCGGACGTTTTCCGAAAATTTCAGTAAAATCGGATGATAAACATGGGAGATATTAGCAATAAGGCTAGAATTTTAAAACACCCCCCTAAGACGCTGCTATTGCAAGCTGCGTAGCCTGTAGCCGTCTAGGTCGTAGGTTCGAGCCCCGAGCGCGCCAATACTTTTTATTGTTTTTTTTTCTCTGTTTTTTTGCATTTCTTCCTTTTTCCTTTGTTATTATACCCGGAAAACCACTTCAAAAAAATTTTTAGAACAAAAATACAAAAAAAAAAAAAAATTTTGGTTGTTTGTGGAATTGAGCTCTGGCCAATTTTGCAAAACGTTAACGCATCGGCCGCTTAGACAACTGGGCCACTACCTATATTTCATATGAAGCGCCATTTTCATACTAAGTATGCTTTAACAACTGTTAACCTAATTTTGGCAGAACTGAAATAAAATTGCCAGCGATTGTCAACATCTAATGCCTCTACATTTTTTTAATGAAAATATGCTTTTTATTGTAATAGAGAAATGTGTGTGAAAGAGAAAAGAGACCGACTGTTCACCAAAAAAATTGAGCCAGAAAAGAACGAGCGTGACCACGAAATGACAAACAATAACAAAATTCACTTTTATAACCCAACTTTGCCGAACTGATAATTATATTAATTGAATAATCGGATATAAAAATGAAAAAAAAAATTTTGGCATGAGCGGGATTAGAACTCAGAACTTCTTGCATAAAAACAATTGACCATCGCTTAGACGCTTGGGCTATGCTCCATAATTGGCAATATACAGCAATTGTTACTTCTAATAGCCTTCACACTTTTTCTATCAGAAGGCGGTTTCTTTATTGTAATGGAGATGCACAAAACAAGTGTGTGTGAAAGAGAAAAAAGATCGACTGCTGACCAAAAAAATTTCGCCAAGCTACAGAAAAGATCGAGCGTGACCAAGAAATGTCAAAGAATAACAAAATTCACTTTTGTAACCCAACTTTGCCGAACTGATATAAAATGTATTAATTGAATAAAGAGAAGAAAAAATGAATAAAAGTCTGAAATAAAAATGTAAAAAAAAATCCTTTGGCATGGGCGGGTTTAGAACTCAGAACTTTCTTGCATAAAAACCGCTTGCCCATCGCTGGGCTATGCTTTATGTTGCGTAATATACAGCGATTGTTACTTCTCATAGCTTTCACACTTGTTCAATAAGAAGGCGATTTGTTTATTGTAATAGAATGTAATTGTAATAAATGAATAAATGGTTTACCCATTTATTTGCAATGGCCTTCCCTGGGTCCCGATTTAATATATGACAAATAATTTATTAAGTCGGGAGCTAATTCGAGCGGCGATATAATTTTTAATTAAGAAGTATTTAAACCGTCAAATGTTTGGGTACCGGGTATCTCACAGTCGAGCAGTCTCGACTGTAGCTTTCTTACTTGTTTTTTTTTGGTTTGTTAGTTGTATATCTCCACTAATTTGTAGTGTTATCTAGAGCTCAGCGAAATATGGCATTTTTATACCCTTGCAGAGGGTATTATAATTTTGCCATGATATTTGCAACGCATTGAAGGAGGCATCTCAGACCCCATAAAGTATATATATTCTTGATCAGCATCACCAGCCGAGTCGATCTAGCCATGTCCGTCTGTCTGTCTGTCCGTCTGTCTGTCCGTCTGTCGGTTTCTACGCAAACTAGTCTCTCAGATTTTGAGCTATCGGGCTGAAGCATAGTCTTATTTCTTTAGCTGGAATCGGACCACTATATCCTATAGCTGCCATAGGAATGATGTCGAAATAAATGTAAAAAAAATTTTAACTCCTCTGTTTTTCAACGAATTTCTATTAATTTCAAAATATAGTCGTTTTTTATAGTTCTAGAATTACGGTTTTAATTTCATTAAGATCGGACAACTATATCATATAGCTGCCATAGAAGGGATCGGTCGATTTATATGAAAATGTAAAATTCTACATGTAAAATGTAAAATTTACAAAATTTACATAATTTGAAAATTTTTTTTTACATTACCAAAATGGATCCATTGTCAATGATCCAATTGCTGACTGCAAGGGTGTACAAACTTCGGTTTACCGAAGTTAGCTTTCTTTCACAGTCGGTCACACTCGACTGTAGCTTTCTCACTTGTTTTTTTTTTTAAATAACACACATATAAAATCTATAAATATTTGTTCTTTGACTAGTCAAACACTTATTAGCCAAACATCGGTAGGCCGAAGTTAATATAAATAGTTTGACATTTTACACTTTACATGTAGTTTTGTTCATTCACATATAAGTCAACAGATCGCTCCTATGACAGCTACATGAAAAGTTGTTTGATCTCAATGAAATTAAAACCGTTATTTTGAAAACGCTAAAATTATCTATATCTCGAATTTTATAGAAATACGTGGACACAGAAGTTATAATTTTTGTTCATTAATTTTCCGATCGTTCCTATGGCAGCTTTATGATAGTAGTAGTCGGATTTCATGCCGACATATGTACATTGATACTAACTTCAATAAAAATAAGACTATTCTGAAAGTTTCAACCCGATAGCTTATATAATACCATGCAGGGTATAATAAACACAAGAAAGGTAAACAAATTTTTTAAACTTTTTGTATGATATTTATAAATTTTAACTGATAATAAGTAATAGTCCAAAAACGTATCAAACACACCTTTAATAGGCTGAACAACTGCACTAGCCTATACTCAAAAGCTCCAAGCCCCTTGATGCGAAATTCTGGTAGAGTGGACCCCCAGCTTACGCAAATGTCATTAACATTTTTTTATGGATAAGTAGTTTTATTTTCTTTCAGATTTTTAAAGTTTTACGAGACAAAATCGTCTGGGTTTTATTTTAAATCTCGAGTTGTAGACAACATTCCGATTCTTGTATTTAGGTTTATGGTAAATAATTTAATAGGTTAGGTTAAGGTAAATAAATACTTAAACAATTTTTATGAAATCTTGAGATAAATGTAGGAGTTATTACACTTTAAAGATCCTCTATCTCCATCCCGCTCGCATTCGTACACAATGGCACAACGGCACTCGCCACTAATGGTTAGTCAAGTCTGGATCCGTGGTTTGAAATTGAGGCGTTTTAAAACGAAATTTTATATTTTTTTTTTTATCTACCTTATTTTTTAAACTTTTTTTTTAGAATGTATTGTAAAGTTTTGGAAGAGGCGCGGATAAAAGCCATTTGGGACGTAGATTTCTTTCTTCTAATTGTATATTGTCACTTATCTAAATTTTTACGTTTCCACAGAATGATCTTCGTATTACATGGCTCCTGGTTTGTTGGCAGAAACGGACACGGTCACAGTCATGGTCACAAACAATGTCACAGTCACGGACACTCCCATTCTGAACCCTACACATATATGAATGTAGAAAATGAGAGATCTCTAATGACGGTAGAAATGACTGGTAAAGTTTCAAATGAAAATTGTACTGTTTTTCCAAACGGAAGAAGATTATCTCAGAATGACAGGTAAGTTACGCCTTGCAGAGTTATGCAAGAATACATACATCCAGAAAAACACAGACCGACATCGCATATTTTCGGTCTTAAAAGCTGTGTTAAATCAATGTTTCTTATTTTAAGAACTTGTCAAACGTAAAACAAACAATTTTTTCAATGGAAACATTGTAGCTTGATTTTTTAGCTTATTATTTGTGACATTTGAGTTAATACATTTAAACAAATAAAACTCATTTTCAAAATGGTCTTTCATATTAAGAACTCAATGTGTAATAAAGTACAAATTTTGTTTCTGGTTGTTAGCTTACAATGTAAGTCATTCATTTACAAGCCGATTCCTTTTTCAAGTCACACTTTTGATTCACATGGTTTATGTATCAAGTTTAATTAGTTGTTAAAAATATTTCTCAAAATCCATTTATGTTGTAAACGGTTAGCTTGGATGTGCTCTCTTTATACCCAGAACCCATAGGGTACAAAGGTATTATAAGTGAGTGCCAACCGAGAATGCATGTAACAGGCAGAAGGAGGCATCTCCGGCCCTAAAAAGTATATATGTATATTCTTTATCAGCCGAGTCGATTTAGCCAAGTCTCTCTGTCCGTCATTCCATCCGTTTTTGTTGATAAACAGATCTGAGACTAAAAGAGCAAATTTGGTGACAGTATTGAAATCAGTTGCACGCAGATAAGTTTGTTTTAAAATTTGGCCACGCCCACTTCTGCCCCCGAAAATCATTAAAAACATTATAAAGGCTATAGTCGTGATTTCCGGCATAAAGTAAATAAAAATAATTGATGAGTGGGCACTCGCGGACGTTTTCTTAAAATTTCAGTAAAATCAAATGATAAACATGGAAGTTTCTGTGTATCTTCTTCTTCTTCTATGTGAAGAGCGCAAGTGCGTGTTGCTCAACATGTTTCTAGCAACATTTGTCTCTTTTGAGTGTTTCCATGTCCATATGCTATTTAATTTCACCCACAATGCTTTGGGTACCGGGTATCTCAAAGTCTGTCACATTCGACTATAGCTTTCCTACTTGTTTGTATTGTGTCTTGACTTTAAGTTTCTGACTTTCTTGTGCTCAATTAATATTTCCTATATTTTTCAGTCAGAAACGCTCGGGACTAGCTCACGATGAGAAGAATCTGAACCTGCGAGCTGCAATAATTCATGTAATTGGTGACCTGGTGCAGAGCGTTGGAGTCTTTCTGGCCGCAGTATTAATTAAGTTTTGTGTGAGTTTCCATTCATCGAAACAATTCAGAATTTAGTATATCAGCACAGAAAATAGGGCTTTTAAAGGCTTCTCTTTGAAATTATAAAACCGTTTTTTCAATATATTTATATAGTTCCTATCTGAATTTGTATAAACTCGACGTAGCAAATGAGGTATTTACATAGGCTGGTCACCGACTTTAAAAATTAAATTTTTTGATAACTCCGGAATATTGTTATACCCCTGAAGAGTATTACATTAATGAACAAGAAGTTTGCAAGGCTGTGAAGGAAGTATCTCCGACCCCATAAATTATATATATTCTTGTTCAGCAGAACCAGACGAGTTGATCTAGCCATGTCCATCTATGTACCTGCTGTCCGTTGCAAGAGCACTAGTCTCTTAGCTTTTGAGATATCGCATTTTATAAACTTAATTTTGTCACACATTTTTTAATACTTTAACTTTGTCCATAAGTATAGGAATCTTGCGGTGACAAAAATGATAAAAAAAAGTTGCTTTTCAGGTTTAGTTAAATAGTATCGACTATTTCAGTCTTTTCTGTCTATCGATGTGTGATTTTGCCCAACTATCACCACTAGCCAGCTGTTTTTGAACAAATGAAATTGACTAGCGGAATATATACTGAACAAATTCATGATTTTCTCCATGTTTTGTAAACTAATTAGCATTTAATACATATTTCATTTAGCGGTCTGTGGATTCAACTGACTTTTGCACTTCTGGACGATCCTAGCTGGCGTACATGCTACACTGCCGTGCACCGCCTCCTCCTTCGTTAAGAGCCTCTTCCTAGTCGATCCATTTCTCTGCAGATTCTCGGCTTTGTAAAACTCTACTTGGGCATTGTAATAGCATTTTTAGCTTGCAAGCTGACACCTTCAGATAGCTGAGCCCTGTGGACAGAAGGACGTTGGTGCGCAGCAGTGGCGTCGGCGACGGTGCGCAGGGATCTGGTGGCGGAGCCTGCACAATGTTTACTAAGATAAAAATGAAAGAGCTAGACTTTATTTTCTATTTGCGGCTAAGTAACAATAAAATTTCACGTGGTTTCGCCAGCCAGCCGCTTGACTGAAGACGTAAGACTTGCAGGAACCACTGCAGTCCACTGGAATCTCTTAGCCTGAAGCCGAGTCTACAACTCGGATGCAGACGTATCAACCTTCCCTTCTTAAGCAAGTCTCTTATGATTCCGAATTCACATCACCTGGCCCTTCCCAAGGAGAAGTAAGTGGAGGAGGTTCTTCCCCGGAGGAGAAGGTTAAGTTTGGGTATGCGTAGTAGTTTTACAAAGGCGAGAAGCTACAGAAGAAGTGGTCGCCTTGGAAGATAGGACGCTCTTAACAAAGGAGGAGGCAATGGCCGCCAGTGAAGCATGTACGCCAGCTAGGATCGTCCAGAAGTGCAATAGCCTGTTTAATCCACAGACCTCTAAACGAAATATGTATTAAATGCTAAATAGTTTACAAAACATGGAAAAAATCATGAATTTGTTTATGTTTGTTCTGCCAGCCAATTTCATTTGGTTAAAAAAAATTGGTTGTCTGTAAAGTCGGTTTACTGACGGTAGTTGAACATGACAACGTCTTAAAAAAATACTGATGGAATGGTAGCATTTTTTTCTATGGTGGGATTGTAAGCGGTTCTGTAAAATAAATCGTCGTTCGATACAATATAAAAGAATTGTTCATAAAATTCTTCATTAGATTCTTCATTTTAAATTTAAAAAATAAAAATACAAGAAAATACTTGAATAAAATTTATTGCTTAAATTTCTACTCATTTGTTAAAATTTAAATTTTGATTTTATTATTTTAATAATATAATTAAATTTGATCAATTAGTTACTTAATTATTTTTGCAAATTTATTTGTAATTTGTTATAAAAATGTAATCATTTTAAATAATTCATTATAAGAATAAACAATGATTAAATTATTGTTTATAAATCTTACATTTAAAATTAAAAATTTGAAACATTAAAATTTTCAAATATCTAGTTTTTAAAAAGCCCGCCTCAATGTGTTTGATATAGGAGAAAATGTTCCCTTTGGCAGATGGCTGGTCCAACCTGTCATTTCAGACACGGTGTTGTGATATGTGGAAGACTTAATATTTATGTGTTTAATTTTTTAAATCATAGCTACGCTCGATAATTATTTCGATTGAATTGTAAAGCCATCGATTTTTTACTCAACGTGAAATAGTTATGTTAACTTATTATTTAATTTTGACAATAATAGCATAACCTACAATCGCTGCACTAGCGGATCGATGCTATTCATTTTAATGATGAAAGCACGAATATTCGACAATATATCACTGAATATATAATTAATATCGAAAGAATCATTACCTTTATCGCTGTAATTATCGTTGCTATAAACAATTGACACCACATTCACTTTTCACTGCACTTGATACTCGATCAAAACATGTAAATGTACTATAGTATAGCAGCTGTCCACGCAGACGCATCGCTCACTCAAGTAGGAGAGAGACGGATGTCGAACGCTGCCGAACGCAAAGGCCGATTGTGCTTCTTTGTCGCTCGTTCCGCGCTCTCGCTTGCACTTCAAGCCTTACATGGAAAGCCTCAGATCAGTGATGTCCACACAAATACAATGACATGTGACTTGCATTTGTGTGCGTAAGAGAAAAACGAAGTTGGCTTCGCGCGAGACGTTGCGGTTGCCAGAGCAGTGCAAAGCATTATATTTTAATGTAGTAGAGAAGAGAGAGAATGAGAGGTCGAGTGGTTCGGTTGCCAGAGCAGTGCAAAGCATTAAAATCCTCTCTTCTCTACTACATTAAAATTTAATGCTTTGCACTGCTCTGGCAACTCATTCTCTCTCTTCTCTGCTACTGCTGCTCACGTCACGTTTACACTGTCTGTGTAGCGGCAGAGAACGGGCAGAGGTAACGACGCATGAGTCATGCAAAATAACACATCGATAGACAGAAAAAGCCTAAAATAATTGATACTATCGAACTAAACCACGAAAAAGCAACTATTTAATCATACACAGGGAAAAAGTTTCTTTTTGGCCAAAAAGCTGAATTGAAAAAGGCAATTGTAGTGGAAACGGGGCCTTAGAGGCAAGGAAAGTAAGAGAAATTAACTGAATTAAACGTCAACCTTTCACCCGAAGGGAAAAGGTCTTCGGGAGGTTCCCGCTTGCAGAGTGGCTTGGCTTGCGGTCTTTTCAATTTCGGAGGCTGTGCGCTAAAGTTGGTTTTTATTAAGAGCCGGAGAAATTGGAGAAAAGTCTAGCTGAATAGGAAAGAAGGGAGAGATATTCCCGCGGTATACCCCTGTGGTGTTTATTCTTAGACTACGGTAAGCACCACAAGAAGAAAATAAAATTAGGTCGATTTCTTACCCGAATAATTGGATTAGGAAATTTGTCGATATATTTCACTGCGAGAGACGAGCCAGCGCCAAGCGCCAGAGTTAGTGCGGAGCGCAGGCAGCGGCGGAGGAGAAGAACCCAGAACCCAGCCCCGAGAGTCAAAACATCGGATCATCGCCAGCGGAGTCCACCGGGAGAAATGAGGAAAAAGGAAAAAAAAACCACACCCCCATTTGCCCCGAGATGCCCCAATAAGTTCATGGCCGTTGCGCAGCGGCAGTAGGAACTGTTAATCGTTCCACCTCTTGTGCTGGTGCGCAAAGCGTAGGCGAAGTCGAGTTTTTTTTGTCTTATTCCTTCCCTTCCCCGTTTTTTCTTCGTTCTGCTGAGGAGCCTCAGTCCGCGTCTAACGACCCCAAAACCTGCGTGTTAGAAATTTTCTAAGATTTTTCCAACCTAAAGAAAGGGCCGGGAACTTCCCTTAATGCGGCAGCTAGGCTTGTGCGGTCATCCCGAGTTCTTTTTGGTTGGTGAAATTGCGCAATAGCTCGAAACGAGAAGCAACTTTCGCGGCAAAATTAGAAGCAGTGAGTGTTCGGAAGTACGTCGTGATGAATTAGAAAATAAGAAAAGAAAATTCAGAGGAGGGGGAATTTTTCGTCGCCAAGGGAATTTGTATATACGTATGTATGTGTACTTTTGCCCCAACAGCCAACAGCAACCACTACATCTACGCGGGAAAGCGCTTTCTTCGCTGGATTGATCTTATCGGTGAGTGCAGAGCCAATTTAGCTCCAATTTTGTATCAAATTGATAAGTGTGGTTTTCGGAACTACAGCTATCAACAATATTTTAGTATAAATTTAAACCTGAAAAATTTTAAACTGATACCGAATAGTATAATAATGTACACCTTGATACTAAACAAACACTCAAACAGACATGAAAGTGTCATTTCGATACTCAAAGCATTCCCTTGTATTCCGAAAACTAAAGCGTATGGTGAAACTTAGAGCTTTTCTGTTTGTCGCGTTAGTTATTTTTCTCAAGTCGTGGTGCATGAATAAATCGGCTTTTGTATTTCTAATTTTTCTAGTCTCTCCCAACTGCTCCGTAGCTTACAATGTTAAAGCGTCGTCAAAACATGTATTTACAAGAGCAACGGGTTCACATTTTTCAGTTTAGTCAGATTTTAAGCTACTCTTCCTCATATGGCTAATTAAGATACTACCTTATGTAATACCTTATGGCGAAAGTGGTAGGACGTTCGTCAACTAATCATTAAGTTGTGAGTTCGAGCCCTGGGTCAGGAAAATGTTTAAGTCTATGTGTACTTGTATTTGACTTTCATTTACATTAATTACAAATATCCAAACGTAGATATTAGAGTAGAGAGAGGTAATGTCGAAATGCAGAATATTGCGTAATATAAAAATATGTGCGGGGAAAAAGTGGGTTTTCATAGTATATTATATAATCAATTATTTTTTTGTATTATTCCAGAATATAGGAATTTAATGAGTAGTTTTGAATTTATACTATTTAGAATCAAAGTGATACTACCTTTTATTGAAGCTTAGGGCCCCCTTAATTCGAAATAGTATCAAATTAAAACTAGTAGTTTGATGGCAGATAGTTTCATTTTGATATTTTGTGTAGTATCAACTTGATAACTTCGAAAATATCATTTTGATAATTTCGAAAGTATCAAATTGACAAGCATCGTATAAAAAGTTTTTCAACTCAATAGTTTCATATTGATGTCAAATATAGTATCGAATGGAAACTATTATTTTTTTTGGTGTAGGAATTGTGGCCAGTATTAAAACGATAAAGGCAATAATAAAATGGCAACAAAACAACATATGTAAATTATTTGTCGATACAAAAGTTTTGTGCCCTCATTTTTCCTTAAAAAAATCAAAAGAAAAGCTATCGAACACCAAACCAAAAGAAAAGGATATATTTTACTTCCACTCATTTGTTTTGAAGTTTGTTTTAAATTTTTGCTTTGCCGTGCACTGCGAGAAACAACGGCTCAAATTGTATTGCTTTTAAATTTAATACTTTCAATTACTTTAAATATCGATGAACAACATTTGTCCGCTTTTACTCTTTATGCATAATTTACTTCAATATATTTAGTTTTAAGAAAATAAATTTTATAAGGTTTCAGATTCCGTGTCGTCTTGCCTTCAGCTAGCATGTTTTCCCTAGGAGCATAAAGAAAAATTCTTTGATAAAACAATGGCCAAGGGAAGGATGGTAATGCCGTTTCACCAATATTCGAAGCGAGTCAAACGCCCTTTTCCTAGTTTTTCAGTCATATTAGAGACCTGCATGAATACATTTATTTCTAAGTATACAGTACTGTAGTAGTCTGGTGTTTGTAAAAAATGCTGTGCTCATTCTATATTGTACAGTATATTCAATATGTCAAAAAAAAGCCTGTACAACTTTCGTACTGATCTCACTGAATGTGAGTGACAGTTAAAGTTGTATATTTCGGGTATGAATATTAATCCTATTCCGTACGTCACAAAGTGTACAGTAAATAAAACAAAATATACAACTGTACAAATGAGTGCTACAAATATTCAAGTCGATGTAAGTTCACTTCAATAAATTTAAAATGATAAAACAAATTATAAATTATGTATTTTAGCTTAAATAAAACCAGAAATCATTGTTGGGTAATACCCAAGACCCAATTGGTACCATGAATTCGTTGAAAGACTTCAAGAAGTACGCTGCTGATGTTAAGGCCAAAATAGCACCCAATGAAATAAAGCCATATGGATCAAAAAGTCGAAGCAAGGTTTGGGAGACCTTTTCGCGGATAGTCGATAAAAATGGATTAGGGATAACAGATGTAGTTGCAAGAAGTGCACAAACAAGCACATTTACTAGTTCGCCAAGGCCAATACTCTTAAGCGCGGCCATCTTGATATAACAGTTGACAATGAGTCGAAGAAGCTATGCACCAAGCCAGCAGTGCAGCTTCCGAAAGGACTTTTTCGGTTGCTATAAACCTCACAACCGAAAAACGCTGCAGAATTGCCAATACGCCAGATATGGTAAATAGTATCATGTTTTTACGCTCCAATATTAATAATTTAAACAATTCATATTGTTTTTAACGATTTTAATAAAATAATAAATATCAATTAAAAAGTTTACGTACTTACAAGTAAGTACACTGTACATCAAAACACTGTACACTAAGTTAACTGTACACCAATTTTGGTGTACTCATTTTTTACTGTACAGTACAATACTGAGTATGAGCAGTATCTGTCAAATACAGACAATATTACAACATTCACTCACATTAATTTGGAGCTGTTCAGTAAAATAGTGTATACCTTTTTGAATTGAATGATTCATTTGCTCATTTGAATGTATTCATGCAGGTCTCTAAGTCATATTTCCTTTCGGTGTACGTAGGTTTTTGTTTGGTCACCCAAATTATCGCGTCCAGCACGCATTTGTTTATCTTACTTTATGATCACAGAGGCAAAGTGTAGATGGGCAAGAACACCACCCTTTAGCCGACGAGCCACAGCCGGGACAAGAAGCGTGCACCCATCTGGCTTGCAACATCGACCTTGTAATCGTTACAATTATAATTTATTATTATTTATCTTTAAAAGAAGAATCATAAAGTTTGTGGCGCCCACCGTATGAAGCCAAAGTAAATTTGTTCGAGCTGCATCCAGATGCGGTCAACCTTAGTAATACGTTCACACACTCAAAACACAGTGGGTTTCGGAGTCAGAGGAAAATTCGTTGGTTTCTTTGTCTACAAGCCTCGGTTGCTCCAGTGTGTGAAGTAGAAAGCAATCCATCTCAATAGCCAGCTGTGATTACGAATTAGCCGCATAGGAAATACGGGCGATCAGCTGCCAGCAGCGATCATCCGGCCACGGCTTAGGTTTAGCAGCGGGCGACCTTATACCCTACAGTTGTGGGATCTGCAGTTAAGGCTTGAAGGTCGCTTAGAAAATTCTGGGATAATGACTATCAGTAGTGTATCTCTTGGCCACGATCAACAAGTTTTGGCGGGAGCCCATTAGTATCCACAAAAGGAACATAGCATACTAATCAATTAAACGCTTGGAAAAACAGAGCACGCTCACGACAACAATATGCCAGTTCACAATAGTATAGGGCAGGGTGAGTTTTTTATTCATTGCAGAGCTAATTATACCCGGTACCCATAGGGTACAAGGGTATTATAAGTTAGTGCCAACCGAGAATGTATGTAACAGGCAGAAGGAGGCATCTCCGACCCCATAAAGTATATATATTCTTGATCAGCATCACCAGCCGAGTCGATTTAGCCATGTCCGTCTGTCCGTCTGTCCGTCTGTCCGTCTGTCCGTCTGTCCGTGTGAAACAACAGATCTCAGAGACTATAAGAGCTAGAGTTACCAAATTTGGTGACAACATTGGAATCTGTTGCACGCAGATCAAGTTTGTTTTAAAATTTGGCCACGCCCACTTCCGCCCCGAAAGCGTAAAACTTTATATAAGCTATAGTCGTCATTTTTGGCTTAAAGTAAATAGATAAAATAAATAAGTAGGCATTTGCGGACGTTTTCTGAAAATTTGAGTAAAATCGGATGATAAACATGGAAGTTATTAAATAATAAAGTTTTCTGTCAATGCTTCTTCTTCTTCTGAGCCACAAAGGCAGTAGCGAAAAAGTGTTGCCTGCTTTCGAGCGCAGTATTAATTCGTAAGGCAGCTGCTTTCAGCTGCAGAATTTATCTTTTTTGAACGTTGCTTAACATGTTTTTAGCAACATTTGTCTTCATTTGTCAACTTTTTGTTTTTTCCATGTTGGTGTGTTATTTAATTTCACGCACAATACTGGGTACCGGGTATCTCACAGTCGGTGACACTCGACTGTAGCTTTCTCACTTGTTAGCTGCTGCACTTGTAGTTCGGTTATGGTTAGGTTGAGCTAGGGAAGAAGCTATGCTTGAAGGCAAATAAATGATTTTAAATTGTTTGCTTTCGTGTTGTTTGTTTACAAATTTTTGCGCTTGCAGATAATATGAGATTTTATATTCCCCGTTCTATATATACATATACATGATTATTCCCATTCCATAATATATTATATTCTATTCTATTTAATTCTATCAACTTAATTCTTAATTCTTAATTCTATTTACTCTATTATAATATAGTATTGCTATCCAATTTATTATACCCTTGCAGAGGGTATTATAATTTTTCGATGATATTTGCAACGCAGTGAAGGAGGCATCTCCAACTCCATAAAGTATATATATTCTTGATCAGCATCACCAGCCGAGTCGATCTAGCCATGTCCATCTGTCTGTCCGTCTGTCGGTTTCTACGCGAACTTGTCTCTCAGTTTTTGAGCTACCGGGCTGAAGTTTTCAGCATAGCCTTATATCTTTAGCACGCAGTATATATGTCGGAACTAAATCGGACCACTATATCCTATAGCTGCCATAGGAATGATGGCAAAATTAATGTAAAAACGAGAAAGAAAGCTATCTTCGGTAAACCGAAGATTGTATACCCTTGCAGTCTGCAATTGGATCATTGAAATTCGATCCATTTTGGTAATGTTAAAAGAAAAATGTCAAATTATGTAAATTTTGTAAATTTTACATTTTACATGTAGAGTTTTACATTTTCATATAAATCGACCGATCCCTTCTATGGCAGCTATATTATATAGTTGTCCGATCTTAATGAAATTAAAACCGTAATTCTAAAACTATAAAGAACGACAATATCTCGAAATTTATAGAAATTCGTTGAAAAACAGAGAAGTTAACATTTTTTTACATTAATTTCCCCATCATTTCTATGGCAGCTATAAGATATAGTGGTCCGATTTCGGCCGTTCCGACATATATACTGCGTGCTAATGAAATAAGACTATGCTGAAAATTTCAGCCCGATAGCTCAAAACTGAGAGACTAGTTCGCGTAGAAACCGACAGACGGACAGACGGACAGACGGACAGACGGACAGACAGACGGACATGGCTAGATCGACTCGGCTGGTGACGCTGATCAAGAATATATATACTTTATGGGGTCGGAGATGCCTCCTTCACTGCGTTGCAAACATCATGACAAAATTATTATACCCTCTGCAAGGGTATAAAAATGTTAACTCTTTACGGTTATAGAATTTTATACATGTAAAATGTAAAATTCTACATGTAAGATGTAAAATGTTTACAAACTTTGATATTTTTTCAACTGTAACCAAAATGAATAGATTTTTAATGATCCGATTGCAGACTGCAAGGGTATACAAATTTCGGTTTACCGAAGATAGCGTTCTTTCTTGTTAATTATTAATTTTGATTCTATTAGCATTAGCATTCGAAAATATTAGTATTGGTACTCAAAATTTGAGCAATTAAGGCGATTTATGCCAAGTCAGGGTTGGTTAGATTACAGAACTTCGCTTAGCAAACTTAGTAAACAATCTTCGCTTTAGAGACATTAAAAGCTCGGAGGGCAATCCACAGCCATCTGCTAATTTAAAGCCTAAAAGTACGCTGCAATGGAAGGGGCAGAGGCACCTCGGAGCAACTGCGAGTTGTGCGGAAAAGAACTAGGGCAAGAAGGCGTATACAAAACAAAATGCAAACAGGAATATCATAATGCTTGTATTTTGGCCTATCACAAAAAAAAATGGGAATTGTCCGTTTTGCAAAAATGCTCACTTTGACACAGTACCGTCAAGCAACCTGCAGTGCAACCTGTAGTGCAACCTGTACTGCAACCTGTAGTGCAACCTGTAGGGCAACCTGCAGCGCAGCCCGCAGCGCGACAGGCAGCGCCGTCAGCGCTACAGGGGCAGCTATGAGTGTAGTGGGTGGAAACTTGGCGAAAAAAATATTACCAAACGAATTCCATTCAAACGGGGCATTCAAGTTGCACATACGGCCCACAGTGGTGTATTGGACCCCAAAAGTGGCGATCAACTCAGGTGGGCATATTTTGAATGGAGACTTTTTTTTTCCTGTTAGATATGACAATACTAAGTAAAAAAAGTTGTTTGTTTTTAAGTTCAAGTTTTTTTTTATTTTTAAAACTAAAACTAATTTTTAAAAATTTGTTTTAGTATTAAATTTTTTGTTTTTAAGAATTTGCTGACCAAATTTTTATTTAAGAAGTTTCAAATTATTCTATATTTTAAGGAAAAATTTGATCAATATCAGACTACTATATCTTATAGCTGCTATATAAAAACAAGTGAGAAAGCTACAGTCGAGTGTGACCGACTGTGAAATACCCGGTACCCAAAGTATTGTGCATTAAAAATAGCACGTGGACATGGAAAAAACAAAATGTTGACAAATGAAGCTGAGCAAATAAAGTTGAGCAATGTTCAAAAAAGACAAATTCTGCAGCTGTGCGCAGCTGCATTACGAATTAATACTGCGCCCGAAAGCACGCAACACTTTTATATACAAACTTAATTGTTTAATAACTTCCATGTTTATCGTCCGATTTTACTAAAATTTTCAGAAAACGCAAAGGCCTACTTATCTATTTTATTCATTTACTTTAAGCCAAAAATTACGACTATAGGTTAAATAAAGTTTTTTACTATTTTCGGGGGCGGCAGTGGGCGTGGCCAGATTTTAAAATAAACTTGATCTGCGTGCAACAGATTCCAATGTTGTCACCAAATTTGGTAACTCTAGCTCTTATAGTCTATGAGATCTGTTGTTTCACACGGACGGACGGACGGACAGACGGACGGACGGACAGACGGACAGACGGACATGGCTAAATCGACTCGGCCGGTGATGCTGATCAAGAATATATATACTTTAATGGGGTCGGATATGCCTCCTTCTGCCTGTTACATACATTCTCGGTTGGCACTAACTTATAATACCCTTGTACCCTATGGGTACCGGGTATAAATAGTTTAATTAATTTAATTTTTTACTAAAAATACCAAATTAAAAAAAAAAATTTTTTTAATTACGTAAACTTCTAATTTTTATAAAAAGCTACAGTCGAGAGTGACCGACTGTGAGATACCCGGAACCCAAAGCATTGTGAGTGAAATTGAATAGCACATGATCATAGGAAAACGAAAATGTTGACAAATGTAGACAAATGTTGCTAGAAACATGTTGAGCAACACCCAAAAAACACAATTGTTGCTAGGGACATGTTAAAGCCTCACTAGCGCTAAACCCTTAGCTAGCTGAAAGGGTTTCATAATTCTAGTGTGACCACGTTTTATAGTGTTCACCGAAAATCCATACAAAACGGCCAAACGGCCATACTGTCAGCTGTGTTTGTTTACAATTCAAATTAAACGCCGCCAAGCCGCGTACCCCACAAATATCTGCAAAATGAAGAAATTATTTATTTATTTACTTAAATTATCATTTTTAATCTACCGGGGCCAGCTCCCGATGCTGCCGTGCTGCTCCTGGCCCTGCAGCTGCTGCCTCTGCTGGAGATTCCGCTAGGGAGTGTTGATCGAAAGACATCTTTGTGTGTCCGGCCTCTTCCGTCAGCTGCTCCTCTTCCGTTTAGTTGGCTGCTGGTGGATCTTTCCGCATTGTAGTCGTAGAACGCGACGTGCCGCATCGTTGGGCACATCAACGTCCATGACGGCTGCTGCCACAGACTTGGCGCTTAAGTCGCCGCGCGCAGATCCTTGGAACTGACCACTATGATCTCTCTCCATGCGCTCTCCACGGAACCCAATGGTGGCTGCTTGCCTAGTCCTCCCAGGTCATTTCCATTCCCGTTGCCACTTCTTCTTTTGTAGTCCTTGTATGCTTCGAAGCAGCAGCATTTTGTGGTGGCAGCCAACTAAGAAAATAATCCCAGTAGGCGACCACTGGTCAGGGACGAGCAGAGGAGAAGCAATTAGCAAGTTCTTAATTTCTTAATTTGGGATTTTGGCCCTTTCTATTTTATTTGCTTATTTCCCTGTTAAATTACATTTTATTTGTATTTATTTTTTAGGGTCAAGATCCCACATTCAAACTTCTTTAATTGTATTGTAAATAAAATAATTTTTCCCCGCTGCAAAAACCTGGAATACTGCTTTGTTCCCTATTGCCTGTCTATTGCCTGTCTCCACTTCGCAAGGGTATTATCAAATATTTCCTTCCTCCCGCGCCTCCCTTGCTAATGGTCAACCGATTTGAAAAACCTAACGCGATCTTCATTCTAGTATATACTATATATATTCTAGTATTTCTCTTAGCTCATCTGCGTACCGATCTTACTAATAGCATTATGACACTGCATTAAAAACTTCATTAATTGGCGCATTAATTAGAGGCTTGACAGCAACCATAGGGTTTTGCCTAAGTGCGAGCAAGACGACTATACGGCACTTTCAATGAGAGATTAATACATTAATTGCTCATTAATTGAAAAACTTATCGGCTTATCGAAAAAAAATACCAGACAAAAAATGAGTTCGATAGAATATACCGTCTCTAATTCATCAAATTGTATCTAAAAAGTATATTGATTGCTCATTAGACAAAACGGTCTCACAAAATATATTGGTTTTTGCTGAAAGCTTAGCATAATTTTCAGCACCTATTCTGCACAAAAGCAAAATAAATAAACAAAATAAATAAGTTTTCGGTGGCATGATTTTTTCGCCGTGAAATCTTGCAATTATTATGAATTAACTAAATCTATGTACAAGAAAAGCTGCAAAAATCAGTTTAATGGTTTTCATATTAATTTCTGCAGGAGTATTGGCATGAGGATTCCAGAAATGAATAAATTGTGCACTGCGAATTCCGGCCATTGTTATTGTTTACCTTTTAAGTCAGTCTGACAGTAGTCGCATTGCGAAAAAAATCCGAACCAAAAAAGACATATAGTTGTCTCTTTCAAGGTTCTAATTAAGTAGCTAATTAATGAAAACTTGTGCCCTGTATCATAGCCGTATTAGAGACGGCGAAAAAGTGTATTCACCTCTCGCTCGCACTCATTTGTGTGCTAAATTTTAGCGCTAGTATGTACGTAGCTTAAGCAACACGCATTGGAACTCTCAACATCTCTCTCAAAAGCTAAGTGCTCAGACACTCGAAATTATTCCTAAGCAGTGCGATAGAGCGAGAGTGTGAAACCATTTATTGTTTAATAACTTCCATGTTTATTATCCGATTTTACTCAAATTTTCAGAACACTTCCACGATTGCCTACTTTTTAAGTCTATCTATTTACTTTAAGCCGAAAATCACGCCTATAGCTAATATACCGTTTCTTATTATTTTCGGGGGCGGAAGTGGGCGTGGCCAAATTTTAAAACAAACTTGATCTGCGTGCAACAGATTCCAATGTTGTCACCAAATTTGGTAACTCTAGCTCTTATAGTCTCTGAGATCTGTTGTTTCACACGGACAGACAGACGGACAGACGGACAGACGGACATGGCTAGATCGACTCGGATAGTGACGCTGATCAAGAATATATACTTTATAGGGTCGGAGGTTTCTCCTTCTGCCTGTTACATACATGCTCGGTTGGCACTAACTTATAATATCCTTGTACCCTATGAATACCGGGTATAAAAATGTGGAGTTTTTAGCGCATTTTTTGTGTTTTCTATAATTTTTTTAATTATAAAACTGAAAGTAATAATGTTAAAAAAATATTTAAAAAAAAGTTAAATACATTATCTTAGAGATTGCATATCTTTTTTGGCGTTCATTTTCGTTTAAGGAAACAATTTTTTTTTTCAAAATGCCCAAAAAAGTGATTTTGTTTTTACTATTTTAAAGACACCGAAAATATTTTGTAACTTTGACAACCGATTGCTCTGCCTCTGTTAGGTTAAGGAGTAAAATTTATTCACGGTTAAATGCAGAATTTGATGTAGTAACAAGACGAGCTATCTCCAATTAGAAAAGAGCAGTTGCAGAAAATAATAGATGAGTTCCCATCGTTTGCTGTTTCAGGGTTAGGGAAAACTTCACTATTGTCACACTCAATTGACGTAGGAGATGCGAAACCAGTAAAACAGCGACATTTCCCAGTATCCCCTGCGATTGAGATACTCCTTTATATATACATATATATATATATATGTATGTCGAGGAGTCACTAGAATTATCCTCTGCTTCAGGCTGCTCCTCGTGCTGGTCCGAACGGAAACGTTTTCTGGCGCGTGGCATCTTTTCAGTTTGGCTCTTCAAATACGAATGACGCTTCCTCTTACTGCTTGCGTCCCTTTTTGCCAGCGTCGCTCTCTACTTTATTCTACTCTCGCTCTCGCATTCCAATGCACACACTACTAAGAACTTTCTGCAATTCCTTTTTGATGCGGACACGTGCACCCTTCTGTCTCGCTCACCAGTGCACACAGACTAACGTTGACAACAGAAACTGTTGCCTCCATTTGAACAGCCGAAGGAACAGCACAGAAGTACATGACAACGAATGGAAAGCGAAAGACAAACCAAAGCTAACAGTTGTTATAATTTGAATTGGCCAAGTAATCCACGACATACATATATATATAATTATATATATATATATACGTGTTCATGTGTGAACATTCTGCCAAGGGCCAGCAAGAATGGGTGTAGTTATACCCGGTACCCATAGGGTACAAGGGTATTATAAGTTAGTGCCAACCGAGATTGTATGTAACAGGCAGATGGAGGCATCTCCGACCCCATAAAGTGTATATATTCTTGATCAGCATCACCAGCCGAGTCGATTTAGCCATGTCCGTCTGTCCGTCTGTCCGTCTGTCCGTCTGTCCGTGTGAAACAACAGATCTCAGAGACTATAAGAGCTAGAGTTACCAAATTTGGTGACAACATTGGAATCTGTTGCACGCAGATCAAGTTTGTTTTAAAATTTGGCCACGCCCACTTCCGCCCCCGAAAAGCGTAAAAACTTTATATAAGCTATAGTCGTAATTTTGGCTTAAAGTAAATAGATAAAATAAATAAGTAGGCATTTGCGGACGTTTTCTGAAAATTTGAGTAAAATCGGATGATAAACATGGAAGTTATTAAATAATAAAGTTTTCTGTCAATGCTTCTTCTTCTTCTGAGCCACAAAGGCAGTAGCGAAAAAAAGTGTTGCGTGCTTTCGAGCGCAGTATTAATTCGTAAGGCAGCTGCTTTCAGCTGCAGAATTTGTCTTTTTTGAACGTTGCTTAACATGTTTTTAGCAACATTTGTCTTCATTTGTCAACTTTTTGTTTTTTCCATTTTGGTGTGTTATTTAATTTCACGCACAATACTGGGTACCGGGTATCTCACAGTCGGTGACACTCGACTGTAGCTTTCTCACTTGTATTTTTTTTAAATTTGACAAAATTTGATTACATAAAATATATTGAACAATTAAAAATTTGTGCTTCAATTTAGTGGACTGTAATTTTTTAACAATTTTTTTTTTTTAAAGGATCTTCTATTATTTTTTAGTTTTATATTTACTTTACTCCGTAGTCCAACCGGTGAATATTTAGACTCCGCTGACGTTGAAGACGTAAAGTTGAAGTTGAAGACCTCTGCTGATTTGTCTGCCTCTGGTGTGCAGACGATGATGATGTGGTGGCCTGCCGATGATTGTAATCTCATGGCTGCCGATTTAGTGCTGGCACTTTCTTTTTCCAGCTTTGGATTCTAAGCCGATCCAAATATTTCCGATGACTCCTCCAGTTGTTGTCGTCATCTTTTATAATGGCTTCGTTGGCACTTTAGTCCAACCGCCCCAAACACATGCACTTAAATGCCTGCATATTTGCAAAGATTTATACAATCTGTGGCCTTTTGTATAAACGCGACTACGTTCCTTACCTCATGGATGGGAACTTTTAGTAGCCTTTTTAAAAATGTCGATTTTTTCCACACAATTTTTTCAGATAAAAATTGCAAAACTTTTTCTATAGATCGATTTTTATATTATCGAACACAATTTTTTTAAATAAATTGCAAACAGTTCATACAATAAGGACTCTTTTGTATCCTTTTGCATAAATATATATATATACAAATCAATGCAGATTTGTATATATATATATATATATTTGCAGCAGGAACTTTTTCATACTTTTGGCATTCCGGAAACGATGATTTCGACAATGGATCCCAATTTAAATCGGACAACTTTCAAAAGTTTTTAAGTGGATACAAAATTGTGCATACCCTCACGACTCTCTATTCACCTCAGGCTAATGCATCTAAATGGGTAAATCGCTTAGTAATTGCTGAGATCCGTTCGTACGTGGGGCTCTGGCTTAGGAACATCACGAGAGAAACTAAAACTTGAGATCT
Organism: Drosophila triauraria; assembly: GCA_014170255.2. Taxonomy (NCBI): domain Eukaryota; kingdom Metazoa; phylum Arthropoda; class Insecta; order Diptera; family Drosophilidae; genus Drosophila; species Drosophila triauraria. The sequence goes on from JABJVT010000007.1 coordinate 593,509, forward strand.
AGGGAGGTTTCGTATAATGTTGGCCAGGATGTATTCCGAAGAAATTTCAAGCAGAGCAATTTCCAGGCTAGATACAGTTCTAAACTGGGCCCAGCATATATAAAGGCTAGAGTCCGCAAGAAGGTAGGAAGCGCATATTATGAGCTGGAGGATCTCCAAGGACGTTTGGTTGAGCGTTACCACGGTAAGAATTTGAAGCAATAGCTGATCCAGGCTTAGTTGGGATCAGCCTTGGTTTACCCCTCCCCTAGTCTGATCTTTGGCTGGGGGTATTTTGTAACGCTTGGCTCAGCGGTCAGTGGCACCTCCTAAGACTCGTGGTTAGGGATGAATAGGAGGAGCGATCAGGAGATCAGGAGAGATTAGTTAGAGGCAAGGAAAGTAAGAGAAATTTACAGACTTAAACGTCAACCTTTCACCCGAAGGGAAAAGGTCTTCGGGAGTCCCGATCGAGGTTCCCGTTAGCGGAGTGGCTTGGCTTGCGGTCTTTTCAATTTCGGAGGCTGTGCGCTAAAGTTGGTTTTTATTAAGAGCCGGAGAAATTGGAGAAAAATCTAGCTGAATAGGAGAGAAGGGAGAGATATTCCCGCGGTATACCCCTGTGGGGTTTATTCTAAAACTACGGTAAGCACCACAAGAAGAAAATAAAACAAGTGAGAAAGCTACAGTCGAGTGTGACCGACTGTGAGATACCCGGTACCGAAAGCATTGTGGTTGAAATTACAAAGCACATGAACAAGGGAAACAAAATGTTGGCAAATAAAGACAAATATTGCTACAAACATGTTGAGCAACACTCAAAAAAGACAAATGTTGCTAGGAACATGTTGGGCAACTCTCAAAAGGGACAAATGTTGCTAGGATCATGTTGAGCAACACCCAACAAAGACAAATGTTGCTAGGAACATGCTGAGCAACACACAGGTGCGCTTTCTCTTTCTGTCTCTCTCTCTCTCTCTCTCAGAAACTTTATTGTTTAATAACTTCTATGTCTATCATCCGATTTTACTCAAATTTTCAGAACACGTCCATGATTGCCTACTTATTAAGCTTATCTATTTACTTTAGGCCGCATATCACGCATATGGTTATATACCGTTTTTTATGATTTTCGGGGGTGGCAGTGGGCGTGGCCAAATTTTAAGACAAACTTGATCTGCGTGCAACAGATTCCAATGTTGTCACCAAATTTGGTAACTGTAGCTCTTATAGTCTTTGAGATCTGTTGTTTCACACGGACAGACAGACGGACGGACGGACAGACGGACAGACGGACAGACGGACATGGCTAAATCGACTCGGCTAGTGACGCTAATCAAGAATATATATACTTTATAGGGTCGGAGACTTTTCCTTCTGCCTGTTACATACATTCTCGGTTGGCACAACTTATAATACCCTTGTACCCTATGGGTACCGGGTATAATTAGGTCGATTTCGAGCGTCGAAGCATCAGATCATCGCCAGCGGAGTTCACCGGGAGAAATGAGGAAAAAGGAAAAAACCACACCCCCATTTGCACCGAGATGCCCCAATAAGTTCATGGCCGGTGCGCAGCGGCAGTAGGAACTGTTAATAGTTCCATCTTTTATGCTGGTGCGCAAGGCGTAGGCGAAGTCGAGTTTTTTTTGGTCATTATTCCTTCCCCGTTTTTTCTTCGCTCTGCTGGGGAGCCTCAGTCCGCATCTAACAGCCCCATAACCTGCGTGGCAGAAATTTTCTAAGATTTTTTCGCCCTATAGAAAGGGCCGGGAAACTTCCCTGAATGCGGCAGCTAGACTTGTGCGGTCATCCCGAGTTTTTTTGTTTGGTGAAATTGCGCAATAGCTCGGAGCGAGAAGCAACTTTCGCGGCGACTCTCGCCACCAAATTTTTGGCTCAGATGCTATTAAAAATAAATAAAAGTAAGGTTTAATTTTCATAAATTAAAGTAAATAAAGCTAGGAAATATTTGTGAAAAGGCAAAATTAGAAGCAGTGAGTGTTTGGAAATACGTCGTGATGATTTAGAAAATAAGAAAAGAAAATTCAGAGAAGGGGGAATTTTTCGTCGCCAAGGGAATTTGTATATACGTATGTATGTGTACTTTTGCCCCAACAGCCAACAGCAACCGCTACATCTACGCGGGAAAGCGCTTTCTTCGCTGGAGTGATCTTGTCGGTGAGTGCAGAGCCAATTTAGCTCCAATTAAAACCTAGGACTTGTGGCCAGTATTAAAACGATAAAGGCAATAATAAAAATAGCAATTAAACAATATATGCAAATTTTTTGTCAATACTAAAAGTTTTTTGTCCTCATTTTTATACCCTTGCAGAGGGTATTATAATTTTGCCACGATATTTGCAACGCAGTGAAGGAGGCATATCCGACCCCGTAAAGTATATATATTCTTTATCAGCATCACCAGCCGAATCGATCTAGCCATGTCCGTCTGTCTGTCTGTCTGTCTGTCAGCATAGTCTTATTTCTTTAGCACGCAGTATATATGTCGGAACGGCCGAAATCGGACCACTATATCTTATAGCTGCCATAGGAATAATGACGAAATTAATGGTAAAAAAATTTACCTTTTTTGTTTTTTAACGTATATTAATCAATTTCAAGATATAGCAGATTTTTACTGTTAAAGAATTACTGTTTTAATTTCATTAAGATCAGACAACTATATCATATAGCTGCCATAGAAACGATCGGTCAATTTAAATGAAAATGTAAAATTCTCCATGTAAAATGTAAAATTCTACATGTAAAATGTAAAATTCTATATGCAAGATGTAAAATGTTTACAAACTAAGATATTTTGTAACCAAAATGAATCGATTTTCAATAATCCAAGACTGCAAGGGTATACAAATTTCGGTTTACCGAAGATAGCTTTCTTTCTTGTTTTTTTAAATTATCAAAAGAAAAGCTATCGAACACCAAACCAAAAAGAAAAAGAATTAATTTAATTCCACTCATTTGTTTCCAAGTTTGTTTTAAATTCTTTTGCTTTGCCATACACTGCGAGAAATAACGGCTCAAAATGTATTAATTTTAAATTTAAGTATATCTATATTTATAGATATGAAACTAAAACTCAATATGAGACCTTATTTTAATTATTGAGATGTCCCCCTTGTATATTCATACTTTTTGGTTAAATGTGCAATCAGGGTACAAGGGTATTATAAGTTAGTGCCAATCGAGAATGTATGTAACAGGCAGATGGAGGCATCTCCGACCCCATAAAGTATATATATTCTTGATCAGCATCACCAGCCGAGTCGGTTTAGCCTTGTCCGTCTGTCCGTCTGTCCGTCTGTCCGTGTGAAACAACAGATCTCAGAGACTATAAGAGCTAGAGTTACCAAATTTAGTGACAACATTGGAATCTGTTGCACGCAGATCAAGTTTGTTTTAAAATTTGGCCACGCCCACTTCCGCCCACGAAAACAAAAACGGTATATAACCATATGCGTGATTTTCGGCGTAAAGTAAATAGATTGGCTTAATAAGTAGGCAATCGTGGACGTTCTGAAAATTTGAGTAAAATCGGATGATAAACATAGAAGTTATTAAACAATAAAGTTTCTGAGAGAAAGGGAGAGAGAGAGCGCACTGCTTAGGAATAATTTCGCGTCTGAGCACTTAGCTTTTGGGTGGCAGTAGCGAAAAAGTGTTGCGTGCTTTCGAGCGCAGTATTAATAAAGCAGCTGCGTACAGCTGCAGAATTAGTTCTTTTGAACGTTGCTCAACATGTTTTTAGTAACATTTGACTTTATTTGTCAACTTTTGTTTTTCCATGTCCGTGTGCTATTTAATTTCACGGGCAATACTTTGGGTACCGGGTATCTCACAGTCGGTCACTCGACTGTAGCTTTCTCACTTGTTTTGACTCACGTCGTTAACTGGTGTTTTCTGAAATCATGTCCGCTTATTTAATGACTTATATACTAGCAGTAATAAAAGGAAGACTATGTGCAAAGCTTCAATAAGATTGCTCTAAAACTGACGTTCTACTGATTACATATATACTTTAGACGGGTTGACTGCGTTGCACACTTCTGACTTAACTTCCTTTTCATATTTAATCCATTTTAGCCGAGCGCCAAGTATGCTGATCCGATGTGCACGCTCCTCTTCTCTGTGATTGTCATACTTACGACGGTTCAGCTGTTCCGAGAATCTGTTTCCATCCTCCTGGACGCCGTCCCGCCGAAACTCTGCTTGCATACCTTGCAACGCGATCTGGCTAATATTGAGGGTGTTAGGTGAGTGAACCAGACAAAAATATCTGAGCAAACCCAGATCATCAGTTATTTTATTATTGGCAGATCGGTGCACCATCTGAACGTATGGCAGCACACCAGCGAGCACAGGGTGCTGATGGTGCACCTCGATACAGGTAAGTTCTTAATGTTTGCCGCCCAGAAATATTCTCACCTTAAACTGTTTTTGTTTTAGATCCACAAGGGGATGGCGAGGCAGTGGTGGAAGCAGCCACAAGGCTAGTCTCTGGTCCCAAATACAACGTGAAACATTCAACAATTCAAGTTGAACGAACCAGACAAAGCCCGTCTGGACCATCACATTAATTCATTTTCAATTAATTTTAGGCATCTAAATTTTGACATATGTACATATGTACATATTAAAAAGGCTTATTGCTTTTGAAAGAATTATGAGAGTTTACCAATTCGCAGCCATTTAGGACGTGCGTTTTGTAGTTATATTTTTTTAATGATAACCTTACCAAAGAGAAAACAAAAGTAAACATTATAATATAAATTAATTTTTCTTTTAATTTCATTTATTAGAAACTAGCAAATATCTGCCAATAATTACGCTTTAACCTAAAAGTATACAATTATTATTTTACATTTATAAGAAATTAATGATACAACGCACTTAGGATATGTCCAATAGTCTGACAATCGGAAGACAATGACAATACAATTCATTATAACGACCAAAGCTGGTCCAGCATATTTCCAAAAATATTGGCCGGAATTGTGACGTTCTGGCCGGAAAACAAAACTGTATTCGACTTAGCAGTGCAGCAGAATCACTTTGTCCATGAATAAGATTGTGCAGGAAAAGAACTCCGTGGCAAGTTCTCCGATCCAGGAGAGACGGAATGTTTAAGAGTCGCAGTCTCGCGGCGTATGGTGGTAGTTTGATGATGATAAGGGTCCACGAATAACGCAGAGCAAACAAGAGAAACTTTTTTTGCACTGACTCTTGTAGATGAACCTGATATTGGGGAGACCATACACATGAACAATACTCAAGTATGGGCCGGACCAGATAAAAACGAGAAAAAAAAATTAACTTCCGTGAACCGAAGTTTGTATGCCCTTGCAGTCTGCAATTGGATCATTGAAAATCGATCCATGTTAAAAAAAAAAATGTCAAATTATGTAAATTTTGTAAATTTTACATTTTACATGTAGAATTTTACATTTTAATATAAATCGAGCGATCCCTTCTATGGCAGATACATGATATAGTTGTCCGATCCTAATGAAATTAATACCGTAATTCTAGAACTATAAAAAACGACTATATCTCGAAGTTTATAGAAATTCGTTGAAAAACAGAGAAGTTAAATTTTTTTACATTAATTTCGCCATCATTCCTATGACAGCTATAGGATATAGTTGTCCGATTTCGGCCGTTCCAACATATATACTGCGTGCTATAGAAATAAGACTGTGCTTTCAGCCCGACAGCTCAAAACTGAGAGACTAGTTCGCGTAGAAACTGACAGACAGACACACACAAGGACATGGCTAGATCGACTCGGCTGGTGATGCTGATCAAGAATATATATACTTTATGGGGTCGGAGATGCCTCCTTCACTGCGTTACAAATATCATGGCAAAATTATAATACCCTCTTCAAGGGTGATGCTTGGTTACGTAGGGATCATCAAATTTCATTAACCAACGCTTAAAGCAAGTACACCCCTGGCATTATTTACTGCTATGTTAATGTGCTCGGCAAAGTTTAGTTTGTGGAAAAAAATTACTCCAAGATCGGTAAGCTTACTTTGTTCCCCACGAGTAATTTGTAAGGAAATGGTATTTACGGTAGAATGGCATGAAATTGGATTTAGAATGGTTAAGAAACAACATACTAGCGTTACAACATGTATTGAGGTTATTTTAGTCTGCCTGAAGCATAATAGCCTTTTTACACAGCCGCTAAAAAGTCGCATCAACTCTTTTCCTGCAGCGCCTGTTGACACAGAGCCCGAGTTGATGCTAATCCAGTAGACGTATAGTGGTCGACATATAACTAACATAAATAAAATGCTGTATAATTTAAATAGAACAAGTGGTAATTTAACCAATCTTTATGAAATGGCTCAAATAAATTGTGTCTTTTATATAATAAAGTAAACAGCATGGTTGTACAGTAGTGGTTACTATTTCGGTGATTTGGACTGAACACTGAATATTGTCGGTTATTTATAATAAATGACAGAAGCTCCAAAGCACAAAAATCACCTAAATAGTTAGTATAATTTTAGTATTTGTAGTTGATGCGGAGTTGATGCGTCCTTTTCTGTCCCTTTCTGACACATGTATTGCTTGACAAAAAGTCGTTGCTGCGATTTTTGAGAGTTGAAGCAGATGCGCCTCTGTGTAGAAACACTATATTGTGCGACAAGGGGCTCGTAAGATTTAAACACAGCTTCACATCACCCGCGCCATGGGGAACACCTGATGTGTTGTTGAATAAAACCAGTGTTGCCAACTTAGCTATTTTCTGGCCAGATACGGCTATTTTGCATGATCCAAAACTGGAAACCACTCAATCTAGCAGGAGCCTGTTATTTTGGGTATTGCACAAAATAAAATTGTTTTTTTAAGCTATGTTTAAGAAGTACATTAGTTGTCACCAATGAACTGAATCTTAGCTATGCACTATAGGCTGGATGACTACTTTTTGTGCCCAAAATTAATATCTTTTAAACAAAACGAAATATTTCGATTCGGTTTATTTAATTGAGTTCTTAATAAGATATTTAACATCTTTTGAGAAAATTTAATTTAATTTTTTTTAATAATGTAAGTATAATTTTTTTTGTTATTACTATTTTTTTTTAATTTTAAGTAATATTTTCAATTAATATTATTCGTAAAAATGGGCATTGTCCTAATTTTTTTTTCAAATTGAATAAAAGTTTGGATATTTTTTTTAATATTGCATTTAAAATTTTTAAACACATTTTGTTGCGGAAATTAGTTTTCATAATATTCATTTGGCTGAATACCCTTTCAACAGCAGCATTTGGCAGTGAAAGGATATGCAGAGAAAATAACGCCTGTTGCTTTCCTCCATTATTGTGCTCAACTTCTTAAGTTTTTCAACTTTCTCCTTATCTATTTGAAGAGCAATTTTTTTTTTTTTTAATGTTGGTCTTCTGGACTCTGGCCTTTTGCTTTCGACCTGCAACTGCTTGGAAGCCGTTGGAGAAAACGGATGCATCGGTGTTTGAATTGAAACTGGACGGCCCGCCATTGCACAGTGGTCGGGCTAGTATGAAGCAGCGGCCATAAATACTTCTAGATGTGCTATCAGCATGAAACTTTCACCAAAAATCTATAAAAATATTAAATATAATATATTAGCAGTCATAAATTCGGTAAATTCACAAATTCAGGCTGATATTTTTACAGTAAGGTTTTTAACAACCTAGATCTATAATACATACATATGTGGGTGTGATTGCTCATTTCCACCCCACGCACACCCCCTCAGATAAAAGACAGGAATTTTGTCCTATTTGAAACCTCAGTGAAATCCTTTTTTGGACATCCATGATGAAAATGAGATGCTTTTGGTAAAAAAAACGGCCTTTTAGAATTATAATTTCCATGCACTCTAGCCAATCAGAATATTTAAATAAAATGGCCGTTATTTCCGCCTAACGATTTGCAAAAACAATGCATTCTTTTTACAAATTAAGTTTATTCGTTTTTGGAATCCTTCCAAATCCGGCTAATATTCCTACTTTTTATGTCCTTAATAAGGGAATCAATCACATATTTAATTCTTTGCCCAATTGCACCGCATTCATTAAGCTTAATGTTGAAAACATGATTACGAGAATTCTCGCATTGATTATGGGTACCTGAGAAAATAATTAAATAATAAAACGAAAAAAATTCTAAAACATAAAACACAAAATAAATATCGCAAAACAACAATAAACTACAACAGCAACAAAAATATAACAGACACAGAACGAAAAAACGGCGTCCCTCGTAGGTAGAGCTGCTGGAAAATAAATGAGGTTAGGTTGCATTTTGCAATGGCAAATGTGCAGACGCAGGCTTTCGCAGGTGAAGTAAGCATTTTTATAATCTAGAAATATTAATAAATAATAGACTGTGAACTTCATTGGGGGGCAACGGGGGGAAAACACTTAAAACCTAAACTTTGTAATGGACAACAAATACAACTAAAAAAGACGCAATTCTTTACAAAAAGATATAGACAAGACACAGCACAAATTATTTATATATTTATCTGTATAAATAAAGTATATACCACAATGAACACTATTCGGGTTGTTGCACTTCACTGCTGTCAAATTGCAAATACGTAAATACGTTCTATCTCTTTTCGTTCTATTTTTAGAGAGTCCCTTTAGAAATGCCAAACAAACGGTATTGTGTCCTTAAGTTTGGACAATCAGCTGTTCGAAAAAGTGGTTTTCGTTGGAATAGCTCAAAATCAATTTTTTGATTTATGGCCTATGGCAGCGACCACTGTGCATTGGTTTCGTCGTAGCACCCTTCCAAGAACTCAGTGTACTCCAGCAGCTGACCGTCGTTCTCCTCCTCTGTAAGATTGGTCGCAAGGGTACCATTGACGGCGAGGTCATCCTCAAATATGATCTCCATCTGCTCGAAAAACTCCCTTCTGGTGGACCTCTGCCCCGTGCTCCGATTCCTCACCTTGATGTTGTTGAAAGTCTTCTTTAGATTGCGGAACTTCCTGTCAAGCTTGTCCGGGTCCAAACCGCATACTCCATTGCCCTCCATCCCTTCGAGTATCTTCCGCCCAACAATTTTGTTTTTTTCTTTGGGTCGCGAAAATCGGCCTTTTTCTCAAAGTACAGTACCAAGAGCAATTTTGTGGCTGCAGTGGTCCAGATTTTGATATCCGCTGTAAAAGAAAGAATCGCTAATTCTTCTGTTTTTGCCTATTTAGCATAATATGTATGTATATGTACGTTCACTTGTTCATTTCAGTTTTCATCGAAACAAAATCCAATTTTTTTTTTGAAGTTAGGCCCAACCATGGCACAATTACTGAAGGTAGTCCCGTCGGCAAAATCTCGTCTCTACAATGAGTGCGAGGGAGAGGGGCTCGCCCAGTAAGTGCGAGCGAATCGACAATTGAGTGTGTGGGTTAACCCTAAGATGGTGCGTGGGGCTTTAAGTTGCGTGTTGTAATAAAAAGAGTTGAAGGTTTTTTTTATTGTTTAATTTTTAATCATTTTGAGTTTGACAACAGGCGTTGTTTTTTGGTTTCTGCTTGCAAGCCGTTTGTTTAGGTTCTGTATTCTAAATTATATTCTAATCTTATAAACTTTACACACTCCACATGTTTACGACACACAATGCAAAAAGTCATTTCTGCATAAGGGTTAAAATTGGAAAAAAAATTCGTCCGCAGACGTGCTCTCGCGTCAAGCAACGAACATGCAATGAAGCCGAACTCGAGCGCTTCGCGAGCCGTCGGGACTACCTCGGGTAATTGTATCATGGGGCCAACGACAGGTCATGATTAAATAACATAAGGTGGTCCCGTCGGCAAGTGCGAGTGAAAGGAACATAGTAAACTGAGTGTCGTATTGAGTGTGAGGGAGGCGGCAATGTGATTGTTGATAACCCCTTTGCATGTCCGTAGGCTTTGAATATGCCACTTATAATAAAAAGACGAGATTTTTTTTTTAAATTTGATTTTTAATAATTTAGAGTTAGCAATTAAACGCTGCTTTTGGTTCTTAATACAAATTTTTTGTTTAAGTACTTTACTCTAAAATATATTCTTATTTTAAAGTAAAAAGAAATTACAAGTTTATCCAGCTCTTCATTTTGTGCTGCGATTACTAATTTTTCTTTTAAATGGTTTGTTACTTTAAAATATTCTTTTGTATAATGAGAAAAAATTTGTATAATGAGAAAACTTTGAGCTTATTTTTGAATTGATCAGACGGTTTAATAAGGCCCCCGTGAGACACCTAATCTACATAGGTAAATGTCGAAGATTGTTTCAAGTATGAGTGACTGCTTTAGCCTGCCTTAGCCTTTTAATGACATAGCCGGCGACATACTCTATAGCATCCTCCGTCAACTCATCCATTTCGATGTCTGCAGGTTACAACTCTGCAGCAAAATTGGCAATATTTCATATTAATGCGTGCACGCTTAAGGGTTAATGAACAACGAGGAAAAATTCGTCCGCACACAACCTTTCTTTTCAACAAGCAAACGTGCACTGAAATAAGTGGATACTTCGTAAAACTTCGACTCGCGACGGAACCACCTTATGTTAGGCCCTGTTTCTACTACAGTTGCTTTTTCCAATTCTGCTTTTTCCCCAAAAAGCAGCTTTTCCCTGTGTCTTAGGTATAGAAATCTAGTGGTGACAAAAATGAGAAAAACTTGCTTTTTCGTGGTTTTGTTCGATAGTATCTATTATTTCAGTCTTTTTCTGCCTATCGATGTGTGATTTTCCCCAACTATCACCACTAGCCAGCTGTTTTTTGAACAAATGAAATTGGCTGGCTTAATAAATATTGAACAAATTCATGATTTTCTCCACGTTTTGTAAACTAATTAGCATTTAATACATATTTCTTTTAGCGGTCTGTGGATTGAACTGGCTATTGCACTTCTGGACGATCCTAGCCTCCTTCGTAAAGAGCGTCCTCTCTTCCTAGCCGACCACTTTCTCTGCAGCTGCTCGGCTTTGTAAAACTCTACTTGGGCATTGCAATAGCTTGCAAACTGACACCTTCAGATAGCTGAGCCCTGTGGACAGAAGGACGTTGGTGCGCAGCAGTGGCATCGGCGGCGTTGCGCAGGGATCCTCTCACTTTTCTAAATTCGCTTCATGTTTTTAACGGAAGCGGAGGCGGAGTTTGGTCGGTGGCGGGGCGCATACCCAGATTTATCTTTCTCCTCCGGGGGCACGACCGCCTCCACTTACTCCTCCTTTGGCAGGGCTAGGTGATGTGAATTCGGGATCATAAGAGACTTGTTTAAGAAGAGAAGGGTTAATGCGTCTGCATCCGAGTTGTGGCTTCAGTCTATGAGATTCCAGTGGACTCAAGTGGTTCCTGCAAGTTCCTCCAGTTAAGCGGCTGCCTGGCAGAATTATTGCAAATAGAAAATAATGTCTAGCTCTTTAAATTATAATCTTAGTAAACATTGGTTTGAATTTTGAATTGAACTTAATTTTCCGCCAAATCAAAACGTAAACAAAAAACAGCTGTTGCCGTACACGATAGTGCTAAAAAGCACTTTTTCCTAGTAGAAACACCTTTTCTGCTTTTCGTGATTCTCGTGCGATAGTTGGAAAAAGCAACGTAGTGGAAAAGTACCCTAAACAGTTACCATTCACATCGGAAAGGTTTCTAATCATATCGCAAAAACAAGAAAAGTTGAAATGCTGAAAAGGAAATACCTGATCTTTGATTTTAATTTATTATTGACAGTTCTAGCATATTATATTTAATCAAAAAAATCATGATCACTGACTTTCCTACGCCGATTGCGGTTGTCTGATCGTGGCCGCCGGTGCCGGTGCTTTCGAGGCTGGCATCTCCAAGCACGGACAGACCCCGGAGCACGCTGTACTCGTCCTCACACTGGGTGTGAATCAGTTGATTGTCGGCCTGATCAACAGCCCCGCCGCCATCTTTGCAACGTAACATGGTTCAAGGGATGAAATGTAGATCCCAAACAGCATAACGCCAGAAGCAAGAGCCTGTTCAATGCCCTCAACACTATCATGCCCACTGGGACGGGCCGACATGGCCACAATACAGAGCATAAAAAGCAGGAAGCACAATAGTAGTCAAACAACAGCAACACCTGTCCTGCGCAAGATAATCAAATTTGCAAAAGATAAAGTTAAATTTCTTCCATCGAAAAGAGTTTATTCGGATACGACTGTTAAATCCAGTCGATGCCGCCTAATGGCGCAACCAACTGAGAAACGCAACCTCCTCCTACTAAACCTTCACCCTAAATTAAGTTTACTATATTTTATATTAAATTGATATTTAAATTTACCATTTTATTAAATATGTTCATTTGGATATGTTTGTTTTCTTTTCACTTGAGGAAGAAGAAGAGGCTGATAACGGACGGACGACGGTAGATGATGCAATGTGAACACGAACTCCTCTTTTCACCATCGTCGTTCCCCCGAAAAGCACTGTAGTGTGAATTGGGCTTTAACTTGAGGTCCATTTAGGGTACTTTCCAATATGTTGCTTTTTTCATCTATCGCACGAGAATCACGAAAAGCAGAAAAGTAGAGGTGGAGAAACATCGATGTTTCCTGACATCGATGTTTTTCGATGTTAAAAAAAAAAAACATCGATGAACAAAAACATCGAAGTTTTTCGATGTTTTCATAAAAACATCGATGAAACATCGATGTTTTCAAGAAAGAAGAAAAAACATTTTGCTTAAGAATAAATTAAAAAATTCTTCCCTTACTTGTGTGATGAGACAAAAACATCGATGTTTCCCCACAAAACATCGATGTTCCCAAAAATTTTAAAAACATCGATGCATCGATGTTATCACCGATGTTTCTCCACCTCTACAGAAAAGGTGTTTCTACTAGGAAAAAGTGCTTTTTAGCACTCTCTTGAACGGAAACAGCTGTTTTTTGTTTAGGTTTTGACTTGGCGGAAAATTAAATTCAATTCAAAATTCAAACCAATGGTTACTAAGATTAAGAATGAAAGAGCTAGACTTTATTTTCTTTTTGCGGCTAAGTAACAATAAAGATTTCATGTGGAAATGAAGAAAAAAATCCATAAACGGAAAACTTCATATAAAAAAAAAGAACGAAAAGAGCAAGAAGAAGAATTTTGTGGTATTTCTTTTAGTCGGGTACTAAGATGAACGGAATTCCGTGAGCGAACCGGGTAAAACGGTTGGCAAAAGACACTAATAAACAGCTGTGATTCCGTAAGCGAATTATATCAATTGCATATATTTCGTAAGCAGCATGCAGGGGAAGGGGGAGGAGGCAATCGCTGCTCGGCTGTAGCGCTTCGACAGCCGTGAGAATAATGTGGAATTAATAAAAGTCGTAAAGGCAAGCCATATTATATGCAATTTAGTACATCAATTAACTTTTTTCTGTGTTTTTATTGACAATTTTATTGCATATTTTTTTGTTGGCGGCGATGGCGGTAGCGCCACTATTATTTGCCTTCAACTCCATTACGGAACATTACATTAATAATACGCCCAATCAAGATCGTTAAATTCTCTTTTTAAAGTTTATTTATAAAGTTTGTTTACAAAACACAGCTGGAAATACAAGTCAGTGTGACCGATCCTGACCGATTCTGACCATTTTATTTGTTTTCTTCGGTCACACTGGTTCCCGAACGAAATATATCGCAATTTCGCTCACGAAATTCCGTAAGCGGTTTTCGTTGATCTAAGTACTAGGCTTAAAGCCGAGTCAACAACTCGGATGCAGACGCATCAATCCTTTTCTTCTCAAGCAAGTCTCTTATGATCCCGAATTCACATCACCTGGCCCTGCCGAAGGATTAGTAAGTGGAGGCGGTCGTGCCCCCGGAGAAGAAGGATAAGTCTGGTATGCGTCCCCGCCACCGACCAGACTCCTGTGCAGTGTTGCCAACTCTGAGTCGTCAGTTATAGCTAAGTGGACTCTTAAAAATAGCCAAAAATGGCCAAATTTGACCAAAAAATAGCGAAAAAATAGCGGTGGCCAAATCAATTAAAAATAATATGATTTTTAAAGATATTATGGTTATTAAACGTATTTATTCAATAAGTGTCGCTAAAATATCATCACCATCAACTTCTTGTTCATTGTATACTAAGTTGGTGCCAACTGAACACCTTTTAAAAGTTTATTTTCATTTTAAAAATAGCCAAAAACTAGCTAAGTTATTTATAAGAATAGCTAAAAATGTAGTCTCTAGCTAAATTGAGTGGTTTCCAGTTTTTGATCATGCAAAATAGCCAGATCTGGCTAGAAAATAGCTAAGTTGGCAACACTGTTCCTTAGGCATTTGGGCGCGTTCTTAAGTTTCTTTTGTTGAAACAAAGTTATTTACAAGCTAGGGATGGTAGTATGTACGTACTTGTATATCGATTAGGAATCGATGTGTGAAACGGGCTGCTGGTATTTTTATATGGTATTTTCTTATAAAAGGTAACAGAGCAGGGCTGGTATTATTTTTTGTTAGGGATTACAGTTATTATAATCTATTAATAAACGTAAATATTGTACGAAATGTTTTATAACTGAACACCTTTTAATAGTTTATTTTCGTTTTAAAAATAGCCAAAAACTAGCTAAGTTATTTATAAGAATAGCTAAAAATGTAGTCTCTAGCTAAATTGAGTGGTTTCCAGTTTTTGATCATGCAAAATAGCCAGATCTGGCTAGAGAATAGCTAAGTTGGCAACACTGCTCCTGTGCAGCCTCCGCCACCGCTTCCGTTAAAACATAAAGCGAATTTGAAAAAGTGAGAGGATCCCTGCGCAACGCCGCCGACGCCACTGCTGCGCACCAACGTCCTTCTGTCCACAGGGCTCAGCTATCTGAAGGTGTCAGCTTGCAAGCTGAAAAAGGCTATTGCAATGCCCAAGTAGAGTTTTAGAAAGCCAAGCAGCTGCAGAGAAAGTGGTCGTCTAGGAAGAGCGGAGGCTCTTTACGAAGGAGGAGGCATGTACGCCAGCTAGGATCGTCCAGAAGTGCAATAGCCAGTTCAATCCACAGACCGCTAAACGAAATATGTATTAAATGCTAATTAGTTTACAAAACATGGAGAAAATCATGAATTTGTTTAATATTTATTAAGCCAGACAATTTCATTTGTTTTTAAAACAGCTGGCTAGTGGTGATAGTTGGGCAAAATTACACATCGATATTCAAAAAAAGGCTGAAATAATCGATACTATCGAAACCACGAAAAAGCTACTTTTTTTTATCATTTTTGTCACCACTAGATTCCTATACCTTATACACAAGGAAAAATCTGCTTTTTGGGCAAAAAGCAGAATTGGAAAAAGCAACTGTAGTGGAGACGGGGCCTTATTCATCTCAAGATGGTACATATATGTGAGTTTCGGCTGGGGTGCAGGCCTTTTGCTGGTCAGGCTGATGCCTCATGATTCAATACTTACGATTTTTATAATTTATTGGTTTTAACGATAACAAAGCCAAATTTCGTCTTTTCCAATTAGCTGGAAAGGAATTTGTTTTAAAAGGGTGAAGATTTCCGGGTGCGAGTGGAACTCAGAAGTGCCGAAAGGCACAAATAAATATTATTAATAAATCATTAATATTATCTGGTGCAGCTTTAAGGGGGTCTTCTCATTCAAAACCCGTTTTTTAAACACTTTAAAAAAAAAAATTCTTATTTGAAAACGCAAAGAATAATTGAAAACTTTTTTTATTTATTGTATTACAAAAGGTTCAAAGTAAATAAGAAAAATTTTGTTGTCTCGATACGAGGGCTGATCAAAAAGTAATGAGACTTCAAAGTTGGTGGTGGAAAAAAAAGGTGCTGTCTGGGTCTCCGTAGCGTTTGAAATGAAAAAAAACGGGGTTATAATCAGTATAGATGTAATTCTCGGGTGAATGTCGGCCATAATTTTGTAATTTTTTTTTTGACAACTTAAAAAAAAATGTCAGTTTCGGGCTTTTTTTTTTTGTAGTTTGGTGTAAAAAAAAAAATAGTAAAAAATTTTTTTAAATTATGGTCTTAATTCACCCAAGAATGGTGACAATTCTGCGTCGATTCCACTTTGTTTCATGCAAATCGGTTCAGTTGAACTGGAGATATCATGGCCGCCAGTTCGAAAAACGTGGTTTTGAGATAAACGCGCTTAAAGTTTGAAGTAATTAAAAAATTGCTAATTTTGCGGAAGGCCTTGCTTCACAAAAAAGGCTGTATCTTCTTAAGAATTTTGAATTTCTAAAAATCCTCTTAGGGGCATATTCACTACTACCCAAGCTATAAATAAATGCAAAAAAAAAGGCGAAAAAAAAAGTTTGTTACGTCGGTGGTGTCGTTGTGCCTCAGTCCTTGGAGGACATAGGGCTGAGGAAGTGGCCGCCCGGATAGCAGACACGATTTGTGCAGCTGAGCTCGCCGGATTTGGGGTGGGTTCTTTGGACGCCACTATCCTCTCCAAACGTAATCAGAACAATTATTTACGTGCCTGAAAAATAGAAGAAATCGTTCGTCAGTCTGTCTTTCTGTCCACATTGCCCAGCAAGCAGATTTATGCTTGATCGCGAAAAACATTCGGGCTATGTTTTGGCCGTTTTCCCTCCCCATTCGCAAACTTCGTGCGCCGTTGGATCGTCGCGGGCCGTGCAATACGATCCCCTGTTGTTCATGTCGTTCGTCAAAAGTTATGTAATTTTCTTGACCCAGTCTTCCATTCGTACCATTGCCCCCCTTTTAATGGGTTTCTACCAATGCATTTTTGTTGGTCTAAGTTCACATTACAAGTTTATTATAAAGGTTGTTTAATTGTGTAATGGACATTAAAGTGTGTCAAAAAAATGTGTTTGGTATAGCTAGGGTTATTGATTTAAAATGTGTAGGAAATATTTAAGTGAGTTAAAATTAACATGAATTTGTTTTGATCCATCGGGTCATTAACGCGAACAAGATAAAGGTGGTAGAGTCGTAAAAATGTATGCTTAGACGTGGGTAAAAAGTAACTAAATTTGAGCTCTGAGATAAATGAAAAATCGAAAAAAGTGGTTTAAACTACTACTAACAAAAGGCTATTTAAATATAAAAATTATATCATAGATTCAAATATCTGCATTATGTAAAATTATTGCTCTCAGCGGAGGTGTAGGTTTGCACACAAATATATATATATGGGTATATTTGGTAGTGAGGAATCTAGGTTCCGTAGAGCTTACCCTCTTTAAAGGTCCAACGACGAGAGATCTCCCGGTCGAATCCTGGGCTGTAGGATTTGGGTTAACATATATTCATATTTATGTGCATTGGTGAATGTGGGTTTTAAATTGAAAAATATTAAACACGATAATAAAACTTAGAGAAAAATAAATATAAAAGCTAAGAAGCTCGGGGAGCGGAGTGACCGCTGGTCATTCGACGAGGGTGTCGTCTTCACTTTGTTTCACTTGCTGGTGGTTAGAGAGACGGGTGTACACTTGTATGCGCACTTGTATATATTTATATACATTTGTGGTTAAATGGAGTCTACTGCTCAAGTATGGATTGAAGCACGGGTATCAGACGGCAAGTCGACACAATCACCAGTGTAAGTTTGTTGGACTGGATTTTCACTTCACGGAAACTATTGTTGTCTTATTTGAGTTAGTTTTAATGCATTTATTTATTTGGTCTATTTCCTTAATAAGTTTTTCTTCTTTTAAATTTTAATTTATAATGTTTATTGTTGGTCTTAAGTGTTTTTAAGTTATATTATTGCTGCCACTTCCAGGACATCCTTCAGGCGGTTACTTATGGTCGCCGGACCAGTTGTTGGCGAGGCACACAACTTTCACCAGTTCGTGTCGGCTGTCGCGATTTCCCTGGATCACTTTCTTGTAGGTGCTAAGTCCTTTTAGCAACAGGCTAAGGAGCATCATTTCCTGCCATGAACATAAGTACTTTGTAGACCTGCACAATTTCGTCCTTGTGGTCGATAACTTCTATATTATTGATAGCGTTGGCTGTGCTGTCGTCCACCTTGGAAGTCTTGGAGCCCATGATCCTTGTAGTCTTAGGTGCTTGGTCGTTGATGTTACTTTTGCACTCCGAACTTGACGTTTGTTTTTCAGGACCGTTGGAGATTTTCCGACTCAGAGCCGAGGAGCGGTTTTAATAATCTCCACGAAGACTTGCTGGTTCTTGACTTCTCTTGGGACTGGTAAACCGGGGTCTTTTATACCAAAGACTGTGCTATGGATCACCGGAATGGATCACAAAAGTGTTCCCAGTTAGAGTCATCAATTCCCCTCTTTTCTCCTATTGGCTAGAGTTCGATTCGGGTCGTCTTTGTTCTAACTTTTGACAATTCCGCAAAATCAGCAATGTTGGGTTGCTAGTGATTGCATGGCCTAATTTGGCGCGTTTGGCGGTGTCATTTGCCAGAGCCAAATTCTGTTGCAATATTGCCAGTGATTCTCTATAAAACCAGTGTATTGGATACTCTTTATTCTCTTCCGTGTTTTACCGTGTTCTAAATTCAGTATTTTTTTATATAATTTGAATCATTTTATTGGTAACAGCAAGGCGCAATGCAAAACTGATTTAGCAGATGAGTTCTTTAAAATAAAATACCAAAATAACCCACATAAACTCAGTATTGCACAATTCAATTAAATTCAAAAACTGAATCTATATCTATATTTAGTTTGTAAATTCTTATTCTAAGAAATATTTCAATTAAGAAATAGTTAGATTTACGCGGGTTGGCTTATTCTCTGCCAAAATTTGAAAATATGACGTTATAAAATTCGATTCCATTCAGCTTTTACATTATACCAAAGATTGTCCATGCTTTTTGGGGCTGCCTCTTACTACCTGAGCTGTCTATTTCCGATTTAGCAACGATTTTAAATCAAGTTGAAGCTAGGATGTTGTACTGGCCATTTATGAATTGTTTTTTTTCAATCAATTTCTCTACAATTTTGACTGCTTGTGTCGGATAATCATATGTATCATATTTAAAAAAAAAAATCAGCAGAAACTCATTTCTTTCTAAAATTTATCAATTGGAGATTGCTAAATATGTAGCTAGTAATATTTATGTTTACGAAATGTGGGTTGCCAACATGGCACGGTGTAAAAAATCTTCAAGCCGATTCGATTCAGGCGCAATGTTCGGCAGCTTGCTTCCAATAGGGCGATTGAAGACGATCCCTTAATCTTCGCCAGCAGTATGTCTTTCTGTGTGACGGAAAATGGTTAATTTTGGACTCCTTGAATCAGATAGCACATTTAAAATTATTTATTGTTTAATTTTTAATTTTCTATTTCAAATTTCAAGCACACTTTTTATCAGTTTTAATTAACAATGCTGGATGTTTTCCTAAAATTTTTGTTAATTGCGTCTTATTTCGGACGTCAAGGATCTGAGCCCTTAAACAATTTTTGCGACATTTGACTTTGAAAAAAAAAAGTATCTTCTAAGGTCCGATCACCGCCAAATAGCTTTTACTCAGATTTTTGAAAATTATTCAAAAGGATAGTTCCTCTGGATAACATTCACAACAATCGTTTTAATTTCTGAAGATATTATTCTCTTTTTTTTTGCCAAACATCGATAACACTAGTTTACACTCAAAATGCTCCAAGCCTGCTGATGTGAAATTCTGGTAGAGTTGAATCCGCATACTTTCACTTTTTTTAAGTTTATCGAGCTCCAGCACACAAAGTACTTATACAATATACACAAACTGTAAAAAATCGAATGTACCCATAGGGTACAAGGGTATTATAAGTTAGTGCCAACCGAGAATGTATGTAACAGGCAGAAGGAGAAATCTCCGACCCTATAATGTATATATATTCTTGATCAGCGTCACTAGCCGAGTCGATCTAGCCATGTCCGTCTGTCTGTCCGTGTGAAACAACAGATCTCAAATTTGATGACAACATTGGAGTCCGTTGCACGCAGATCAAGTTTGTTTTAAAATTTGTCCACGCCCACTTCCTCCCGCCCTTTCATTGACGTTGTTGCACTAACGGTCAGTACACTCAAGTGGACATTTGAAACCAAGCCCGGGCTTGTTAGGGTTAGGTGTGAATAGGCGCGAAAGAAAAGTATAGAAAAAAGAATGCGAGGAAATATAAACTACTATCAGGCAGCTCGATTGCTATCTTGAATGTGTACTAAGTGGGTTAAGATTAATGTTTTTAGTTTAGGAAGGCTATCTACAGATGAGGTAATTTTGTACAAATCATTATATTTTGCACATAATACTCTAAAGGGTTTATGCATTTCATACGATGTTCTGCAAAGGTGCAAAACTAAAGGCAGGTAGGATCTTGTGGTTCTACATGGTACGTGGAAATTCAATTGATCCAATAGATCGCTGCTTTCCACGTCACCACGGATCAGTTTATACATAAAGACAATGCCTAACATCGTTCTACGCTTTGCTAAGGAAGGTAGGTTATTCAGGAGAAGTCTACTAGAATAAGAGGGCAACCTAAGGTTTGCATCCCAGTTTAAGCCACGAAGAGCGAAAAGTAAAAAGTTCTTTTGAACTGACTCAATGCGTTTGCTGTGAACGTCCCACTGGGAACTCCAAACGCAAGATCCATATTCTAAAATTGGACGAACTAACGAAGTGTATAAATTCTTCGTGACGTAGGGGTCATTGAATTCCTTCGACCACCGTTTAATAAATCCAAGCACACCCCTGATTTTATTAACAATGCACGAAATATTTGGCGGATACCCAAATCGTCAACTAGAGTGATCATTTCCAAAGAGCACCAGTTCAGCGTATAAGTTGCAAGTATGGGAGAGACACGTGAGAATGTCATCAGCTTGCACTTGGAGCCATTTAGGCTTAATAAGTGTGCATTGCACCATGTTTGAAAGTTATTAAGATCTGTTTGTAATTCCGACTGGCAAGCGCTGTCCTTGTATTGCACGCAAAGTTTAACGTCGTCAGCGTACATAAGTACTCTAGAGTTAGTCAAGACTTTGGGCAAGTCGTTAATAAATAATGTAAAAAGTAAGGGACCCAAGTGGCTCCCTTGCGGGACACCAGAGGTCACCCGGAGAACATTTGACAAGTGGTTTTAAAGAGGACCTTTTGCGTCCTGCCATTCAGATTTTTTTTCGAAAAGTTTTGGGATGGCTGACAACTTAGAGATTCCTCTATAGTTCTTAGCATCCACTTTGCTACCTTTTTTGTGGAGAGGAATCACGATTGATTCCTTCCAAATAAGGGGAAAGTGGGAAGTTTGTAATAGGCTTACGTTTAGTGTTGACAAAAATATAAAACTGTTTTGGGTCCTGCGCAAACTGAACCCTACAACGAGTCAAATAGTTTTTGTAACACACGGTAAACTTTGACCGAGCCGGTAAATAGCGAGAATGAACAGCTTGAGAACCGTTACGTTTAAATTTAGATTAGAGATTGGACTTAACATTTTTGAGGCGAGTCAACTCTTTACTAAACTAGGGAGGCTTAATGGAGATTGACGGATAGTATAACGGAACACATTCTGTAAAAGCAGAGGTCTAGCAAGCGATCTAAGGATAAAACCATATGCGTTATTTTCGGCGTAAAGTAGGCCATTATACTTAATAAGTAGGCAATCGTGGACGTGTTCTGAAAATTTGAGTAAAATCGGATGATAAACATAAAAGTTATTAAACAATAAAGTTTCTGAGAGAGAGAGAGAGAGAGAGAGCGCGCACGTGCGTGTTGCTCAAAGTGTTCCTAGCAACATTTTTCTTTGTTGGGTGGTGCTCAGCATGTTCCTAGCAACATTTGTCTCTTTTCAGTGTTGCTTAACATGTTTCTAGCAATATTTGTCTTCATTTGTCAGAAAATGTTATTTTTCCATGTTTATGTGCTGTTTAATTACACCCACAATGCTTTGGGTACCGGCTATCTTACAGTCGTTCACACTCGACTGTAGCTTTCCCACTTGTTTTTTTTAAACCCTTGCAGAGGGTATTATAATTTTGCCATGATATTTGCAACGCAGTGGAGGAGGCATCTCCCCATATAGTATATATATTCTTGATCAACATCACCAGCCGAGCCGATCTAGACATGTTCGTCTGTCTGTCCGTCTGTCCGGCTGTCTGTCTGTCAGTCGGTTTCTACGCGAACTAGTCTCTCAGTTTTTGAGCTATCGGTCTGAAATTACATTAATTTTGCCATCATTCCTGTCGGGTCACGCAGCCGCAGCAGCTAACCTAATTCGATCTCTTATATTAATTGCATCGCGAAAGATAGCTCTCTCTATCTAGCTCTCTCGTTTTTTGTGTACTTGCATTATTGGGCCCAGCATTCGGCTGGCTGTCCCTTTGTAAATGTAGTACGATTTCCGATCTCGAAATTAAATGCACTCTCGTCTGGCCTTCTGTACTCTCTAGCGCTAATAAATTGTTAACAACCATAAAGGAATCTGAAATTCATATTTTTATACCAGGTACCCAAAGGGGACAAGGGTATTATAAGTTAGTGCCAACCGAGATTGTATGTAACAGGCAGGAGGAGAAATCTCCGACCCTATAAAGTATATATATTCTTGATCAGCGTCACTAGCCGAGTCGATCTAGCCATGTCCGTCTTCTGTCTGTCCGTGTGAAACAACAGATCTCAGAGACTATAAGAGCTAGAGTTACTAAATTTGGAGACAACATTGGAATCTGTAGCACGCAGATCAAGTTTGTTTTAAAATTTGGCCACGCCCACTTCCGCCAGCGAAAATCATAAAAAACGGTATATAAGCTATAGTCGTAATTTTCTGCTTTAAAAAAATAGATATACATAATAAGTAGGCAATCGTGGACGTTGTGACGAAGTCACAACCCGGAGGTGTAAATATAATGTATATAGTAGTATAAGTTAGGATTAATGTAAATATTAGGCTAAGCTTAGTTATAGGCACATACTCACACGCACACACACGGCACGACCCAGTCGGACCTGGTCGCTTCCAGCAAGCACAGTTCTATGCGTTCTTTGACAGTAAAAATGCATTCTCAATACGTGCAGTCTTCCTTTCAGATTAATATGGGGTGAAACAAGGAAACCACTGTTCTTTTTTTTTGTATGCTGCAACAGTTCTTTCGCAACATATAAATAACGTATATTACACTTCGGCAATCTTCGGGTTTCGCTTCCAACTTTAGTTTCTAAAATATGCGTTATATAACCCATCTGCAGCACACATCAATAACGGTTCTGTAGCAATGTATCTTTCATGCAAAATACCGCTTCAAAATAACCCATTGAAAACAGTTATATAACTGTTATGAAGGAAGGCTTAAAGAACCCATCTGTAGCATACACAAGGAACCGTTCGGTGATAATGTATTAATAACCATTAAAACAACAATACAAATTTATTTAAAACCGTGTATTTTCTTGCATTGACATGTGTATATAATATATGTAGGTTAATAAATTCGCACAGTACATTTTTATGTGATTAATGAAGAAAGCCTGCAATTATATTGAAAATAATAATATTGTTTTTGATGCAATAATTAAATAACGTTATAAAAATAATAAATGGGAAACTAAAATTATATACACTCACCATAAAACGCAAATATTATCTGAAATAAAAAAATTATAATATTATGACCTATAAATAGACGAAATCTGAAATGATAAATATTTTATTTTGTATATTTATGTATACATACCAGTTCTGAGATAAAAGTAATAATTATTTAGTTTATTATGGCAATCGCTTACCTTATATTGTTAATATATCTGAAACTGAAATGAATTATCTTATTAAACAATAGATATATGTTTTCTTATCTTGCATACTTATTAAAATGAATTTCACAACTGCGTCAAGCAAACTTCTTAATGCAACTAAAGCAAGTAACAAAAGAAAACGCAAAAGCCAACCGCGTGTTTTTCATTCTCTTTTCTTTTTATTTGTTTGTGAGTTTCTTTTCTTTTTATTCTCTTATTTACGTTTCAAATGCTGGTTTCCGAAATAATGCATCTTTATACGTTCTAAGAGAAGCGACGTTTGCACTTATATGAAAGAGAAAGAGAATAAAAAACAATAACAAATTCTGGTTTCGGATAGAACGCATATTTATGCGTTTTAAGAGAAGCGACGATTGCACGGAACCGAAGCTATAGAAAAATAAAGCCGACTGTTCGGGAAGCGCTCGGGTAATTTACTTCAAAAAAAACGTATATTTATGCATTCTTAGAGAAGCGAAAGTTGCACATAATATTTTTTTTATAACTCATTTCTTCGCTTCTAATAAACCAACAAAAGAACACATGTTATTGCATACATCTAATATGTATTATATCATTGTTCTGGCGATTTTTGAGCTAGAATTGGCGGCATATAGAACCGTTTTTTTTTACAACCCGTTCTACAAGGTCCGACTGGGGAAGCCCAGTCACACACCTACACACACACGGCACAAGGCCCAGTCACACACCTACACACACACGGCACGAAGCCCAGTCACACAGAAGGTGAAAAGTGCGGTCAATGTGTGCGGACGCCCGCGCGGGTGCTCCGGCTGTAACTCGCGTGTGGCTGAACCCCCTAGGACGAAAAGTGGTTAGAAGGCAACTCGAAGCTGGCCACAGGGCTTACCCGTCGAGATCCTATCGCGGCAGCGCGCGGGAGGAGCGCCTTGTTCCACCGATCCGGAGAGAGGGTCACAGGTCAGGGGTGAGAGGGGGACATTCTATCCCCGAAAATATCTCTTCTACTTTCTGTTTTTGCTTCCGCACTCTCTTTGTGCTGCAAATGTGGAGGCCCGCATGTATTATGCCGGTCATGCCAGCTGATCGCACGATCAGCTGTTGGCCAGTGCTCGGTAACGAGTGCTCTGGCAACGCTGCAGCGCTACGTCCTAGAGGGCGCTTGTTACACTACAGCGCCCCCAACGGGTGTAGAATCTGCCGCCTGTCAATTGCTATATGCTACAAGACTCGGCCATCGATCGCCGAATAACCTTAGCATACATTTCCGGGCTGCTGCTCTCGCTCCTTGGCAAGGAGTCGGAATTTCGTGGCGCGCGTCGGTATCGAGGCACGCACATGGAGCCAACGGGTGGTGAAGGTCACGGATCTGACCGATTGCCATCCCCGCCGCGCCGGCGGTACACCTGAAATGGGGCTCTGGCGACCGAGGCGGGGCGGTATATCCCCCATCGAATATGCAGTCGAGGGGAAATAATCGGCCAACGTGGGAGGCTCCGTGTCGTCCCGATCCGACCCAACACGACTCGAAGCTTCCTGGAAAGCAGGATCAAACCCACGCAGCGTCTGCCCACAGTGGGCGGCTGCGTGGTCTGCGTCTGAGCCATATTGGTCGGCAGCTGCCACACCTGGCAGGAGGTATAAAATGCAACCGAGCATTGGGTGACAATGCAACTGGAAAGGAATGTCAGTTAATAACATAACTACTCCAGGTGGCAGCCACGAAAGTGGAAATCCACCCGTGGGAAATCCCACGGTTAGGGCACGGATTCTGGAGGCCCTACCTAACATTCTCCAACACCCTGTCGTGGCGGTGGCTGACTTGGCCGTCACGTTAGGTAACGCACCAAGCCAAGATGAAGCGAAGAAGCAGCGTAATGCGGACGCAGCTGCCTTCAGGAAGAGCAGCCTGCTCCGAAGATCCCCGGTCCTGGCCCATCCCCGGCGCCTGAGAGGACTGCGGGCGGTGAGTCCAAGGACACGCCAAAAAGGGGTAGAGATCCGGCCAGCCCGGCGAGCGTCCAGCGAGAAACGCAGCCGAAAAGGACCAGAGCGTCGCAGGAGGAGCCCGCCGGCAATGTGAGCATCCAGATGCCCACATGTGCCGAGAACGTGTCCAGACTCGGCACGATGATGGACGAGCTGCTTTGTTTAATACACGACAAGCAGGTGCGCCACATCAACATGGGCATGAAGAACATGCTGGGGGAGATGAAGAAGCTGCAGTCCTACATCGAGCTGTCGATGAAGCGGAACGGTCCAGCTCCGACGCGTGCCCTGGAGAGCGTATGCCGGAGATGCGAGCACGCCATCTCAAGGGAGGCTGCAGGCGTCGACAAGGAGCAGCAGACGGCGATCATAAGGAGGACGGACCGCGCGGCCCAGACAGAGCCGTGGCGGAGGCTAAGCCAGCCCGATGTCCCGGTAGAGAGACCCGAGGGGCCGAGTACGGCGCGAACCCAACCGGTCCGGCCCACAGCTCTTGCTGCTTCAGCAAAGGGCGCCAAGAAGGCCGGTAAAGCCACCCGGGAACTGCCTGGCGAGGTGGAACAGCGGGGCCCGAGGCAGCGGACGCCGCGACAGCAGGAAGCTCGTGGAGCACTGTGGTCAGGAAGAAGCCGACCCGTAGATCGCGCCCCGACGCGGTGATAGTGGAGGCGAGCGGGAAGTCGTATAACGAGATCCTGACTCTGGTCACACGAAGGGAGGACCGCCAACTAGCGGAGTTAGGAGTGGCAGTCAACAGGGTGCGACGGACGGCGAGGGGCAACCTGCTCCTGGAAGTGGCCAAAGGTGGCTCAGAGAGTGCCGAAACGATGCGAGAGAGCATCTCTCGTGTCTTTGGCGATGTAGCGGAGGTGCGAGCTATGACGGAGGACTCGAAGGTCAGCATCTTCGAGATTCGTGATCTGGACGCGATCACGACGGAGAGCGAGATCCGCACTGCAGTCACAAAGCAGTACCAGCTCAATGAGGGCGCCGTTAAGGTCCGCAGTCTTCGACCCGGGTATGGCGAGTCGAAAGTGGCCAAGGAGGTCAGGCGCCGAGCTGAGGTCCGGATAGGATGGACCAGATGCAGAGTGCGGGAGCGCGACGGTCCCCCGCGCTGTTTCCGGTGCCTGGAGCTCGGGCACATTGCCATCAGCCTACCATGCTCGATGGCCAAGGAGGTCAGGCGCCGAGCTGAGGTCCGGATAGGATGGACCAGATGCAGAGTGCGGGAGCGCGACGGTCCCCCGCGCTGTTTCCGGTGCCTGGAGCTCGGGCACATTGCCGTCAGGTGCAAGAGCGAGGTGGATAGGAGCGGGTGCTGCATCAGGAGCGGGTGCTGCATCAAGTGCGGCGAAGAAGGGCACAAGGCAGCTGCCTGCAAAAAGGAGCCAGAGCGCCCTACCGGCAAAGGATCCTCCAGGCATGAGGCAACGCGCAGACCCGGAGTCAAAAGCGGCCCGATCAGACCCGGCGGTGGCGACCCCCAACGGACGATATGCAGTTGATTCAGCTCAATCTGAATCACTGAAGAGCTGCGCAGGATTTACTGCTGCAGACAGTCCGGGAGGTTGCAGCGGATGTTGCCATCCTTAGCGAGCCATATAGGGTGAGCGATGGAGGGGAGTGGGCCAAGGACCGCACTGGCAAGGCGGCCCTGTGGCTGTGCGGCGACAGGAAACGGAAGATGTCCAGCATCCTGGCAACCGATGGATTCGTCCGGGCCGAGGTCAGCGGCTTCTGGATATACAGCTGCTACCTGGCGCCAAGTCTACCGCTGAAGGCATTCAGCAGGATTCTGGATGATCTCTGCTGCGACCTGCGGGGAAGAGCCAACGTCGTTGTCGGAGGCGATTTCAATGCGTGGGCCCAGGACTGGGGCTCCACCTTGACGAATGCTCGAGGTAGGGTGGTGCTGGAGGCATTCGCCTCGGCAGACGTCGTGCTCCTGAACGATGGAGCGCGGCACACGTTTGTCAGAGCGGGAGCAGCGTCAGTCATCGACCTCACGTGCGCTAGCAGCTCAACGTTCAATAATGCCAGATGGAGAGTCAGCGACGTGTACACAGGGAGCGACCACGAAGCGATCCTGTGCACGGTAGGCGAGCCCGCGAGAGAGCCGCTCCCGGTGCCGAGACCCGCGAAGGCGTACAGATCGGACACCTTGTGTACCCAGGCATTCGAAAATGCGCTGGGTGACATGACAGTGGAGGCTGAGGAGGGAGCAAACGCGGCGGCGAACAGGATTGCTGCAGTCCTGGAGCACGCCTGCGACCAGAGCATGCGGCGTAGGGGGAGCTTTTCGGGGGCACCATAAGCCGGTGTTTTGGTGGAGCGACAGGATCGCCGACCTACGGACCACCTGCCTTCGAACCCGAAGACAGCTGACCCGCTCGCGCGGAACCCCGCTCGTCGACGAGTGCAACGAGGCCTATAAGGCCGCGAGGAAGGCTCTCAAGGCGGCCATAAGGGACGCGAAGAGAATCCTTTCTGCGGCCCTGCGACGCGGCGGATAACGACCCCTGGGGCGGCGCGTACAAGCTGGTGGTCAAGGGACTGAAGGCAGGCAGCACCGCCCCTCGGACCCCACGGTTCTGGATGGCATCGTGCAGGCGTTGTTCCCGCGAGGGGCACCAGTAAGCATCCAGCCCAGGGAGGAGCGACATCCCGTCTACCCCATTGGCTCCTGCGACGTGACGGAAGAGGAGGTATCCCGGACGGGGAGAGCTGTACACCCGAAAAAGGCGCCAGGGCCGGACGCAGTTCCCAACAGGGCACTGAAACTGTCCATCGCCCTGCACCCGAAGGAGTACGCGGACCTGTTCTCCAAGTGCCTGAGGAGGGACCTTCCGGTGGAAGAAGCAGAAGCTGCTGCTGCTGGCCAAGCCGGGGAAGCCACCGGGGGAGCCTTCCTCCTTTAGACCAATCTGCCTCACCGACACCACTGGCAAGGTGTTCGAGAAACTCATAGCAGTAAGGCTAAATGCTGCTATCGAGGAGGCTGGCGGTCTTTCTCCGAGGCAGTTTGGCTTCAGGAAGGGGAGGTCAACGCTGGACGCCATCGAGAAGGTGAAGGAGATCGCGAAATCGGCGATCGCGGGCACGAGGTGGAAAGGCGGCTCGAAGAGCTATTGCCTAGTGGTAACGCTAGACATAAGGAACGCCTTCAACACTACCGACTGGAGCCGCACGCTGGAGTTCCTCGGTGCCCTCGGTGTTCCTCTGAGAGGGTGCTCACTGTGGAGACGGACATGGGTTCCATGGGTTCTCCGGCATACGAAGTCTCAGCCGGAGTCCCGCAGGGCTCCGTTTTGGGATCCCTGGCCTAGAGTACCATGTACGACACTACCGTTGGGGACTTCGCAGACGACGTGGCAGTGGTCGTAGTCGCAAAAGAGCGCGCCGCAGTGGATCAAAGGGATCGAATCGTGGCTCTCGAGCGCGGGCCTGGAGCAGGCAGCGCATAAGACACAAGCGGTTCTAATCTCGAGCCGAAAGGCCGTGGAGACAGCCGAGATCCGTGTCGCTGGAGCGGCGATAACCTCCCAGAGGGCCATCAAGTACCTAGGTGTCCTCCTTGACACTCGATTGTCGTTTAAGGAGCACCTAGAGTACACCCAGAAGAAGGCCAGCGGAACCGCAGGAGCACTCTCCCGTATGCTATTGAAAACTAGTGCGGATCCGGAATCCTCGAGGATGCGCACCACGTCATCTTCGAATGTCGGCGGTTCGACGAAGAGAGGGAGGCGTTGGAAGCGGTAGCAGGGTCACCGATCAGGGTGGACACGTTGGTGCCGCTGATGTTGGCGGACCATAGGACCTGGGAGGCGGCAGCAGTTTTCTCGGCGAAGCTGATGAAGACGCTTAGGACCCTGGAGAGAGGGAGAGCGGAGCGGACGGGCTGAGCGTTCCAAATTTGCGCGAAGCATTGCTTTGCGGCCGTACCGCACAATGCGGGCCCTTGCCCCGTCTCATGGGTACATGCGCAACGCAGGTCCCGTAAATGTTCTTTCTGTATCGTAGTATAATTGTTATGTAGTGTAAATAAATGAAAACAAAAAAAAAAAAAGCCCAGTCACACACCTACACACACACGGCACGGAGCCAGGTTGTGCATTCTGTTGTCGAAGGGTGAAGTTGAGTTTTCTTCGCGCTCCTCAGTTTCTATCCTTTTTGGCTAGTGAAAGTGGTCCAGGTTCCTGCAAACAACACTTTCGGAAGTCTGAGACACCTTGGGACGCTGGTACGTACCAAGATCGGCTTGCGCAGGCTCTCTGCCTGCTCTCTGCCTTTTTTCCCTTTCTGGCATTGGTGGAGCTAGAAAGAGGTTGTGGGCAAGGGGGGATCAACTCCCGCGCCCACCGAGCGCCACTCTCTCTCGCCCCAGGCGCATTTATTTCTCTTACTTTCCACAAGCGACACTTTCCCCGCGCGTTTTTCACCGGGGCAAAACAAACTATCAGCTGATCGCAGTGTTGGGCAACACTCGAACTGCGAGCTTAACAGCGCGCGATAACAGCCGCGCCTAACAGCCCCAAACGAGGTCAAAGCACGTATCGGCTGATCGTAGTGTTGGAAAACGCTAGCAGGGCGCCAATACTGAATTCAAACTTGGAATCAAAGCCAATTTGATTTCCCAGTTTGACCGGCAGATACTACTGCGCCACCCGCTCTCCCTAACTCCTGCACCTGACCCCAGAGAGGCAACGAGCAGAAGGCCAAAGATCCGGCCAACTTCCAACCCCCCCGCTGCGGCGGCGCCAGGTTCAAAGGGGCTCTGGGGACCGAGTCGGAGCGGTATATCTCTCATCAGGCATCTGCTGGGGAAATCCTAGCGCACCGTGGGACCCCCTTCAGGAGTAGGTGCAATGGAGATGACAAAGTTCCGGCAGGCCGGGACGATGTCACCCAGGCACTAGCGGTGGCCAGAGCTGAAGAGGAGCTGCTGAATAACTTTCGGCGGAACAAGCAGAAGGTGCAGCGGTCACCTCCTGGGCTGGTACTGGAGCCGCATCCAGTCTCTGCGCCGCCCAAAGTGCATGGGCCTATGTTTGTCTTTGGGCAAACTGATGAGGACCAGGCCACCCCAAGAGAAGCTGGGACTCCACCAGCCCTGATGGCAAGCAGGCTGGAGCCAAGAAGAAGCAGCGGGTGCAAATGAGCGCCACAGCCCTGACCGAGGAGCTAGGCACCATGCTTGACGAGATGATCGCCAGATTCACGGACACAAAGTCCAACAACAAGAAGGTAGTTCGCCACGTCACGCAGAGCACCATAGACTCTCTGCAAGCGATGAAGAAGCTGCAGCTGGAAATCTGCGCCAGGCTTACTGAGGGCCAAAGCAAGAGCTCGACCAAGAGCTCATGCCAGCAGACCACGCCCACACTGGGCGGCACCGCACCCGAAGCCGCACGAGCCACCAAACGGGAACGGCGGGTACCCGCTCAAATACGACTCAAGCCGACTCTAACTGGCAGCAAGTCAGGACCAAGAGCACGAAGCCCAAGAGGAAAACCGAGAGCACCGGAAGCAAGGCGGACCAAGCCTCCCATGTCCCGATGCCCAGAAAACCACGCGCAGATGCCATCCTGATCAAATGCAGCGAAGGTTCGTACGCGGACATGCTGAAGATGGTCAAAACAGAGCCCACCCTGCAAGGACTCAAAGACAGCGTGCAGGATACGGACAGCCTGCGACGCGGCGATGCTGAGCGCTAGCTCAGGAGGGCATAGACGGCGCCCTGTTCCCTGGTGGAACGAGGAGATCGTCGCAGCTCGGAGGGAGTGCCTGGCAGCGAGACGGAGATGCCAAAGGAACAGAGGACGCCCCACTCAGGAGCTGAGCGAGTCCCACTACAGGGACAGGAAAAGGGCTCTCAAGGCCGCCATCAAGCAAAGCAAAAACATGTGCTTCCAGGAGCTGTGCGATGCGGCTGACCGTGAACCATTCGGATCAGCATACAAGATGGTCATGGGCAAGCTCAGCAGGCAGCCGACCCCAACCTGCCCAGTCCAGCTGGGAGCGATAGTGTCCGCGCTGTTTCCCACTCAGCCGCCACTGACACCACCGAGCGTGGCTGATGGAGTCGTGGTACTCACCAACGAGCTGGAAGTGCTAAGCGCACTGGCCGGCAGCAAGATAGCCAAGGCCCCTGGACCGGATGGCATCCCCAACGCGGCCTTACACACCAACGTCAAAGCTCACCCGAGCCTTTTGTACAGCTGTACAACAAGTGCCTCGTGGAGCGGACCTTCCCAAGAGACTGGAAGCGGCAAAGGCTAGTGCTGATCCCGAAACCTGGCAAGAACAGCGACGACCCTTCCTCATACCGACCTCTGTGTATGCTCAACACGATAGGCAAGGTATTTGAGCGGATCATCTGCACCAAGCTTGAAAAGGAACTGGAAGAACGCGAAGCCCTCTCCGACCATCAGTACGGATTCCGGAAGAAGAGGAGTACAATCGACGCGATCAGAGAAGTGACCGAATGTGCTGCAAATGCAATCGAGGGCGAAAGGTGGCGCGGAGGCACCAAACAATATTGCCTCGTATGCACTTTGGACGTCAAGAACGCCTTCAACTCTGCCAACTGGAGCCTCGTTCTACAGGCACTGCGACGCAGCGGCATCTCCGGCTATCTCATCCTACTGATAGCCGATTACTTTAAGGACCGCGTCCTTATATACAGTTCAGAGGCCGGCAACCACGAATACCAGGTGACCGGAGGAGTACCCCAAGGGTCAGTTCTGGGCCCAATACTCTGGAACGTCATGTATGACGGGATCCTGAGGCTGAACCTACCAGCAGGCTGCACCGTAACTGGCTTTGCGGACGACATTGCGCTGGTTACAGTGGACAAACATCTGTGCGACGTCTCTAGCAAATGCAGCCTCTCAATCGACATACTGATGAGATGGCTCGCAAGCAACGGACTGGCGCTCGCAGAGCACAAGACGGAGGCGGTGCTCATCAGCAGCAGAAAGGCGGTGGAAAAGGTGGATTTCCGGGTCGGAACAACCACCATCGTGTCCAGCCCGGCGATCAAATACCTCGGCGTCCTGATCGACAACAGGCTGACATATAAGAGCCACCTTGAATACATGGCTGCCAAAGCATCCAAGGCGACTGCAGCCATATCGAGGATGATGGCAAACACACGTGGACCCAAGAAGCAAAGCAGGCGAATGATTGCAACAGTGGTAACCTCGACCCTACTGTACGCAGCGCCCATATGGGCCGAAGCCATGAAGACACCAGCCTACAGTCGACACTGCAAGTCTGTGTACAGAAGATGCGCCCTGCGCATCTCCAGCTGCTTCTGCACGGTTTCTGAAGAAGCTGCATTGGTGGTAGCGGGAACAATCCCAATCGATCTCCTAGCAGCAGAACGCAGAACAGGACACACGGGCAGCAGCACCCAGAGAAGCAGCACAATTACACAATGGCAGGAGAGATGGGACAACTCGGGCACCGGGAGATGGACGCACAGGCTCATCCCCAGCCTGGAACCCTGGCTTCAGAGGCGCCACGGACAGGTGGATTTTACACCGCGCAGGTCATCACGGGCCACGGGTGTTTCAAGGCGTACCTCCACAGATTTAAGCACGAGACGAATCCCTACTGTGACCACTGTGGCAGCGCATTCGTCGAGGACGCGGAGCACGCTTTCTTTTTCCCCATATTCTCCGGAGATAGAGCCAATGCGGAAGCAGCCACGAACCGGACTCTAACGGCCGAGACACTCATCGAGTGTATGCTGGAGTGTCCATCCAACTGGGCAGCGGTAGCCGACATGGCTGCCAAAGTGATGAAGGAACTGAGGCGTCGGGAGCAGAACCGACGAGCAGAGGGCCCTGGATGAGCGGCAACCTGACCGCCAGACGCCTCGCGAAGTATAGCTTTGCGGCAGTCCCGCGGGAGCGGATAACTTCATGTTCTTTCTTTCTTCCTGTCACCCTTCTATGTACATTTATCCATTTTCATACCCCCTGTATTACTATCCTCTACTCTAATAAAAAAAACGGCACGGAGCCACAAACTTAAGTAAACCTAAAGAGAAGCGACAAGTGTACAATTTCGTGGACTAGAAATTGCTCGCAGCTGCCACCGGCAGTTTATTGATAAGATTGAGACTGGTCACTGTCCATCTACCTAAACAAACTAGGGATTATCTGGACGACACAGGCTGTGCACACATGTGTTACTTCGGGCCGTAAATGAATCCCACGATCGGTCACGTATTGCATGCAGACTTCGCGGGAATTAGTTATCTAAGTAGTTCACATATCTGTATCCAGCTGTTAATGTTTTGATAGGATAAACCATGTATCTGATAAATGTAACCCAGAGTAGACCTAAGTAAATACCCTTTGACCCGAGAACATGTATATAAACCCCGTGCCTTACTCAATAAAATTAGTACGAAAAGTATTCTTGACGTATTCACTTCTCCGCAGCCCAATTTGTACTGTACTTACTGCGGCGACTACTGCCACTGGTAATGTACTTGAGGCAAGCAAAAAACAATTTCAACACTAGGATTTACTTTGAATCCAACATTTGGTGACCCCGACTTTGAATCGCAACTTGTTCAAATTGGGACTCCAATTTGACATCGCATCAGATCAATTTTTGATCAACAACACCTCCGCATCTTAAGAGGAATTATAGTTCAATTTGAACTCGCAGCAAGATCATTGTTTGATCATAATTTTGAACCGCATTTTGTTCAAATCTGGATTTAATTAACCAGAAGTAATCACGGTAGTGATTTATTGGTCAACAAGGCGACCACCCCGAAACGTTATTTCTATACTGCTATCAACTTGGCGATAGTCAGGAAAAGAAAAAGGAAGCAATTAAAGTCAATAAGACGACCGAAAATTCAATTTAAAGAGTACGATCAACTTGGCGATCAAAACTCAAAGCTCAGTTTTGGTCAACTAGGCGAACCGATCTGACATTTACAGATTGATTACGATCCATTGTTCTTTATTTATAAACCACGGTGTGAGTCGAGGCACATCATATCAAAATACCTCTTAAAGGTTATTAAATAAATTACAATGGCGTCTTCAAGTATTCAGTCGTTATTGGATGAGCAGCATGCGCTGGGCGAGCGCATTCAAGCCTTAATACGGAATTTTAAAAGGATTCCGATAGCAGGAAAACTAAACCTGCATATTATACGGAGCGGCTTGCAAATCTGGATGGTCTCTGGTCGAATTTCGCAATCAGGGATTCAAAATACAGACAGCCTTAAAAGGAGAATCTATGGATCATAATTATTTCTTAAATAATTATTTCATTGAAATTAAAAATTTGGTCGTTGAATATAAAGGTATATTCGAAACCAATCTTGCCGCGTTAAAACCGAAACTGAATCGATTGCATCAACGGAAGAGGATTTAGAAATTGAATCTATGTTCCGCGAGCAACGGGCACTGATAGATACCTTGGAGCGCATCATGAATAAATTAACGCCCGAAACATGCCAGAATTTTCAGGCAATTATTTTAGAATATTGGAATGAAATAAAGAAAATTCATGTCCAAATTCACAAGAAATTTAAAATCCGCAGGAATTGGGATATGACGATTCCCGATATCTGATGGCCGAAGATGCCATCATGTCCTTCCAAGTCATGATCGGCAGAGGAAGGAACCATGAAAGTATAGTTAGTTCCCCTACGACAGCAGCATTACCTTTGCCAAAGTCACAATTCCCAAATTTGATGGGAATTATTTACAATGGCAACAATTTCATGATCTATTTAAGAAAATGATCCATGAATCAACAATACCCACTATCCAGAAAATGTGGTATTTAAAACGAATCTGCAAGGAGAAGCAGAACGCTTAATTTGTCATTTGTCGCTCACAGAAAGCAATTATGCGACAGCATGGAAAATGTTGCAAGAGCGATATAGCAACAAAAGAGTGCTCTGCAACACTCTTATTCAAAAATTGTTAGATTATGCACCAGTATCTAACGATGCCAAAGGAATAAAGGCACTACATGATAATATAAAGGAAACGTTATCAGCATTAAATAACATCGAAATTAAGACAGACAATTGGGATCCAATCCTTCTGCATATACTGACAAAGAAACTGGATCGCCAAACACATTTACTGTATGAACAGTCGATTCCGGATACAAAGAATTTACAATCCATACAGGAATTTTTGGAATTTTTGGAGCAAAGATTTCTTACACTGGAAGCAATCTCCGGCGAAAAACCCAAAAGGGCGAGCACATGTGCTGCAGGAGCAGAAACACAGTTCAATTGTTTCTTTGTAAGAAACCAAATCATAGCATTTATAAATGTAATGATTTTCTAAAAAGACTCCAGCAGAGCACCTCAACTGGACACAGAAAAATCAATTATGTGTCAAATGTCTGAGTGCAAGCCACACCTCAAAATTATGCACAAGAAGAAACTGCTTCAAATGCAACAAAGGGCATAATACCATTCTGCATTTGGAAAAGGCAGCTGACAAGAAGGACGTAATTACTGCGGCGTCAGTAAGTGGAAAACAGTCTAGCTATATACTTTAGCCACGGCTAGAGTCATCGTCCAGGAAATAATGGACAAATTGCAGAATTCAGAGCACTATTAGACTCTGGATCCCAAATAAACGCGATTTCTGAGAGAGCAATTCAGAAGTTGTCACTAAGAACCACCAATTCTATGCTTAAAATTAAAGGCATAGGTGGAAAGGCCCACACATCGAACTCAAGAGTCAACGTGGAGATAAGGTCTAGACATGGAAACTTTGTCTCCAGACTAGAAGCGATGGTATTGCCTTATATAGTTGCCGATCAGCCTACGTATCAGATTTCGACGGAAAATTGGAAGATACCAAATAACATAAGTTTGGCCGACCCTGATTTTGGAAGTCCAGCCAAAATAGACATGCTGATTGAGCTGAACACTATTTTGAAATCATGCAGTCCGAGAGCATTCACCTCCAAAAGGGACTGCCAAAACTCCAAAATACCAAACTTGGCTGGATTATAGCTGGAAAGGTATTGGATCAACGAGCAACATCTTCTGTGTGTGCTGTACTCACGGAAGAGGAGAAAGTTGATGAACAGCTCGTAAAGTTCTGGGAGCTTGACAATTTTCATCCAGATAAAAGTGTTACTCGCCAATAGAAAAGCAATGTGAGTCTCACTTTCTGAAAATCTTCAGCGAGCACAAGACTCGAGATTCATTGTCCAACTACCCTTTCTGGAGCATACCTCAGCGCTGGGGAGAGTCGTGACATTGCCCCGCGACGATTCTTATCCCTGGAGAAAAGGCTGCAGAAAGATCAGGCGATCAAACAAGGCTACATTGACTTCATGAAGGAATATGAAGCACTTGGACACATGAAGGAAGTTCCATTAGTAAATCTTCCAATAAAACATTACTTCATACCGCATCATTGCGTCTTGAAACCGGAGAGTCACACAACGAAGCTGCGTGTTGTATTTGATGCATCAGCAGTAACTTCTTCTGGGAAATCACTAAATGATTTATTGCACAAAGGACCAACAGTGCAAAGCTCTTTAATATCTATACTGCTTCGTTTTAGAATACACAAATACGTATTCACAGCCGACATTGAAAAAATGTACAGACAAATATGGATCAACCCAAAAGATCAGCACTTTCAAATGATAGTATGGAGAAACGACCCATCGGAAGACATAAAATATTTCCGTCTGAAGACAGTCACGTATGGCACAAAATCAGCGCCATATTTAGCAACAAAGTGCTTGGAGCATTTGGCAAATAAACAAATGCAGCATTATGCGGTTGGATCTCATGCGCTTAAAATGATTTCTATGTGGATGATTGCATCACTGGCGCAGATACAATACCAGAAGCTCTGCAAATAAGAACTGAGCTCAACAAAATATTACTAAGCGCCGGCTTCAAATTGCGGAAATGGTGCGCAAACAACACGCAACTGCTACAGGGATTGAACAAAGAAGACATCATCCCTGAAGTTCAATTGGAAGACACTGCGTATGAGGATTGCAGTGTCAAAACTCTTGGGATTATCTGGAATCCCAAGATTGACAAACTTTGCGGCAAAACACAAATTGCCACAAATTCTAAAATCACGAGACGCGACGTTGTCTCAGAAATATTTAAAATATATGATCCTCTTGGACTATTTTCTCCAGTCGTCATAAAGGCCAAAATATTTATGCAGGGTCTGACCAAGGAAAAATACGAATACAATGAGGAGTTACCGGAACATTTACAAAAGCAATGGATTGCGTTCCGAGAGAGCTTACAGGCTTTAAACGATATAAAGATCCCAAGACATGTCTTCGAAGGCAAAATACCCACTTCGAAGGAAATACACACATTTGTGGATGCATCAGAAAGTGCGTATGCAGCGGCAGTGTACCTTCGTGCAGTGCACAAGGACAAGAGGGTGACTGTGCAATTGCTATGTGCAAAATCGCATTTAGCACCAGTCAACGCGATTACCCTTCCTCGTTTGGAGTTAAAGGCTGCAGTGCTGGGAGCACAATTAACGTCCACAGTAAAGGAACAACTCTCAATGCAAGCGGTTCCTACATATTTCTGGGCAGATTCAGAAATTTTTCTGTCTTGGATAAACAGTCCTACCACAATTAAGGATAAATTTGTGGCGACACGAATCACGACGATTCAAGAAACATCGCTACAAAGGGAATGGAGGCATGTCCCATCCGAACAGAACGCCGCGGATGTCGCGTCAAGAGGAATATGTGGCTCCAAATTCGCACAACATAGCCTTTGGTTGTTTGGCCCACTATTTTTATATGGTCCTTCGTCAAAGTGGCCAGCACCGTTTATTGCCTCCAAAATTGAACGCATGTCCAAGGCTGCAGAAACCTCTTTGGGAGCAGTTAAAGAGGAAGATTTGATCAGCACCATAAATCACGGGAATTCATTTTCCAAACTACTACGGATAGTAGCATACATCATGCGGATAAAACAAAGACCGCTAGTTGCAGGAGCAACAATTAATATGGATGAGCTGGAACAAGCCAGAAAAATAGTCCTTCGTATCATCCAGCAGAAGTATTTCGCCGCAGACTTCCAAGAATTTGAAGAAATCTCGAGAAGTAGAAAAGGGCAGCAACATAAGCTCGCTCACACCATTTATAGATCAGGACGATCTCATCAGAGTTGGAGGCAGATTGAAGCATCTGAATTAGCATATGATGCAAAGCACCCTATACTGCTTCCATACAATGACTCTATAGTCAAGCTGATCTTTGAAAAATGCACAAAGATAACATGCACTGCGGAGCCCAAGCGTTAGTGGCCACGTCACGACAAAGATATTGGGCTATAAAGGCGAAAACAATTGCTAGAAATGTCGTTCTCAGTTGTGTAAAATGTACCCGAGCAAAGCCTAAATTAATGGAACAAATTATGGGACATTTACCACCATTAAGAGTAACGCAAGCAAGGCCATTTCTTAATGCTGGCGTAGATTATTGTGGACCCTTTAAAATCCACTATAAAATTCGTGGAAAGAAACCACACACAGCATATATTGCAATATTCTGCTGCTTCGCTACAAAGGCAGTCCATCTGGAGCTAGTAAGCGATCTTACTACGGAGGCGTTTTGGGAGCACTGCGTCGTTTTATAAGTCGACGTGGAAATGCCAAACGCTGCATTGTGATAATGCAACCAATTTTGTTGGAGCCAGGAATAAGCTTCAGGAATTGGAAGATGCCATATTTACGGAGAAAGCCAAAGCAAGAATTATTGAAAGTTGCAACAACAAAGGAGTGCATTTCAAATTTATCCCGCCAAGGGCACCCCATTTTGGAGGATTATGGGAAGCTGCTGTAAAATCAGCTAAGCATTTGTTGCTTAAGAACGTCACCACAGCTAATCTAACCTATGAAGAGCTAGAGACGGTTATAGTCGAGATTGAGGCTATCTTAAATTCTCGGCCCTTAGTTCCGATGTCATCGGATCCAAATGATCTGACCGCTATTACTCCTGGTCATTTCCTTATTGGAGAACCGCTTACCGCTCAAGCTGACAGCGAGCCCTCGCAGCAACCACAGTCATTGGGGCAAAGATGGCAAGCTGTGTCTAAGCTCAAGCATGCCTTTTGGAGTCAATGGTCAACCGACTATCTTCAACAACTGCAGCAAAGGCAAAATGGAGGCGATCGTCAGCAAACATTAAGGAAGGAGCGTTGGTGTTAATAAAGAAGACAACACTCCAGTACTGCAGTGGCCAATGGGACGAGTCATCAAGGTCTTTCATGGAAAGGACAATTTTGTCAGAGTAGTTGAGGTGAAGACGGCAAAAGGATATTTCAAACGAGATATCCAGCATATAGCTCCATTATTTTCAGAAGAAGAGCCGGTGCATAAACACCCAGCCTCCGAGGACACTGAAGACAACAGCGTTGAGGAGCATGCAACAAAACGAAAGAGACCATCAACAATGTCTACTTTAGCAATGACATTGATTGTAATGCTTTTAGTGTTACCTCTGACTGTTGCCCAATCAATCAACGTGACACAGTTTATGTCAAGGCCTGGAATTTTCTTCGAAAAATTGGAAAGGGTCAATTCGCCACCTCGGATTGGTCCATAGTGGTGTACTACAATTTGAATCCCTACTGGCATGATATGAACACATTTTCTATGGGAGTTACAAAATTGGTCACCTATGCACACAATTTCCACACAAAGAAGCATGTACAAGTATGTACCATCACTTAAAGCATCTGGAGGAGGACCTGCAAGCTGAAAATATGCTATTAGCAAAAACTCGGAAGCAGAGAGCACCACTCGATATTGTTGGAAATATAGCCAGTAGTCTTTTGGCGTATTAGATTCAACATATGCAAAAGATATGGCTGACACTATAACAAAGGTTAAGGGTAATGAGGAACACTTATTAACCTTATTAAAAATCAAACGTCGTTGATAGATTCAACAATAAATGTCATAAAAAGAGATGAAGTTTCCAACTCGAAGCGACTAAAATTGATTGAGGATTACATTGCTGACACAAAAGTGCCAGTAGCGTTTTTAATAAACTGTCTTGGTATACATCACTGTCAACACAACTCTCTATGCTGGCTTCGAATCTCCAACGTGTACAAACGGAAATAATTAACATATTGACAGATATTCGCCACAACAAAATAAGTCCAATGTTAATATCACCACGACAGTTAAAAGAGCAATTGGTACAAATAAGAAGTCACCTAAAGGCTGGACAAATTCTCCCAGTTTCTCCAAGTAACATCCTCATGGCATACCAGATGATGAAGGGCGAAGCAGCTATTGTAAATGATCGCATCATCATTAAAGTCAGATTTCCGTTGGTATCATCACAAGTATTGGACATCTACAAGCTGACTCCGATTCCATTCGTATCTAGGGATGGGATCCAGTCAATAGAAACAAGGGCACCCTTTCTTGCCATTAACAGTCATCGTGATGAATTCATAGAAATGTCTGATGCTGACATGAAGACTTGCCAAGAAAGGGCAAAGAATGACTTCATCTGCTACAATAAACAAGCAATGTTTTCATCAGAAACAAGTTGTGAAATGAAATTATTTCATAATAAAACGGATGCTTCTTGCAAAATAATCAATACAAAAGATCGTTTCTCTGGCTTGGAACGTATGCCGAAAATCAATGGATCTTTGCAACAAATTCATGCTTGAAGCTATCTGCTGTGTGTGTAGATGGAACATCCGACATTGAGTTACAAGGTTCTGGTTGTTTAATTGCCAAGCCTGGATGTACAATTCGAAACACATTAATGACAATCACGACACGAGGAATTACAGAAACTAAACTTCAGGCATCATATGCTCGGTTTGGATACATCGATCTAACTGGAAATCATGACGACAAGCTCCAAGACTACAAATTCCGTCGATGTTAACAAATTGAATGTTAATGAATTACTTCAAAGAAGGATGGAACTGTTCCCGAAAGATACGTTCAAGCTACCACACAGTCTTTCAACGATTGAGCACCATCACATCGCCATTTATATTGGATTAATATTTATAATGGTTATTAGCATCATCCACTTTGTCAAAAATTGGCAAAGGACTCAACAACGACAACGAGCTTGTAGCTCACCCGCAAATTCGCCAACTCTCGCAACGCAACCATTTACAATCAATATTAATGATTGTTGAACATCCGTTCAACGGGCGGGAGAATGTACAATTTCGTGGACTAGAAATTGCTCGCAGCTGCCACCGGCAGTTTATTGATAAGATTGAGACTGGTCACTGTCCATCTACCTAAACAAACTAGGGATTATCTGGACGACACAGGCTGTGCACACATGTGTTACTTCGGGCCGTAAATGAATCCCACGATCGGTCACGTATTGCATGCAGACTTCGCGGGAATTAGTTATCTAAGTAGTTCACGTATCTGTATCCAGCTGTTAATGTTTTGATAGGATAAACCATGTATCTGATAAATGTAACCCAGAGTAGACCTAAGTAAATACCCTTTGACCCGAGAACATGTATATAAACCCCGTGCCTTACTCAATAAAATTAGTACGAAAAGTATTCTTGACGTATTCACTTCTCCGCAGCCCAATTTGTACTGTACTTATTGCGGCGACTACTGCCACTGGTAATGTACTTGAGGCAAGCAAAAAAAAACAATTTCAACACTAGGATTTACTTTGAATCCAACAACAAGCTTAGTTTCAATAAGAGCAGAGGGGTAAGAGAGGCAGGAAAGCTTAGAGTTTAAGAGCAGAGGGGAGAAAGGCAGGGAAGCTTAGAGTCAATAAGAGCAGAGGGGACAAGAGAGGAGCGAACGATCGGATTGAGAACACAGGAGTGCGCAGCCGCCAACATGCGCCAATCACAAAGGCAGAGAGCGAAGGGCCACAGCATCCGAGCGAAGGAGTGAAGGGGACAGCAAGCAGCCGCCGGTACGCGCCGACTGCAAAATTCTTGGCAGAGGATGTCATGGACCGCAGCAGAGGCGAGAGCGGGGAACGTCCCGAGAAGAGGAACGGGGAGCGAAGCGATCGCGGCAGCGCTGCCAACGAAAACGTCGGCAGAACTAGGCCACGGTCATGCAAGCAGCGGGAACGGCAGATGACTTTCGTACGACCCAGAAATGTCAACGGACGCGTTCTCTCCGCGAGTAACCAAGTGCGAATCGGAGTGGAAAATACCCAAGTGAGAAAACCAAGTGCAGCACGTGGACACAGACAGGATCCAGGACCCAGGACACAGGACCCGGCGTACCAGCCAGGACACGGGCGACGAGGCCCCAGGTAGCGGGTGAGCATGGCCGCAGGCCATTAGTGGCAAAGATCGGGACCATTAGCCCGCATCTCTCTCTCTCTCTCTCTCTCTCTCCCCCGTTATTCGAGTTAATAAAATAATGTACAGTCAGACCCGCCTTAGCTTCTTTGACCATTCCCGCCTCGACTCGCGGGCCGGTGCCTT
Source organism: Drosophila triauraria (assembly GCA_014170255.2). Lineage (NCBI taxonomy): Eukaryota > Metazoa > Arthropoda > Insecta > Diptera > Drosophilidae > Drosophila > Drosophila triauraria. The sequence continues at coordinate 636,666 of JABJVT010000007.1, forward strand.
CCGCTGTGGCCACTAGTCCCCTCCAGGCTTTCCCCGTTGCCGCTGGGAAATTCCGGGCACGAGAAAAGCCAGGACGGGAATAGGAGTCCGTGGCTGCTGGAGCATTCCGGGCCCGAACTTGCAGCACGAGGTCGCCGGTCCCCCGCCTCCCCTTGGTCCCAACTGGCTTTCCCCGTTGCCGCTGGAAAATTCCGGGCACGAGAAAAGCCAGGACGGGAATAGGAGTCCGCTGGAGAATTCCGGGCTAGTAGGACCGGGATTAACCCTTATCTGCCCTTGATTCCCATCTAAAAAGCACCTGAAAACCTTTGGCACTTTATGTCCGGCCGTCTCATAAATATAAATTCTGTGAGGGGAACTCTGGGCCGCTGAGGATCACCCCGGCCAGAGACGCTTCCTTACAACGTGTTCTGAAAATTTGAGTAAAATCGGATGATAAACATAGAATTTATTAAACAATAAAGTTTCTGAGAGAGAGAGAGAGAGAGCGCGCGCACGTGCGTGTTGCTCAACATGTTCCTAGCAACATTTGTCTTTGTTGGGTGTTGCTCAGCATGTTCCTAGAAACATTTGCCGCTTTTGAGAGTTACCCAACATGTTCCTAGCAACATTTGTCTCTTTTGAGTGTTGCTCAACATGTTTCTAGCAATATTTGTCTTCATTTGTCAGAAAATGTTCTTTTTCCATGTTCATGTGCTGTTTAATTGTAGCTTTCCCACTTGTTTAATTTAGCAGAAACTAATAAAAAAGCTTATTAGTTCAACATTGGCGACCCCGACGTGATTTGTGCATAAATAATACTAAGTGCAAATCATATAAGTCTATTTATTGACTTTTTCATTCTTGCAGCCGCGGTGCATTGGCGGAGCAACAATCATAAGGCCTTAAATGCAGTGAGTGCTATAAATAAATAGCAGTTGGTGGTTGCGGAAATTTACACATAAGGCGCAAAATCAGCTTTACATAGAAGCGTACTGTAACGAGCTGATTTCCTGGGTGTAGCTCGCAACGATTATGTGCGGCTAGCTCAGTCGAGATCGTGAGCTCGTCCCACCAAATTTATATAAACGTGAAGGCCCGCCCAGAGAGAACGCTTCGGGTTAAGTTCGTATTCAGATGTTTATTGTACTTCAATCGGATGTCTAGGATATAATTCTCGCGGGGTCTGCTCCTTCCGGATGCGGCTGCACTCCCTCTCGCCGATCGCTTGGTTATCTCGCTGCCTAAGCTAGCAGGGTGTATCGCCCAGCCGAAGCCTAGCCACCCCGAACGCCCACTGCGCGACCTCACTGCAAAGCTAGCAGAGTGTATCGCCCAGCCGAAGCCTAGCCACTCCGAACGCCTGCCTTGCAGCTTCCAGCACAGAGCTAGCAGGATGTATCGCCCGGCAAAGCCTAGCCACCCTTATCGCCCACTCTGCGCCTCAGGCACCGAGCTAGTAGGATGTATCGCCCGGCACAGCCTAGCCACCCTTATCGCCCGCTCTGCGCCCTGGTCCGGGATCTCGTCGACACGGTGTATCGCCCGGCAAAGCCTAGCCACGCGCGCAACTCCCACAACTTGATTTTGCCCGACCGTTGATTCCTCCGATTGGTCCTTGCCACTGGACCTCACTGCTCCTTGATTGTTGTCGTCCTTCCACGCGTTGGATCTCAGCGTTGAAGTCTCTGTTCGGAAGACTTGCCACCCAAGCTCCGAACTTCGACTTTGCTTCTTGATCTCTCGCGGCCTCTGGTTTAACTTTGACTGGCTCCGCTGACGCACTCGCTCGGATTCTCGCACACGCACTAGTTGCCGTGCGCCTGCGTCCTCGGCCTTTTATAGGTTCCGCCAGTCCCGTTACTCCTGCACGCATCGGTCACGCGACCCGGTCCAAAGTCCGGCGCAAATCGCGTGACCGGGTCCAAAGTCCGGCCCATGTCCCGTTAGTTATCGGCGTCTCCTCCTTGGCGGCCAAAGTCCACGGCCGCCGATCACGCCACCGGCGTCTCCTTTGTGGTGGACACCTGCATCGGCACTGCCTGTTGCTAGGCAGTCCTCATCCTCCCCCCCCCGTACCCTTGCCCCGCTTGGTTGCCAAGCGGCTGCTGCCCTCGGCAGTGTGCATCCACTGCACCCTGCGTTGTGGGGAGTTTGCATACAACTCCTCACACTTTCCCCTTCCTTCGAAAACGCACAAAGACTGCTGCTTTCATTCGGGAATCGGCCTTCGGGTACGTCCTTCTTTGCTTTCGAAATTCCCGCCTTCCTCCGCGGTATTTTCGTCTCTGCTCTGGTATTTAAATACCGCACTCCTCCTGGTCACACTGCCACCGATCATTTCTGGTATTTTCCAGTGCGCGAAGATTTCCAACACTGAAATACCAGATTTCAATGTGCCCTATCGCGGACGATCGCTATCGATAGTTCGCTATCGATACCCCTTTCCTGATCTTCGCCTTTATCCAACACTACCGGCCAGTGAATTTGCATATTCGGTAAAGTCGGAGTTGTTTTACCCTCCGCTAGGCCTCATAGGCACAGGAATGCTGGAGATCACTTGCCCGGCAACGGCCGGGCAGCGGCTGGACAGCGCTGCGCCTGCGGTGGCAGCGGTGACGACCGCGGGATTCCAGTGGACTACCCCTGTCCGGCAGCGGCCGAGCAGCGCTGCGACGACGACGGCAGCGGGACCGGCCGCGGGATTGAGGTGGCGCCGGCTGCAGCCCCTCGTCAGAACTCCTCTGGATCTTCGCTTGTGCCGGCCTTCGCAGATCAAGGTCGCCGATGCCGATTCCTGGGGCCTGGATCGCGAATTGCCCGCTGGTATGTATCTCCTCCTTGCCCTCCGGTCTGCATCTTCTTCTTCTGCCGTTACCGGCTCCGATCACCGGAGTCCTGCCCGGTCAGTGTGCCGGGCTGCATGGCTGTCCTGCTTTGTGCTGGCAGCCTCCACGTGGTGTTGTTATTGCTGCTCGACGGACTCCGGCCTGGTCAGCGTGCCGGCGGCTGCGTCCGTTGCCTCCACCACAGCAGCTGCGTCCCGGATGCCATAACAGCCTTCGCGTCCGTGGTTGCCCTAATAGCAGCTGCGTCTGTGGCTGCCACAACAGCTGTGTCGGTCGCCTTGCTGGGCCGTCCCGTCTGACGCCTAAGCTCTCCCGTCGCCGGTGCCCCGGCTCTGAGTGACAACACCAGCTGGACGCCAGTAGCTGAGGGCAGGCCTTGCAACGCTGCACCCCCTCTCGCCCCCTGGCTGTTGCTGATGCTGCCCTTCCTGTGCGTTGCTGCTACGATACCCGTATCGTCTCCTGCCTTTCTTCGGATGCGAATGGTGCTCTCGGTGGCCTTTCGTCCAGGTGCTGAATCGTTCTTTATTTCTCCTGTTGTTATTAATGAGTCCTCTTTCCTTAGAGTTTGCCAATCGCCGCTAGAGACCGCCTTCGATTGGATCCGCTTCCGTATTCTTCTGGATCTTCGCAGTGGTGTGTGATTGGCACTGCCGATGGAGTCCTTCGTCCTGGCGGTACCATCCTGATCTTCGTCGCTTTCGCCGTTGGAGTCCTCTGCCTCTGCGGTATTTTCCTCATCAATGTACTCGTCCGCCCTGCCGACTTCTCTGTGGCGCGTTGTTGACACTGTTGTCGGCGTCTTCTGCCCTGGCCTTAACATCCTCGACTCCGTCGTCTACACTTTGTGGCTTTAACTGGCTTATGTGTACCAGCTTTTCCTTCTTGGTGCCGTTGTGCTGTACGACGCAAATGACCGGGGACTGGAACCGTCACCTTGAATGGGCCATCGTACCTGGGTGCCAATTTCGCTGCGAATCCTTCCACGGCCTTCGACAAATGGTGCTCTTTGACCCACACCGTGTCTCCAACTCTCGGATTCCAAGGCCTCCTCCTCAGGTTGTAGTACCTGGCCTGGTCCTGCGCCGCCTTTTCCAAGTTTCTTCGGACGATTTCGAAGATTTCCTTCAGCTTGCGTGAATTTTCATCGGGCGTCTCTGTTTGTCGTCCCGTGCCCAGTGTCTCCTTGTCGTACAAGGCGCTCGGTAGTCTGGGTTCGCGTCCTTGCGTTAGGAACGCCGGTGAGTACCCGGTGGAGTCCGATATGGTCGTATTCACGGCTAGCATGATCTCTGGCCACTTTTCGTCCCAGCACCTCTGGTCATCTCCGGCGAATTGGGCAATCATTGTTTTGACCGTCCGGTTCGCTCTCTCAGTAGGATTTTCCTGTGGAGTGTATGGGGCCGTATATTGATGGCGGATTCCCATTTCCTTGAGGAATTTATTGAAAGCCTTGCTCGCAAATTGTACCCCGTTGTCCGTTATCACTACCTTGGTGCTCCGAATCTTGCTATAATTCGTTCTCTGAATGCCTTCCGCAGCGATTCTGCCGTGGCTGCCCTCATGGGAACCAGCTCGGTCCATTTGGAGAACCTGTCGATCAGCACTAGCAGCATCTGGTTCCCGTGCTTTGATCTCGGCAACGGTCCCACAAAATCGGCGCACACTGTAGCCCAGGGTTCTTCCGGCACTTGCGTGAGCATTTGTCCTGCTGCCTGTAGCTGGTTTGGCTTGTACTTCAGGCAACTTTCGCATTTCCTGACATACGATCTCGTGTCCCGCTGCATACCTGGCCAGTAATATCTTGCCGCTATTCTGGCTATCGTTTTCCTCGTTCCCACATGTCCAGCCGTTGGCGAGTCGTGGTTTTCTCGTAGTACGCTCTCCCTTAGTCCTTGGGGTACGCACAATTTCCACGCGACGACGTCTTCACTGCCAGCTCGATGTGGAATGTGCCTGTACAAGGTTGATCCCTCCAGCATATAGTCGGGAAACTTCTGTGGGTTCCTCTGGATTTTCTCCACCATTTCCGTGATCCATGGGCACGACTCATTCGATGAGTACATAGCCAAGTAACGGGCTGTTATTCCCTCGTTTGCTTTGCGCTCATCTTCCCGCTGGAGCCGAATTTCGGGCATTTTGTCTGCTGTTGTTGTTGTAGCCATGCCTACGGGAACTTTTGGAGATGTTACCGCTGATGCAAACAGGGCAATATTTTTAAAGCGCAAGGCAACGGCTTTATTTAATAGAGTGGAGCGCTTAGTGGATTCCCTATCAAGTGCGGCGTTAACTTCTTAAGCGACGAATCCGGTCTTCATGTGAGGTTGGAGTTGATTGATAAGTTTCAAGAGTCATTCAAAAAGGTTCTCGGTGAGCTCGACGAATTGAATTTCGAGGAAATTTAAGGTGATTTAGGTGAGAAATTTGATGACATTCTGGTAATTCTGAAGTCATCTGCTCGATCCGAAATTTCAAAGCGCGCCTCACAGCTTCTTTCGCACTCAACTTTTGCTGGCGGCATCACTCCGGGAGTTTTCGGCCCCCAGCAGCGTCAGCCTCGACATAGGGCAGCATTGGTGCCCCCACTGGAGCTTCCAAAATTCGCTGGAGGCTATGCAAATTGGTCTGACTTTTATTCTATGTTTACCACGATCATAGATAGTCATCCGGACCTCACCAACGTAGAAAAGCTGCAGCTTCTACGATCGTGCCTGAGAGACGCAGCGTTGGAAACTATTCGCTCATTGGAAATTTCGTATGGCAACTACGCAATTGCTTTAGATTTGCTGCAAAATAGATTTGATAATCGACGTTTGGTTTTTCAGGCACACATTACTGAGATCCTGGGACTTAAGGCGGTGCAGTGTGGTTCCGTGTCGTCACATCGGGAGCTGTCCGATAAATTCAACGCTCATATTCGTGCTCTCAAAAGACTGGGTACGACGGAACAAATCGCAAGTCAGGCAAAGTGGGAAGGTCGTTGTCTTCGTCAATTTCATTCCTACGTGGGAGTCAATGGCATCATTTCTGGAGCAGCGATGCAGGACGTTGGAGACTATGGATTTCGCCATGGCAAACTATGCGCCGGGCAATCATTTGGGAAGTAACAGAATACCGAATGCGCGTAGATCTGCATTTGTTGCCTCGAATGCTAACCCTTGGATTAGGCATTCCATTTCTTATTGTCAGAATTTTAAAATCCTGTTTCCTGCGAATAGGCTTCAAGAAGCGAAACGGCTCGATTTTTGCATACATTGTCTTAAGGTTAGTCATCAAGTTCGGCAATGCAACTCTAGTAGTTGTCGTGCATGCGCATCTAAGCACCACATCCTGCTTCACCTGGGAAACTCACCTTCCTTTCCTTCACAAGAAAGAGCACAGCTTCAAGAAGCACTTCCCTCTGCCTCATCCTCTTCACTGCCTTCCACTTCGACTGCTTTTACTGCACAGGCGTTTAGTAATGATATTGTGCTCTTAGCAACGGCTAGCGTTTTAGTAAAAAACCGTTCCGGAGTTTTCGTTCCCTGTCGAGCTCTACTCGATTCGGGCTCCCAACTGCATCTAATTACGTCCCGATTCGCAAATCAGCTTCAAGTAAAGAAAATAAAATCTTTAGCGTCTGTAACTGGAATAGGTGACTCCAGTCTTGTGACGGACGGTCACTCGGTCAATATTACGATTTAGTCACGAACTTCCGAATACTCAGCCAACATTACCGCGGTGATTGCTCCGAACATTACGGAGCGACAGCCTAGCTTCAACGTCGACATTGGCAGCTGGAACATACCCAAAATTATACAGTTAGCTGACCCAAGGATTTGTGCTCCCCAGCTGGTGGATCTTTTAATCGGAGCCTCTTTTTCGAGATGTTGTGCGTTGGCCAAATCAAACTACCACCTGGATTACCCCTAATTTAAAAGACGCGTCTGGGTTGGGTTGTTTCTGGAGGCTATGGCCTTTCCAATGGCTCGGCTTTAATGTCGTCTCAAGATGTACTTCTCGGTAGTAGAGAGAAAAGTTTCGATCGGTTAGATGATCTTCTTCGACGATTTTGGGAAGTGGAAAGCTGCGCCGAGCCAATTATACGCGCTACTAAGGAAGAATTGGACTGTGAAGCACATTTCGTAAGACACGTCGATCGTTTGCCAGCTGGTAATTATTCTGTTCGGCTGCCTGCCAAGTTCAATCTAGATCCTTTGGGAGAGTCCTACCAGCAAGCTTATCGAAGCTTCTTGTACTTAGAGAGAAAGTTGAATCGTCAGCCAGCCTTGAAGGTTCAATATGCAGCATTCATAAAGGAATACCTCGATCTAGGACATATGTCATCAGTTTCTGCCGCTGACATCGGGTTGTGCCTTTACTTCTTGCCTCATCATTGCGTCATAAAGGAAGATAGCTCCACTATAAAGCTTCGCGTAGTTTTTGATGGATCGGCGGCCAGTTCCTCAGGCTATTCTCTCAACGATGTTCTTATGGCAGGCCCTGTTATTCAGCCTAAGCTGTTCCAGATCCTTCTTCGGTTTCGTTCACACCCAGTAGCAATCACAGGAGACATTTGCAATATGTATCGTTGTGTTAGGGTTCAGCCTGAGGACAGCCATTTGCAATTCATTTTTTGGAGGGATTCCCCCCAGGACCAATTGCCTGTGTTTATGCTAGACACCGTTAGAGCCAAGTTGGAGCCAAGTCCAAGGGAGAGGCACTCATCATTATGGATCAGGCATCAAAACTTCTAGCCAAGGGAAATTTTAGGCTCAGAAAGTGGTGCTCAAATGTGTCGGCTGTTTTGGATGGAGTTGCAGACAAGGATAAGGAGTCCTATTTGAAGTTTGATGATGGCACTGATTTTGCAAAAACCTTAGGTCTCGCTTGGGATCCAGTTTCTGACCAACTATTGTTTTCCTTTTCGGTCTTACATTCAACATCAAGTCCCTGCAGGCGATCTGTCCTGTCTGCAATAGCGCGATTTTACGATCCTCTCGGGTTGGATGGACCTGTGATCACAAAATCGAAAATTTTCCTTCAACAACTGTGCAAGGAGAAGTTATCCTGGGATGAAAGCCTTTCTGAGTCACAGAACACGGAATGGAGTGCTATATGTACGAGTTTTGGGCAGATTAAGCATGCGTCATTTCCTCGGCTGGTTCGTTCTCCAAACTCATGGAGTGAAATTCATGGATTTTGTGATGCAAGCATAGAAGCATATGGTGCCTGTGTCTACATCGTTTGCAACGGCCGATCTCAATTACTTTGCTCAAAGTCAAGGGTAGCCCCCTTGAAAACGCTCACTGTGCCCAAGCTGGAACTGTGTGGGGCGGAACTCCTGTCTAGGCTCATCGCAGAAGTGGCAGGGACGAGTGCATTTGAGGGACTGGAGCGACTCTGCTGTAGCGCTTTCATGGATCCGAGACGAGCCTTCCAGATTCAATATTTTTGTAGCGAACCGAGTAGCTGCCATTCAAGAGCTAACTGAGTCAGTGGAGTGGCGATATGTTCCATCTTCTTTAAATCAAGCTGACCTTCCCTCCCGAGGTGCTTTTCCTGCTGAGCTCAACGAGTCTCCTCTCTGGGCTCATGGACCAAAATTCCTCTGTGGCCCCAAAGCTGATTGACCGACCCCAATCACTGCTGAAAAGCCAACGCTTGAGGTTCGTCGGAGGATTCTACTAACAAAATCTCCATACGAAGACATAGTGGCCAGTTCAAAATTTGCCAACTCCTTTGCTGCCCTTCATAGAATTTTCGGATACGTCTATAAGTTTAGTAATGGCATCCATCGCCCTATGCTCACGGTGTCTGACCTTCAAGGCGGTACTGTGCTGTTGCTTCGTCTTGTCCAGCGCTCACTCCTCCAGCTCGCTCGCATCTCTGTCGCCATTCATTGACCAATTTGGGCTTCTGAGAGTGGATGGCCGGCTAAGGAATTCTTCTCTTGATTTTAATGGACGTCATCCAATTATATTACCACGGAGTCATTCGGTCACTATTGCCATTATTATTCACTTTCATGAGCGCACCCACACCAAATACGGGCATTACTCGGCATAATTCGATCCCAATTTTGGCCTTTTGGGGGGGAGGGAAGACGGTTATGAAGGCGGTAAACAAAATTATAAGATGCTTTCGAATGAAGCCTCGAGTAGTGGAGCATATCATGGCGGATCTTCTAAAGGAACGACTTGATGGATCTCATGCGTCTGAAGTCACTGGCATTGACTTTGCGGGTCATTTACAAGTCAGAGGCGCGAAGCAAGCCCAGTAAAATGCTACTTTGCGTTCTCATTTGTTTCGCCACGAAGGCTATTCATTTGGAGTTAATCAAGGATCTCTACGGTATCGTTTCTACATGGCCTCAAACGATTTATATGCATTAGAAGAAGGCCGCGGCAGATTTGGTCTGATAATGCAACCAACTTTGTTGGCGCTCGCAATGAGCTGCTCGAACTTTCATTCCTCCTAGGTCGCCACACAATGGCGGTCTTTGGGAAGCGGCTGTGAAGATCGCTAAGCATCATTTCTACCGCGCTGTTGGCACTGCTGTTGTAGCCTTTGAGGAGTTGCGGTGGTGTGTCACATTTCGGCGGTTGTTAATTCTCGACCATTAGTCTCGATTTCAGAAGACCCAGCTGATCTGGATGTATTAACCCCAGCAAATTTTTTGAATGCTGGTCCGCCTTCCCCTTTCGTCAAGCCGGATGTGACCAGTCTTAACTTCAATCGCTTGGATGGATGGCAACGCGAGGCTTACTTTCAGCAGATATTATGGTCCTGATAGAAGAAAGAATACTTAACATTACTGCAGCAGCGCTCCAAATGGCGCACCCCAAAACCTGGTCTGGTTGTCGATGACTTAGTTCTGGTCAAGGACGAAAACTTGCCTCCTGTGTCTGCTTCCCCTTAAGGATGATGTTGAAACCCAGGCTTCCAACGGGGGTAGTATGTTGGGTTACGCAGCCGCAGCAGCTAATTAACTTAATTCGATCTCTTAATTAATTGCATCGGTAAAGGTAGCTCTATGTATCTCCCTCCTTCCTTTTTTTGTGTACTTGCATTCTTGGGCCCAGCATTCGGCTGGCTGTCCCTTTGTAAAAGTAGTACGAATACTGATCTCGACATTAAATGCACTCTCGTCTCGCCTGCTGTACTCTCTCGCGCTAATAAATGGTTAACAAGCATAAAGGAACCTGAAATTCGTATGTTTTAATTTAGCAATAACTAATAAAAAAGCTTATTAGTTCATGGCAGCTATAGGATACATATGGATACATATTCCTATGGCAGCTATAGGATAAAGTGGTCCGATCAAGGCCGTTCCGACATATATACTGCGTGCTAAAATAATAAGGCTGTGCTGAAAGTTTCAGCCCGGTAGCTTAAAAACTGAGAGACTAGTTCGCGTAGAAACCGACAAACCGACAGACGGACCGAAATCGGACCACTATATCCTATAGCTGCCATAGGAATGATGGCGATTAACTTCTCTGTTTTTCAACGAATTTCTATAAATTTCGAGATATAGTCGTTTTTTATAGTTCTAGAATTACGGTTTTAATTTCATTAAGATCGGACAACTATATCATATAGCTGCCATAGAAGGGATCGGTCGACTTATATGAAAATGTAAAATTCTACATGTAAAATGTAAAATTTACAAAATTTACATAATTTGACATTTTTTTTTACATTACCAAAATGGATCGATTTTCAATGATCCAATTGCTGACTGCAGGTATATAAACTTCGGTTTACCGAAGTTGCTTTTCTCGTTTTATATTAAGAATCCTAAGTAAGAGTTGCTTAAGAGTGTTTATAATATATGTTTTTAAGTTCGATGATTTCTTTGAAAAATAGTGTATTATGTCTCAAATAGCCCTTTTTGCAGTTCATGATTGATTTAAATCAAATATTATAGCGTTTTTGTTTATTAAAAGTTTTAGTTTTTACCATCAATTTCCATTACACATATTCTTAGGCTTATAACGGACCCAAATTTATAGTAACAAAGAACCTTTATCCAAATTTCGCTATACGTAAAAAAAATTAAAAAATGCTCTCGATATTTTTACAGCAAATATAATATATACGATATTTTTTTAAAATCAAACAAACCTAGTTATAGGAGGAGATGAAAACGGTATCAATGAAACCATATCAAAAACAAAACAAAATGCTACATTAAGCATTTCAGACAATGATAGATCTTTCTCGCAAGTAGCTGGGTTGCAAACCGAAAAAAATATATATTTATACAAAGCGGATTTTAAGGGTGACATTTGTGTCATGCTTGATACGAAACGAAGCAACCTTTTTGAGAACAAAAGAATCAAAAATTGTTTATACCTTCTTTAAAAAACAAAAGACATGAGCATCTCAGGTATAAAGAACATTGTTGCTTCTGGTATTACCAGCAATAAAATCTATTTGAATTCTGTGTCTGATGCCAATTCGCTAGTGCACAATATATATGCCAAGCAAGCAAATATTGATGCGTTTATTCCTTAAGATTTTATTGAATCGTATGGGGTTATTAGAGGTGTTCCCATAGGGTACAATGTGAAAGAGCTGCTAGTAAATATGGAATCATATAAAAAGTCAATAATGTAGAACGAAAGATGCGAATTGATTACAGCAAAGAGAAGCAGGACAATGAAAAACCATAATTCCCACTGAATCAATTAAAATTGCATTTGTTGATTTCGTTTGGTGTTTGTCGCCTTTTATACCCTTGCAGAGGGTATTATAATTTTGCCATGATATTTGCAACGCAGTGAAGGAGGCATCTCCGACCCCATAAAGTATATATATTCTTGATCAGCATCACCAGCCGAGTCGATCTAGCCATGTCCGTCTGTCTGTCTGTCTGTCCGTCTGTCTGTCCGTCTGTCTGTCCGTCTGTCTGTCCGTCTGTCTGTCTGTCTGTCTGTCGGTTTACGCGAACTAGTCTCTCAGTAAAAAATTTTAACTTCTCTGTTTTCAACGAATTTCTATAAATTTCGAGATATAGTCGTTTTTATAGTTCTAGAATTACGGTTTTAATTTCATTAAGATCGGACAACTATATCATATAGCTGCCATAGAAGGATCGGTCGACTTATATGAAAATGTAAAATTCTACATGTAAAATGTAAAATTTACAAAATTTACATAATTTGACATTTTTTTTTACATTACCAAAATGGATCGATTTTCAATGATCCAATTGCTGACTGCAAGGGTATATAAACTTCGGTTTACCGAAGTTAGCTTTCTTTCTCGTTTTATATTAAGAATCCTAAGTAAGAGTTGCTTAAGAGTGTTTATAATATATGTTTTAAGTTCGATGATTTCTTTTGAAAATAGTGTATTATGTCTCAAATAGCCCTTTTTGCAGTTCATGATTGATTTAATCAAATATTATAGCGTTTTTTGTTTATTAAAAGTTTTAGTTTTACCATCAATTTCCATTACATATTCTTAGGCTTATAACGGACCCAAATTTATAGTAACAAAGAACCTTTATCCAAATTTCGCTATACGTAAAAAAATTAAAAATGCTCTCGATATTTTTACAGCAAATATAATATATACGATATTTTTTAAAATCAAACAAACCTAGTTATAGGAGGAGATGAAAACGGTATCAATGAAACCATATCAAAACAAAACAAAATGCTACATTAAGCATTTCAGACAATGATAGATCTTTCTCGCAAGTAGCCACAAACCGAAAAAATATATATTTATACAAAGCGGATTTTAAGGTGACATTTGTGTCATGCTTGATACGAAACGAAGCAACCTTTTGAGAACAAAAGAATCAAAAATTGTTTATACCTTCTTTAAAAACAAAAGACATGAGCATCTCAGGTATAAAGAACATTGTTGCTTCTGGTATTACCAGCAATAAAATCTATTTGAATTCTGTGTCTGATGCCAATTCGCTAGTGCACAATATATATGCCAAGCAAGCAAATATTGATGCGTTTATTCCTTAAGATTTTATTGAATCGTATGGGTTATTAGAGGTGTTCCCATAGGGTACAATGTGAAAGAGCTGCTAGTAAATATGGAATCATATAAAAAGTCAATAATGTAGAACGAAAGATGCGAATTGATTACAGCAAAGAAGCAGGACAATGAAAAACCATAATTCCCACTGAATCAATTAAAATTGCATTTGTTGATTTCTGTTTGGTGTTTGTCGCCTTTTATACCCTTGCAGAGGGTATTATAATTTTGCCATGATATTTGCAACGCAGTGAAGGAGGCATCTCCGACCCCATAAAGTATATATATATTCTTGATCAGCATCACCAGCCGAGTCGATCTAGCCATGTCCGTCTGTCTGTCTGTCTGTCCGTCTGTCTGTCCGTCTGTCTGTCCGTCTGTCTGTCCAATTGTCTGTCTGTCTGTCTGTCGGTTTCTACGCGAACTAGTCTCTCAGTAAAAAAAATTTTAACTTCTCTGTTTTTCAACGAATTTCTATAAACTTCGAGATATAGTCGTTTTTTATAATTCTAGAAATACGGGTTTAATTTCATTAAGACCGGACAACTATATCATATAGCTGCCATAGAAGGGATCGGTCGATTTATATGAAAATGTAAAATTCTACATGTAAAATGTAAAATGTACAAATTTTACATAATTTGACATTTTTTTTTTACATTACTTAAATGGATCGATTTTCAATGATCCAATTGCAAACTGCAAGGGTATACAAACTTCGGTTTACCGAAGTTAGCTTTCTTTCTCGTTGACTCTCATTTTATTCGCAAGATCAGGAAATTTTTCAACTGTTGGGGTACTGGGCATACTGCGTCCAGATGCAAGTCAAGAAAAGTATGCAGGAACTGTGGAGGCTTTGAATGTTAGGTTTGTTAAATGACTGAATTCATGTTATGTAATGCTTACGATCATACTTCTAAAGATAGGTCCTCATGTCCAGTTTGGACTAAGGAGCGGGACATCGTTAAATCAGACCTTTAACAACTCTGCAAATTATGAGAAGGAATTCCCAAGTATAATTGGGAATAAAAGCAGTGTGAACACTATCAACAGGAATGAAGGTGCCAATAAAGTAGTACGAAAACACTAGTACTAAACTTCATTGGTGAACAGAGTGGTTGGGTTTAAGAAACCCAAACTGCACTTCATACTTGACTATAATCAGATAGATAGTGGATACAAGTTTGTGTGTCCTGAAAGATCGGAGACAAATCTAGTACAGGACCCAAAGCAAGAAATTATCAATCTGATCTCAGCACCTCTACATAAAAGCGAAGAAGTTATTATTTTAAAAAATATTATTCAAAAGTTTGGTGTAAACTCATCTTGATATTTCTTATGACTACTAAAAACAAAAATGACATTGAATATATATTAAATAGCGAAAACTTTGATATTGCTTGTCAATCCGAAATTTTTTTACCATGATCTCACGCACAGGAAGCTCATTAATTACAACTTGTTAGAGAAACATAGAGATGACGGTTATGAAGGCGTCGATATTGCAGGCAAATCGAGTATTAGATTAAAAAAATTATCTTACAGTTCTGACCGGGATATTATCATGGCCAAAACAATGAATCTGAAGAAGAATGTTAATCTATCTAGAACCAGCTCTGAGCCTAAACTTGTTTTAAAATGAAATCAGAACAATATCTCTAATCTTGATAGTTGAAAAATGAAATCAGATCGATATTAGCTAATCTTGATAGAAAGTAAAATGTTATTGTTGAGGGAGATTTCAATGCAAGAGAGCTAGAGTTTGGGAATATCATAAGCACCTTAAATTCTTGGCTAAGACTATGCTAAATACGGGATTCAGATGTTTAAATGATGGAAGTTCTACGTTTCGGAAGCTTATTGATGATTTAAGGGGTGCCGTTTAAGATCCTGGCTTTCACAAATATAAATGGTAGAGTTACATGAAGCTGTAATCCAGTGTTTGTTGGAGGCAGTCATCATCACCCAATCAGTCTGGAAGTACACGACTCTGAAGTTAAGAGTTCCTGTTTTTTTTCTAAAGCTAGACTAAGCTGAGAACATGTCTTCAAGGTAACCTATCGGAGATGGCGACATCGATAAAGGGGAAGATAATATCTGCCACGTAAATCATAAACGATAACAAAACGACAAAATTCTGGTGAAATGAAGAATTGAAGGTATTACACTCTCGTCTAACGGAAGCACAATTGCAGTCCAGGTTTAATCCCAGCTTTGAAAATAATCTCAAGGCCGTCAATATAAAATGCGTCTGGAGAAAAGCTGTTAAAAAAGCCAAAAGGGATAGCTATGAAAACAAAATAGATATGTTAAACCAACAACAGGGCTGCTTGGAAGTATCTAGGAAAAATAAAAGGCATGGATGGAGGCAAGGATGCCATATCATTCAAACGACAATGCCTCCTAGCTTAAATTCGCAGTGACAGAGTTTGAGTTCAATCTGAACAAGGGGAAAAAACAGCTGGAGGAGAAGATCGAATAACATTCGAGGTATGTTCAAAAAGTAAGGTGACTTTTCCAATTTCACGGGCTACGTACTTTCGATTATCGATTTTTTTTGTTTTGTTATGTTGGTACACTCTTTCCGAACATCAGTGCTTAATTTCAAGTGAATGGCATTTTTTGTTTGGCTGTGAGAGGCGTAAAATTTGTGAGTGTTTTGAGTGCTAGGCGATTTCTTGCTATCGAAAAATATGGATCAAAGGATTCACTAAGTTCTTGCTAAGCTTGTGGTCTTAATGATAAAGGAACGATTGGATGACTTTGCTAAGGAGAAGGAACTATTTCCAGTACGATCATACTCGTATCAAAAACATAAAACATAGCAATAATAAAAAAAACAAGCAAGAAGTGGCTGTAAAATTTCTTGACCTAAACAATGCTCACAATTGTGTTAATCTCAACACACTGGATCAGATAATGTTGAACAAACAGTTCGCATGTCACGAGATCAATTGGATCCTTAATTTCTTCTCAATCAGAATTCTAAGTCTGGTAAAATCTAAGTGTTCACACATGAACACGTAAATATTTATATATATATATATATATATATATATATATATATATATATAAAAATATTTACGTTATATATATATATATATATATATATAGATATATATATATTTATATAAAAATCAATGCAGATGCGCTCTGCAGGCTCAGGCGCGCCTATCTCTAAATATAGCGGCCACTTGGGCACTTGACAAATATTGTAAATTAATCTGAAACCCCCTGCGAGGGACCTCAGAAGATACCACGAGCAGATGTGCGGTCTGCGTGGGTCTAGAAGATAAAACTAGACATAAGATTTTCATGTTAGCTACCTAAGCTAGGACTTATTAAAAATAAAATCAGTTTGAAATATCAACTCAAGAAATGTAGACTTTTGCTTTATCTGCAGCCTTTCTTACACTAAGGTACAAGTTAAAGGTTGTATACTGCAGGGATCATGCCTCTCGCTATTTCTGTTTAACCTTTACAGCAAAGCGTTACATCGAATAATGGATAGCGATACTCAGGTGATACAGTTTGCAGATAATTTTGCTATCATATCAAGTGGGAATAGCATACCAAGAGCTCTTAGCAATATGCAAAACAAAATTGTTGTAGCGGTGAACATTTTCAAGTCGTTCATAAGATCCAAACAGGAATATGCGTATTCTAGCCCTGCAAGTATCAACATAGAAAATTATCGCAATATGAGAGTTGCCCAAAAGGAGTACTGACAAGATGTGTTGGGGTACCACCCTTTACGCCACAACACATCATAATAAACTGGTGCGCCAGCCATGGCGGGAGTTCTACCACCGTTTTCAGAGACAAATTTCTTGTTACGAAAGAACTGCTGAATGTTAGGAGATACAACGCAGATCTGAACATTGAACTGTGCAACACGAAAACAGGATACTCAGTAGTGAACAATGAATTCAAAGACATATTCGATAACGTAAACACTGGAGGGAGATATACTCGTAATATCTCTAACAAAATTACAGAGACAGAAAAAATAATATTTCAGAGGAAGAAGCGGGAAAGATCTACAAGGAGAAGATTAATAAATGGAAACTCGATGGCTTTAAGGTGTTTTCCACGAATGCGTTAATTACTGAGGATATGACCGGTATAGTGATTGACACATAATTTAAACTATGAAGCTTCGAAGGTGTCGGTCGTGTTTTTTGCTCGCTCCTACGATTATTTTGATTTCGCCTGTAAAGAGTCAATTAAAATTGTCGTCTTCGATTTTATTGAAATCAGCTGGAACGTTTCTTTTAATTACGTTACCATCGGACTGCAAAAGTTTATACCTTGCCAGTTTTATAACATTTTATAAATTTGCTTAAACTGTCCTCATACAAGAGACCGCCTAGTGTTTTGTTTTGGACATCCACAGTGTTGTTGTTTACATTTCGACTCCGTTACAACGCGCTTGCTGCTCTCTCTCCTGTTATCTCTCTGGATCGCCGCACTGACTGCTGTGCTCTCCTGGACTGCTCTCACGGTTACTCAGCTGTTGCTGTAAAGCTCTCTTTGAATTGCTGTACTTGCGCTCGCCGTTTCTTCAACTGCGCGGGATTTGATTGCTCTCAGTCTGACAGCTCTCCCGATTTTGTCTGCTCAGAACCTACTCTCGCTGGATCGCTGCACTTACGCTGCTGCTCTGCTCTTCAACGCTCACATCCGACCGCTCTCTGCCCTGCTGCTGCTCTGCTCTACAACGCTCACTCCCGGCCGCGCTCTGCCCTGCTGCTGCTCTGCTCTTCAACGCCTACAACTTTGCATCGATCTGTTCTTCAGCGCTTATATCCGACCGCTCTCTGCACTGCCGCTTACACATCTACGCCTATCTGCTGCACAGTGACCTGATACTCAGTCAAAATGACTATCATTTGCACCGCTAATAAATGCGAGTATAAACACATTATCAGCGGAGAAAATTACCTCTCATGCTGGCTATGGCTATTAATGGTCGATTTAATTTCGAAAAAAGTCGGCTTTACCTGGTCTTGCACGACATGCCGTGAGATGACGGATGAAATGCGCACCTTCATGAGACAAACTAGGACTGGATTTATGGAGGTTCGAAAACTCCTCACCTCTATGAACGACAAATTCCTGGCGGTGGAATCCCAGTTTCTCGGACTTAAGATTCTAAGCGATTCACCGAAAAGAAAGATTTCAAATAATCTTCAACTTCCTGTAAATGGTATACCTACGATGCTTTCTACTCCAACTGGCGCTAACAACATGGAACAATCTCCGAACTATCTAACACCGTCTCTTCCACCTGCTCATACTTCTCCATCTGGATCTTCAGACAACCTCTCAATGCAGTCGATGGCTGCATTGGCTGCTACATCACCTGGTAATATTGCTATGGAACAAAACTTTACCACTCCTGGATTGCAGCTAGTTCCGAACGCTGTCGACTCAGTCTCTGCATCGAGTGCAGTTTCCCTCGTCAATGATTTGGCTGGCCCAAGCCAGGTGGCTCCTGGCCGCTCTAATATCCCTCTGAGCGGTGTTCCAAATCGAACTTCCCAAAGGAAAGTGTCGAGACTCCTGCGGTGTCGGGCATTCCTTTAAGTGGGGTCATCCAAAATCCATATTCGCAACCAGACTCAATCCAGAAGCCACTGCCGAGGATGTGAGACTCTACCTTTGCGAAAACTTCTTGCTCCGGAAAATGCCATTTCTGTCTATAAATTTAATTTTAAGCAGAAACGTAACATCTTTTCTTTTAAAATTCTTCTAGCAGAACATTTATTCTCAAAGGCACTTGATTCTAAAATTTGGCCAGTGAACACGCTAGTTCACGAGTATCTGCAAAAAGGACCAATTCAGCTGCTTCAAAAAACTAAATAACTTGTCCATTCTTTACCAAAATGTGCGAAGTCTACTGGGAAAGTTGAGTAAGGTATATGTAAACAGTCTTTCCACCGATGCTGACGTCATTGCTTTAACTGAAACATGGCTTAATTCTTCCGTCTCTGATAACTTTGTTACTTACAGAGCCGACCGCCCTACTTTCGGTGGAGGCGTCTTAATCGCTGTTCGCAGTTCACTTTCTTCGGAGCTATTTGATTTTGAAAATGTTCATTCCATTGAATTTATTGCAGTTAAAATATCTTTAAATCGCATTATTATTTACATAACTTGCTCCTACATTCCACCTAGATCCGACGTTTCTTTGTACTTAATGCACCTTTCTGCAATTAACTTGATATCCACTGTAATTGGTGACGAAGATCTTCTTATTATAATGGGAGATTTCAACTTACCCAATCTGCCTTGGGTTACTTCAACGGACTCAATCTTCTTTTGCTGAGAGTCAGCATGATTTTATCGACGGCCTATCTGACTTGTCTTTGGGTCAGATTAATTTCGTTAAGAACAATAAAGACAGGCTCCTTGACCTGATTTTTGTTAATAACGAGACCCTGGCAAGTGTGCTCAGATGCCCACCCTTCTCCATACCAGAAGACCCTACCATCCATCATTATTGTTACTAGTTGAGATAAGTGCAGAAAATCCTAGTACATCGGTCAAACGAGTAAAATGTTTCCGCAGAGCCAACTTTAATGGATTCAGCCAACATCTAGGTGCCATTGATTGGACATCCTTAGAAACATGCAATGATCTTGAGACTGCAGTCTCAACGTTTTATATGTCCCTGTATTCGTCGATCAACATTTTCGTCCCAGATGTTTCTGTTATCGAATCGGCCAGGCCCCCATGGTTTGATAGGCACTTATCTTACCTCAAAAATAAAAATCAAGGCTATATAAAAATACGTTAAAACCAACTCTGCTGAAGATTTATCGAAGTACATCTCGATCCGTTCGGAGTTTACAAATGCCACTAATCAGTGCTATGCTCGCTACATTGCTCAATGTAGAGAGAACATACGCGCTGATCCAAAGCATTTTACTCCTTTGTTAATTCTAAAAGAAAATCTAATGTGTATCCCTCATCTTTCCATTATCAAAGTTCTACAGAATCCTCATCATTAAACATATCCAATCTTTTTGCCAAATTTTTCCAGTCAACCTACTCTCTACAGACCTATAGCTCATCTACTCCTTATCCTTACCCTCTACCCCACATTAATAATATTAATGTTCCGTATTTTAATGTCAACGATGTCTTGAAAGCCCTGCTCTCCCTTGAAATGTCCTTTTCAACGGGTCCCGACAAGATTCCAAGTTGTGTCCTTAAAAACTGTGCTGAAGCTTTGTCCTGGCCAATCACATTTCTTTTCAACCAATTCCTACATCTTTCAGAATTCCCAGAATTTGGAGTAAATCTTTTATCATTCCTCTACATAAAAAGGCTCAAGGTCCGAAGTTGAAAACTATCGCGGTATCGCTAAACTCTCGGCCATACCTAAGCTTTTGAGCAGTTGATAACTTGCCAACTTCAACATATGTGTACCTCCATAATCTCTTCAGCTCAGCACGGCTTTGTTAAGCATCGGTCTACCACTACAAATCTCCTCGAATTCTCTTCTTTCATTCATCGAAGTTTCCTTAACAAATGCCAAACTGATGTTATTTTTACTGATTTCAGCAAGGCGTTTGACTCAGTAAACCATGGCCTTCTCCTCCACAAACTCTCTCTTTTAGGATTCCCACCAATTCTATTAAAATGGATTTGTGCATACCTTTCCAATAGAACTCAACGCGTTCTTTTTAACAATCAATTGTCTTCTGTCATAAATGTGTTTTCTGGTGTCCCCAAGGCAGTCATTTGGGTCCATTACTGTTTGTCCTTTTTATAAACGATCTTCCAAACGTCATGTCTTTTGCCACAACTTTAATGTATGCTGATGACGTAAAATTTGCCTATCATACTCCGATCAAATCTCCCACCTTCGCCTGCAATCGGATCTAAACGAATTACAGTTATGGTGCTCCATCAATCTGCTTTATCTAAACCATGCGAAATGCAAGTCGATGTCCTTTTATCGAACTTCAGCTCATTTTCAACCTTACTATCTTGGAAATTGTAGTCTGGAACGTATTTCCCAAGTCAAAGATCTAGGTGTTTTGTTTAATAGCAATTTATGTTTTAAAGTCATATCTCCGTTACCATTGGTAAAGCTAGGGGTTTTAGCATTCATAAAACGTTGGGCCAAAGAGTTCGACGATCCTTACACAACAAAAACTCTGTATGTTTCCATGGTTCGCCCTATTTTGGAATATTGCTCAAGTATATGGAGCCCTCAATATATTGAGCAACAAAGATTGATTGAGTCAGTTCAAAAACAGTTTTATTGTTTGCTCTTCATCAGCTGAATTGGGATCCGACTAGACACTTACCACCCTACGCATCTAGATTAAAACTAATTGATTTACAATCTCTAAAACATCGCAGAATGTGCGGTGGAGTAATTCTTTTACACAAACTTCTTACAGGTGAGGTGAACTCTCCCCTTCTCCTAAGCTACATTGACATCGCTGTCCCTTTGAGATTCACTCGAACTTTTCGCCCAATTCACTTGCCAATATGTAGATCAAACTTTGCCATTCATGAGCCCTTTAGGGTAATGTGTTCAAATTATAATTTGTTATATACTGTGGTTTCTTTCGAAGATTCAATTGTATGCATATCAAGTAAAATTTACTCCTTCCTGGATTCGAATAATTCAAATAATAATCTCGCTTTGTTACATTTTTTTATTTAATATACATGTACTTTAGTAATAAGCTATGTTAAGGCAAGTTAGCAGTTCATTGTTAACTATAAACCAAAAAAAAAAAAATAAATAAATAAGCAAGCAAAGAGTACAAATTTAGGTTTAAACAAAAGTCGTCATCGGTGTTTGATGAAGTAATT
Organism: Drosophila triauraria; assembly: GCA_014170255.2. Classification (NCBI taxonomy): domain Eukaryota; kingdom Metazoa; phylum Arthropoda; class Insecta; order Diptera; family Drosophilidae; genus Drosophila; species Drosophila triauraria. The sequence goes on from JABJVT010000007.1 coordinate 658,322, forward strand.
AGTTTTTAAATCGCTTGTAAAATTGCAAAAAGAGAAAAATATATATTGTGACTCTATGGGAGCAATAAGTATCATTCATATACAGTAGCCAGACAAATTTATACTTAGCAAAATACATACATGAAAGTAGCTCGAAGATGGATAAAGTCATACTGTCCTGGATTCTGGGACACAAAAATATTAGAATAAATGAAACAACAGACTCAATGAAGATTATATTTGTCCTAATTATAAAACGTGCGAGGCAATAAGAATGATAAAAAAGTATAGAAGTTGGAATAACCATTAGAAAGAATTATCACTAACAAAAGGACAATATTTTGCAAATATCTTTTCAGAATTACCACACACACCATGGCACCACAAATAAGATTGAAAAGCCAAGGACATAAAGCTAATAAACAGACTCCTAGCAAACCTTACCTATGACAAATGCTATCTACACATAATCAAAGCCAAAGATTCCAATACTTGTGAGTTTTGTTCCAACATTGGCACAACAGATCACCTTATTTTCTATTGCCATAAATATGCCCTATAAGGCGAAAATATAGAATTTTCAGAGGATTCAATAACATAAAAGATCTTCTTTTGCAGAAAGAGCTCCGAACTTTAGTGGCGCCAACGCCATCGCCGCCAAGAAAAATTTTTCAATAAAATTGTCCATAAAAATACAATTAAAATATATTTTTATCAATTCCACTTTCTCCTCAAGGTAGTCGAAGCACTCCAACCGAGCAGCAATTTCCTCCTTCACCCTTCCTTTCAATTCATATATTTCGCTTACGGAATCACAGCTGTTCATTGGTTTGTTCTGCCAACTGTTTTACCCGGTTCGCTCACGGAATTCCGTTCATCTTAGTACCCGACCAAACGAAATACCACAAAATTATTCTTCTTGCTCTTTTCGTTCTTTTTTTTATATGAAGTCTTCAGTTTATGGATATTTTTCGTTGATGTTAGGACTAGGCTGTAGTGCCCGACCAAACTAAATACCACAAAATTCTTCTTCTTGCTCTTTTCGTTCTTTTTTTTATATGAAGTTTTTTCGCTTATGGACTTTTTCGTTGATCTTGGTACTGGCCTTAAAGCCTTGTACTGACATCAACGAAAATCGCTTATAGCATTATTACACTACATTAAAATCTTCATTTATTGGAGTATTCATTTAAAGCTTGACAGCAGCCATAGGTTTACGAGCAAGACGACTATACGTCACTTTCAATAAACAATTAATGCATTCATTGGCAAAATCAGAAAAATCTAAAAGATATAATGAGCTAGATAACAAATACCGCCTCTTATGCAAAAATTGTATCTAAAAAGTATATTAATGCCGCATTAGACAAAATGGTCTCACAGAATATATTGGTTTTGCTGAAGGCTTGCCATAATTTACAGTAACTATACTACACGAAAGCAAGAATAATAAACAAAATAAATTCGTTTTCGGCGGCATGGTTTTCCGCCGTGAAATTGTGTAACTATTATGAATTAACTAGCTCTATGTACAAGAGCGGGCTTAAAAATCAGTTTAAGGACTTTCATATTAATTTCTGCAGGAGTGTTTGCATGAGGACTCCAGAAATGGATAATTACTTTACTTTACTTTACTTTTTAAATTAGTCTGACCTTAATCGGATTACAAAAGAAATTCGTACCAAACATGACATATAGTTGTCTCTTTCAAGGTCCAAATGAAGCCGTCAATAAATGAAAACTTGTGCCCTGTTCCATACCCGCATTAGCAAAGCAACCTACCGTACAGAGTCAGCTCAAACGTGACGGGGGCCGTGGACTAAGGGCAGCGAAAGGCCGTATCAGCACTAGTACAGGCACACTCTCCAGGATGGACGGAGGTTTCCGATGCCAATGTGCACCAGGACTCAGTAAGAAAAACCCCTACAACTGATCTATTATCCTCTAAAAAATCCACTGGGCTGTAGACTTCTTTGCGGGTATAAAGGCACCTGGACTAGGCAGAATATTTCCAGCCATGCCAAAGGTGACTAAAGAACTGATCATGGATATCTGCAATATAAGCAGCTTGCTTTAGTACGGGCGATATTCCTATCCGAAGGAGGACCTCTCGGATTGTCTTCCTGCCAAAAGCAGAAAAGTGCAGCCACATGAGCCCCAAGGACTATAGACCGATAAGCCTAGAAAAGCTGCTGAATCTACACCTCAGAAATTATTTAGGGAGACTACTGTCGACCAACTTGCATACCTACACCAAAGGAAAATCGGTATAAACGGCACTACAATTGTCAGTAGCCACTATCGAAAGAGCCCTTCACAATAAGGAGTATGCTCTCGGGGTTTTTGTAGACAGTTCAAACAGAAGCAATAATGAAGCGCCTAGAAGCGACCAGCACGCATCCTGCCATCAACCTCTGGATAAGAAACCTTCTAGTACAGGATAAGAAACCACTAGTACAGGACCCAAAGTAAGAAATTATCAATCTGATCTCAGCTCCTCTACATAAAAGCGAAGAAGGTATTATTTTTATAATCCTTGGACGTTGATATGCACTACGGTCAGTACACTCAAGTGGCCCTTTAAAACCAAGCCCGTGCTTGTTAGGGTTAGGTGTTAATAGGCGCGAAAGAAAAGTATAGGTAAAAGAATGCGAGGAAATATAAGCTACTATCAGGCAGCTCGATTGCTATCTTGCATGTGTACTAAGTGGGTTAAGATTAATGTTTTTAGTTTAGGAAGGCTATCTACAGATGAGGTAATTTTGTACAAATCATTATAATTCGCACATAATACTCTAAAGGGTTCATGCATTTCATACGATGTTCTGCATTGGTGCAAAACTAAAGGCAGGGATGATCTTGTGGTTCTACATGGTACGTGGAAATTCAACTGACCCAATAGATCGCTGCTTTCCACGTCACCACGGATTAGATTATAAAGACTATGCCTAACATCGTTCTACGGTTTGCTAAGGAAGGAAGGTTAATCAGGAGAAGTCTACTAGAATAAGAGGGCAATCTAAGGTTTGCATCCCAGTTTAAGCCACGAAGAGCGAAAAGTAAAAAGTTCTTTTGAACAGACTCAATGCGTTTGCTGTGAACGTCTCACTGGGGACTCCAAACGCAAGATCCATATTCTAAAATAGGACGAACTAACGAAGTGTATAAATTCTTCGTGACGTAGGGGTCATCGAATTCCTTCGACCACCGTTTAATAAATCCCAGCACACCCCTGGCTTTATTCACAATGCACGAAATATGATCAATAAACTCCAGTTTAGGATCTAGGCGGATACCCAAATCGTCAACTAGCGTGATCCTTTCTAAAGAGCAGCAGTTCAGCGTATAAGTCTCAAGCATGGGAGAGACACGTGAAAATGTCATCACCTTGCATTTTGAGCCATTCAGGTTTAATAAGTTTACATTGCACCATGTTTGAAAGTTATTAAGATCTGTTTGTAAATCTGACTGACAACCGCGGGTCTTTGAATTGCACACAAAGTTTAACGTCGTCAGCGTACATGAGTACTCTGGAGTTAGTCAAGACTTTGGGCAGGTCGTTAATAAATAAAGTAAAAAGTAAGGGACCCAAGTGGCTCCCTTGCGGGACACCAGAGGTCACCCGGAGAACATTCGACAAGTTGTTTTAAATAGAACCTTTTGCGTCCTACCATTCAGATAACTTGAGATCCACCTAAGAAGATCGACAGGAAAACCCATTAAGTCGAGTTTCCTCACAAGAAGGGAGTGATTAACGGAGTCAAATGCTTTACTGAAATCAGTATAGATCACATCTGTCTGTAAATTTTGTGGAAAGCCCCTTATAATGAAAGAAGTGAGCTCCAGAAGGTTAGTAGTCGTTGATCTTCGTTTAATAAATGCATGTTGGCATGGAGAAATTACTGATCTACACAGATGCTGCAAATAGGGAGTAATTACGTTTTCGACAAGTTTTGGGATGGCTGACAACTTAGAGATTCCTCTATAGTACTTAGCATCCACTTTGCTACCTTTTTTGTGGAGAGGAATCACGAATGATTCCTTCCAAGTAAGGAGAAATTGGGAAGTTTCTAAGGATAAGGTAAACAATTTTAGAAGGGGACTGCACAGGGACTCGTCACATTACCTAAGCACACAGCCTGGTATTCCGTCGGGACCTGGCGAATAAACCGGCTTGACGTGTTGAAGATCCAAAAGAAGGGAGCTTTCGTTTAAGCTAGGACTGAAGATTAGGTTTGATTTGGGCATGCTATAAGAATAGGTTTGGTTTGAATCGGATGACGGAGAATAAGTAGTTTGATAAAACTGAGCAAAAAGATCGGCGATTGCCGATTGCTGTCGTATTTTCAAATGAAAGCGAGAAAGGATTTGTAATAGGCTTACGTTTAGTGTTGACAAAATTATAAAACTGTTTTGGGTCTTGCGCAAACTGAACAATACAACGAGTCAAATAGTTTTTGTAACACTGCGCGTTAAGCACGGTAAACTTTAACCGAGCCGCTAAATAGCGAGAATGAACAGAGAATGAACTTGAGAACCGTTACGTTTACATTTAGAATAGAGATTGGACTTAACATTTTTGAGGCGAGTCAACTCTTTACTAAACCAGGGAGGCTTATTGGAGATTGACGGATAGTATAACGGAACACATTCTGTAAAAAAGGAGTTCATGGCATTGTAAAAAATATCCATGGCACCCACCATGTCAGTGCACATGTAGAGATCGGACCAATCAAATTCAGATATAGAATTATTCAGCTGTTGAAAATCCGCCTTGCGAAAGCAGTGAATTTTCTTTTCTGGCCGATCAGACTTATTCTCCATAGCAGTCCCAATATCGAAAGTCACATCGAAAGTAGGATGGTATGGATCTTCGGGTAGCGTCAAGGGCGGGACCCTAACCAAACTGACTCTTGCCGGATCAGAGACAAAGCAGAGGTCTAGCAAGCGATCTAAGGAATTTCGTACATAATTGACTTGAGGCAACGAAATGTCAAACAAGCCATCAATAAAATTGTGACGTGCAGTAGTTAATAGTGTGTTAGAGGATTCTGTTGTGGACCAAATAGCTCCAGGAATGTTAAAGTCACCTAGAACAATTAAATGGTCCCTATTCGAAAGTCTATTGGAGACCGACTGGATAGCGAAAAGGTGGTTCCAATAAATAGGAAGTTCCGACAAGGGAGTAATGTAGGAACATGTAATATAAATAAAACTACAATTAAATGATAGCTCCACACAAAGGAATTCAACATCGTTGCATTCCTCGAAAGCTAATACTTCAGACGTGAGGTGTGAGTCAACCGCACTGAGGACCCCACCCCCTCGCCTGGAAAGCCGATCAAGCCTGTATGTTGTGTACACAGCTGGAGAAACTTCGGAGCTTAGGATCTCCGGCTTTAACCAGGTTTCTGTGAACACTATCACCTGGGATGCAAAGGAAACCCTATCAGAATACAATTTAGGAAGCTTACTACGTAAACCCCTTGCATTCTGATAGGTAAGAAGGAGGGAATTGGTTAGTTTTTTGGAGCTGGCACAGTGGTTTTGTCCGGCCTGGGTAGACTAATTCCTACAGGCCGTCTTTTCCTTTTCTTGGCTTCGTACTCCTTAACAACAACATACTGCGGCCAGAAATTGGCAGAGCATATTGTGTTAAAGAGTTCGTCAGAGACATTTATTTTGAAAGATGAAATGTCCTAGCGTAAGAAAATTTAAATTTTTCCACCTTAATTTTATCGGACTTGGTTCTGTCTCGAATAAAGACAGTAACATCTTCAGATGTTTGAGATGGGTGAAGCCGAGAGACACATATCTGCCTCGTTGGTGGTACTGCAATAAGGGCTTTGGCAACACAGACTGGTTGGCTGTATTACCAATTTCGGCCGGTAATCCAGTCCTGTCACCCTGGGGAGCATTCGGGACGGGGATCTGAGGGTCGTTAATTTTGATTTTGACCCGCCAGCAGACTCAACGGACAACACTGGAGCTGCGGTCCCTGTCACGGCACATTCGGAGACCGAATCTTTCCTTGCACCCGACCTCAATATCATAGGAGTTTGATATATTAAGGTCGGGGGCTGTGTCGAGGGAGTCAGCTGTTGAGAACCTGCGTCGAGTTGCAGGGCAGCGGCCAAACGCGGTGTGCAAACCGTGGTTTTCTTGCGCTTTGGGGACTCGTTTAACAGCTTAAGGCTATTAAACTTGGAGTCCAGCGCCATGAGCACCTCATTAGTTTTACGAAAACTAACAATTAGCTCTTTGAAACCATTTTTGGTTTGCCGCATGAATGCCATCATTTCCCTTTCAACATCGCGGCAAGCCTCACAGCAGTAGCGCAATCCAATGTTTTTAGTAATAATATCAGCCATCCGGCCTGTGCATTCAATGCACTTGGCGTGCACGACATTGTCACACAGCCAGCAGCCAATACTATGGTCCTCTGCAGAAATTGCTTTCTTGCAGGTTTTAATTACACAGACAACACTAGAAGACATTATACTTACTTACCACTGTACCAGTCAGAAGTTAGGAGAAAATCAGAGTAGTTACGTCGAGCTGTAATTTCGGCGTAACGGATAAAGCACAAAGAGGAATGGAAAAATGCAGATAAGCAAATCGCTGCACAAAACTAAAATTGCAATTAATATAGTTATTAATACACAAAAACAGCTGCATGCACACGCGAAGTGAAATGGTGAATTATTATTGACACAGGATAGAAGTTTTAAATAAACCCCGGTGGTTTATAGCAAAGATTTTACACAAATACGAGGCGCAAAACAAAAACACGACCGTTCACTTTGAAAGAGAAAACGACAACGAAATCGAAAAATATTATTCAAAAGTTTGGTGTAAACTCATCACAAGAAAGAAAAAATTGGCAAGATAGAAATGCCAATAAGTATCTTGATATTTCTTATGACTACTAAAAACAAAAATTTACATTGAATATATATTAAATAGCGAAAACTTCTATATTGCTTGTCTGTCCGAAATTTTTTACCATGATCTCACGCACAGAAAGCTCATTAATTACAACTTCTTAGAGAAACATAGAGATGACGGTTATGAAGGCGTCGATATTGCAGGCAAATCGAGTATTAGATTAAAAAAATTATCTTACAGTTCTGACCGGGATATTATCATGGCCAAAACAATGAATCTTAAGAAGAATGTTAATCTATCTAGAACCAGCTCTGAGCCTAAACTTGTTTTAAAATGAAATCAGAACAATATCTCTAATCTTGATAGTTGAAAAATGAAATCAGATCGATATTAGCTAATCTTGATAGAAAGTAAAATGTTATTGTTGAGGGAGATTTCAATGCAAGAGAGCTAGAGTTTGGGAATATCTTAAGAACCTTAAATTCTTGGCTATGCTAAATACGGGATTCAGATGTTTAAATGATGGAAGTTCTACGTTTCGGAAGCTTATTGATGATTTAAGGGGTGCCGTTTAAGATCCTGGCTTTCACAAATATAAATGGTAGAGTTACATGGAGCTGTAATACAGTGTTTCTTGGAGGCAGTCATCATCACCCAATCGGTCTGGAAGTACATGACTCTGAAGTTAAGAGTTCCTGTTTTGACGTGACAATGTCTTATAATTCGATAGAGCCGGCTGCACGCACGAAAAAACATGACTCATGCGTCGTTACCTCTGCCTGTTCTCTGCCGCTACACAGACAGTGTAAACGTGACGTGAGCAGCAGCAACAGATAAGAGAGAGAATGAGAGGTCGAGTGGTTCGGTTGCCAGAGCAGTGCAAAGCACTAAATTTTAATGCTTTGCACTGCTCTGGCAACCGCAACGTCTCGCGCGAAGCCAACTTCGTTTTTCTCTTACGCACACAAATGCAAGTCACATGTCATTGTATTTGTGTGGACATCACTGATCTGAGGCTATCCATGTAAGGCTTGAAGTGCAAGCGAGAGCGCGGAACGAGCGACAAAGAAGCACAATCGGCCTTTGCGTTCGGCAGCGTTCGACATCCGTCTCTCTCCTACTTGAGTGAGCGATGCGTCTGCGTGGACAGCTGCTATACTATTGTACATTTACATGTTTTGATCGAGTATCAAGTGCAGTAAAAAGTGAATGTGGTGTCAATTGTTTATAGCAACGATAATTACAGCGATAAAGGTAATGATTCTTTCGATATTAATTATATATGCAGTGATATATTGTCGAATATTCGAGCTTTCATCATTAAAACAAGTGGGAAAGCTACAGTCGAGTGTGACCGACTGTAAGATACCCGGTACCCAAAGCATTGTGGGTGAAATTCAACAGCACATAAACATGGAAAAAAGAACATTTTCTGACAAATGAAGACAAATATAGCTAGAAATATGTTGAGCAACACTCAAAGGAGACAAATGTTGGTAAGAACGTGTTGTGCAACTCTCAATAGCGACAAATGTTGCTAGGAACATGCTGAGCAACACCCAACAAAGACAAATGTTGCTGGGAACATTTTGAGCAGCACGCACGTGCCGCTCTCTCTCTCTCTCTCTCTCTCAGAAACTTTATTGTTTAATAACTTCTATGTTTATCATCCGATTTTACTTAAAATTTCAGAACACGTCCGCGATTGCCTACTTATTAAGTCTATCTATTTACTTTAAGTCGAAAATCACGCCTATAGCTTATATACCGTTTTTATTTTTTCGGGGGCGGAAGTGGGCGTTGCCAAATTTAAAACAAACTTGATCTGCGTGCAACAGATTCCAATGTTATCACCAAATTTGGTAACTGTAGCTCTTATAGTCTCTGAGATCTGTTGTTTCACACGGACGGACAGACGGACAGACGGACAGACGGATATGGCTAAATTGACTCGGCTGGTGATGCTGATCAAGAATATATATACTTTATGGGGTCGGAGATGCCTCCTTCTGCCTGTTACATACATTCTCGATTGGCACTAACCTATAATACCCTTGTACCCTATGGGTACCGGGTATAATGAATAGCATCGGTCCGCTAGTGCAGCGATTGTAGGTCATGCTATTATTGTCAAAATTAAAACAATAAGTTAACAGAACTATTTCACGTTGAGTAAAAAATCGATGGCTTTACTATTCAATCGAAATAATTATCGAGCGTAGCTATGATTTAAAACAACTGGGATAGCTACAGTCGAGTGTGACCGACTGTAAGATACCCGGTACCCAAAGCATTGTGGGTGAAATTAAACAGCACATAAACATAGAAAAAAGAACATTTTCTGACAAATGAAGACAAATATTGCTAGAAACATGTTGAGCAACACTCAAAAGAGACAAATGTTGCTAGGAACATGTTGGGCAACTCTCAAAAGCGACAAATGTTGCTAGGAACATGCTGAGCAACACCCAACAAAGACAAATGTTGCTAGGAACATTTTAAGCAAATCGCACGTGCGCTCTTCTCTCTCTCTCTCTCAGAAACTTTATTGTTTAATAACTTCTATGTTTATCATCCGATTTTACTCAAATTTCGTCCACCATTGCCTACTTATTACGCCTATCTATTTACGCCGAAAATCACGCCTATTCCTAATATACCGTTTTTTATTATTTTCGGGGGCGGAAGTGGGCGTGGCCAAATTTTAAAACAAACTTGATCTGCGTGCAACAGATTCCAATCTTGTCACCAAATTTGGTAACTCTAGCTCTTATAGTCTCTGAGATCTGTTGTTTCACACGGACGGACAGACGGACATGGCTAGATCGACTCGGCTAGTGAAGCTGATCAAGAATATATATACTTTATAGGGTCGGAGGTTTTTCCTTCTGCCTGTTATATACATGCTCGGTTGGCACTAACTTAAAATACCCTTGTACCCTATGGGTACCGGGTATAAAAATTAAAACATAAATATTAAATCTTCCACATATCATAACACCGTGTCTGAAATGACAGGTTGGACCAGCCATCTGTCAAAGGGAACGTTTTCTCCTATATCAAACACATTGAGGCGGGCTTTTTAAAAACTAGATTTAGGAAAATTTTAATGATTCCAAATTTTAAATTTTAAATTTATAAAATATAATATATAAAATATAATTTAATCATTGTTTATTCTTATAATGAATTATTTAAAACTATTACTTTTTTATAACAAATTACAATTAAATTTGCAAAAATAATTAAGTAACTAATTGAAAAAATTTAATTATATTATTAAAACTATAAAATCAAAATTTAAATTTAAAAAATAAAAATACAACAAAATACTTGTTGTATTTTTACTTTTTAAATTTAAAATGAAGAATTGAATGAAGAATTTTATGAAAAATTTTTCAAGACACATTAAACTCGAAACACTCCCATTCATTTCCTACTTTTCCTATAATCGTCCTATTCTCAACAGAATAACACAGATTGTAAGAAATTAAATATTACACATGTTTAAAAGTTGTAAAACAATTGCTCAACGCACATTTATACTTGTAAAAACTATTAAATTGTAAAAAAAAACATTGACATAATTGTATTTATGCGTACAAATAAATCTAACTCGACCAATTTCATTCTGATTTCCAATTACCTCCTTCTCTATATACAAACAAATCTATTAAACAAATTAAATTAAAATTTTCTTTAAGCTGAGAACATGTCTTCAAGGTAACCTTTCGGAGATGGCGACATCGATAAAGGGGAAGATAAGATCTGCCACGTAAATCATAAACGATAACAAAACGACAAAATTCTGGTGAAATGAAGAATTGAAGGTATTACACTCTCGTCTAACGGAAGCACAATTGCAGTCCAGGTTTAATCCCAGTTTTGAAAATAATCTTAAGGCCGTCAATATAAAATGCGTCTGGAGAAAAGCTGTTAAAAAAGCCAAAAGGGATAGCTATGAAAACAAAATAGATATGTTAAACCAACAACCCAACAACAGGGCTACTTGGAAGTATCTAGGGGAAAAAAAAATTTTAACGCTATGCAACAAAGAGCTGAGAAGGTCAAAACGGTCTACGTGGCGCCAACACTGCGGGCAGATTTCAACTCTCCCGGAAGCTGTCAGGCTACAAAAAGCCCTCTCCAAGGACCACTCAAACGGCATTTGTACGCTGAAAAAGCCAGATGGAACACACACAGACAACCCAAAGGAAACGAGTAGTCTACTCCTAACTACTCACTTTCCTGGGTGCGTGGCCATAGAGCAACCCATCTCAGAAAGTGAGGCACCAACCTACCTCTCTGGGATTGGAGAGTGCCCACACCTGCGCGTGGCTATTGTGGCAGACTACAATGGGGCTGAAAGAAGGGAACCCTTATCTATCAGAACGTATTGGAAACATGCCCTTTAGACTGTTTCATCAAAATAGCGTACAATGGGCCATACAAAGTTTTAGCCCATACAAATCCCCTGGACCAGATGGAATTTATCCATGCCTATTACAGCGGGGACTGCACCAATTTGCACTCCTCCTGGTCCGTCTATTCCGAGCTAGTTTCGTGCTTGGACACATACCAAGCAAATGGGTTAAAGTAAAAGTTGTGTTTATTCCAAAGGTAGGGAAGAAAGATTCCCAACTGCCTAAATCCTATAGACCAATTAGTCCTAGCTCCTTCTTTCTTAAAACTATGAAAAGATAATTGACCAGCACATCAGGGAAGTGAACCTCAAGCATCTTCCCTACATAAGTACCAATATGCGTATTAAACTGGTAAATCAACTGAGACTGCCATCCATTGCCTTACAACAGTCATTGAAAAGGCCATTGGCTCTCAACAAATAGCACTAGGTGCCTTTCTAGACATCTCAGGAGCTTTTGACAACACGTCATACGAGGCAATCCGTGCCTCTCTTGTACGTAAAATGTCGCCACACCCATTATTAGGTGGATTCTGGAAATGCTCAAATCCAGAATCATAACTGTAGACCTAGGAGGAACCATGACCTCAATCACAGCCACAAGGGGATGCCCTCAAGAGGAAGTACTCTCTCCTCTCCTGTGGACTCTGGTCATAGACGAGCTACTGTTTGAGCTCAACAGCCTAGGGTTCCCCACTCAGGGCTACGCTAACGATCTAGTCATCTATATAGTGGGCTGGCATGAGCAAACCATATCGGACCGCATGCAGCAAGCCCTCAATATAGCCAATAGATGGTGTCATCCCTAAATGGATCAACCATTGACTTTTCGGTTGAAGCTAACTACCTGGGAGTTATACTTGACTCCAAGCTCAACTGGAACGCACACCTTGAAAAGACCATTAACAAAGCCACTCGAGCATACTTTGCTTGCAATAGGCTTTTCGGTAGAACATGGGGGCTAAGTCCCAAAATGATCCACTGGTCTTTTAACACTGTGGAAAAACCGATCATAACCTACGCATCTCTTGCTTGGTGGACGATATCTACCCAGAAGACAGCTGCGGCTGCACTTACCAAAATACAACGACTGGTCTGCATAGGCATCACTGGAGCCATCCGGACATGCCCCACTGCAGCACTTGAGTTATAACTGGCATTCCCCTCTACCCATCGCCCTGAAAGGAGGCCTGCCTGGGGCACATCGCCTCCAAAACATCACCGATATAAAAGTGGTGATCGAACTGGGCATCTACGGGTACTCGAACCCTAATAAACGAACCCATTCTGCGTATAACTGACGAGCAGAAACCAAAACTTGTTTTCCACAGAAACTTCTCTGTAGTCCTGTACACCAGACACGACTGGACAACAAAATCAATATCTCTGCTCAGTGGATCACAAACGTGGTACACTGACGGATCAAACGAAAACGGTGACACCGGGGCTGGTATTTTCGGACCAAGGTTCAACAAATCCATAGCCATGGGAAAGTCCCCAACCATCTTCCAAGCAAAGATACACGCCATAGAAATCTGTGCTCGTGAATGCCTTCGCAGAAATATGCAAGGCGCACGGATTAACATCTTCTCTGACAGTCAGGCGGCGCTCATAGCGCTGAGATCTTTACGATCACCTCCAGACTAGTAGAAAACTGTTTCCAGCAGCTGAACGCCCTTGCCTCCAAAACACCTTAACGGTGGGCTGGGTGCCAGGGCATGAAGGCCATATAGGAAACGAGGTGGCAGTCTCCTAGCAAAACGCGGGCGATGACACCACTAATCGGCCCTAAACCATTCTGTGGACTTTCGAAAGGACACAAAAGGAACTGGTCAGGAAATGGGAGGAAAAGGGGATAAGTCGTCACTGGACCGACAGTGCAGGGCTGAGACAAGCCAAACAATTTCTCGTCCCCAGATGTCGCGGTCAAAACGCATAATCAATCAAAAAGGGTGAGATTCGCACTCTAAGAGGCTACCTCACTGCAACCTAAGGTATCACCTTAAGAAATTAAAACTTTCTGAAATCGACACATGTAGATTCTGTGAGCTGGAGCCAGAAACATCAGAACATGTTCTATGTGAATGCCCCTCACTAATCAGACGTCGACTTTAACAACTAGGAGGTGAACTTATCCCCCCCTACAGGATTTGGGAACAGAGAGACCTCGCCAAAGGGCTCTCCTTCATCAGAAGCCTAGGAATAGAGGCTCTACCTTAATCCTACAGGCCGGCACAAAAGACCTAACATCTGGTCGCGGTGCAATAAGGCCCTAGTAATAATAATAATAATAATCTAGGGAAAATAAAAGGCATGGGCACGAGTAATAGCCAGCTTCCAAGGATGCCATATCATTTAAACGACAATGCCTCCTAGCTTAAATTCTCAGTGACAGAGCTTGAGTTCAATCTGAACAAGGGGAAAAAAACAGCTGAAGGATAAGATCGAATAACATTCGAGGTATGTTCATAAAGTAAGGTGACTTTTCCAATGTCACGGGCTACGTACTTTCGATAATCGATTTTTTTTGTTTTGTTATGTTGGTATACTCTTTCTGAACATCAGTGCTTAATTTTAAGTGAATGGCATTGTTCGATGCCCAAAGCGTTTTTTGTGCTGCATAAGATTATCAGGTTGGGGGGTGCATAAACTAATTCCCAAACATTAACCGCAAGCAAAAAGACAACAGTTTTCCTTGATCTAGAACTGCAACTGAAGTTTTATTAACAGAAGAGAGATTGCATAGGGCTGCTAACATAGCATTAACAGAGTGCATATATGTTAACTGAGAATATGTTTACATTATTGGGTGCAACGAGCGACCAGCTGAGGGAAAGCTCAAGTTTGACCGAACATCCCGGCCGCCTTGAAAGGATCTTCTTTCAATAACAATGTGATTCAGTGGGAAGTACGGCCAGCTTATGTACTGGTCGGCAGCATATACCGGCGCTTGTTCGAATGTGGGCCACTCTGATTAGCCCATCCTGTCCGGGAACAACTGATTCGAAGCGCCCAATCTTCCATCGCTGCGGAGGTAAATTATCGTCGTGAATGATTACCATAGTGTCCGGTCTAATGTTTTGCGATGGCGATGTCCATTTAGTGCGGGAACGCAGCTCTTGTAGGTAGTCGGATGACCACCGACGCCAAAATTCCAGCTTGGCTGCGGTAACTGCATCATATCTTTCCAGGTTGGAAACATTTGTGGATGAGATGATTCTCTCTGGAAGGGCACGAAGAGATTTCCCCACCAGAAAGTGACCTGGAGTAAGTGTTCCAAGGTCGTTGGGATCCGGAGATAGCGGAGACAGCGGGCGCGAGTTCAGCATCGCTTCGACTTCCGCTGTGATGGTACAGAGTTCCTCAAATGTGAATCGAGAGTTCATTAGCGTCCTGTAGAGCAGACCTTTCGCGCTCTTTACCGCGGCCTCCCAAAGGCCTCCAAAGTGCGCAGCTCTGGGAGGGATGAAATGGAATGTTATGAGATCGGTTGACAAATATGATGAAATAACTTCTTGCGTAGCTTTGTCTTCCAGGAAGTCTCGTAGTTCACGAAGATGATTGGCAGCTCCCACAAAGTTCGTTCCGTTGTCGCAGTAGATATCCAATGGGCTTGAGCGCCGGGCGATCATCCGTTTAAGTGCTGCGAGAAATGCCTTGGTTGACAAATCAGAAACGACTTCTATGTGAACTGCCTTGGAAATCAAACAAATGAAGACGGCTTGGTAGGACTTTGTGGGACCCTTTCCTCTGATGCGGAGATACGTGTTGAACGGTCCGCAGAAGTCGACGCCACACTTCTGGAACGGTTGCTGTGGTAGTACTCGTTCTAACGGCAGCGATACCATAAGATGGTTCTCCAGTTTAGGCTTGAACCGAACGCACGCCATGCAGAAACGCACCACTCGACGAGCGATGTCTATGGCATTGACGATCCAGTATTCCAGACGGATTAGCGCGACTAAAGCTTTCGGACCTGCGTGACAATTTCGTAGATGCAAGTGCCGAACATAGATCCAAGTGAAGTGCGCCTTGCTGGGAAGCAACAACGGGTGCCGTTCAGAGTCAGGGATGTCAGCGTTCTGGAGTCGTCCTCCAACCCTGATGAGGGCATATCCTGAGGAGCTGTCGAGAAATGGAGTTAAATATTTTAGATGACTTGTAAGCGGTTTAGCTTTCAGTAGCGAGCGAAAATCTTCGAGAAACGACTGTTGCTGAATATTGTAGACAATGCTATACGATGCGCAGCGGAGTTCGTCCGGTGTAAGCGATGCTTCGACAATTTTACCTGCTCTTGATAATGCTGCAAAACGAAAGACATAGGCGATGGTGCGGAGCAAACGAATGTAGGAGCTAACGCGGGTCAAATGCTGGAGAACATGATTGGTAGTTACAGTTGCGCAGAATGCGCTTCTTCTTTGTTCTGCCTTGACAACTGCTGGATCGATATCGATAGTTTGTGGAGACGTTGGCCACTGGGATGACGGTTGGGTCAAGAACGGTGGGCCTGTGAACAACATGGATGTTGCGAGTTCAGGAGTAGTGGTCCCAAGTGAAACAATATCTGCCGGGTTGCTTCCACCGGAAACAAATTTCCACTGGCCATCTGCGGTCCAGTCTTGAATTTCTGATATGCGGTTACCGACGAATGCTGACAGTGCTACTGAGTGTTGTTTTAGCCAATGGAGCACAATTTGTGAGTCCGTCCAAAAATATGCGGTGTATTTCCTGTCTGCTAATAAGGGCTTTAGTTTTGCGTACAGTTGGCCAAGCAAGTGCGCTCCACACAACTCCAATTTCGGGAGAGACTTCTTCTTAGTAGGAGCCACTCTGGATTTGCCAGTCAGCAAATGAACTGCGATATTTCCAGTCGATGTTTCCAAGCGTAGATACAGGCAGCAACCGTAAGCTCGGATTGATGAATCGCAGAAGCCATGAAGTTGAAGTGATCGAGGCTTGTGTTGGAGACAATAGCGGGAAATTGACAATTGTGAGACAGTTTGAAAGGACTCGAGACACTTGCTCCAAGCTGTGTGTATATTCTGTGGTACACTCTCATCCCAGCACAGGCCAGCGAGCCAAAGTTTTTGAAGAAGTATTTTTGCGACGACAACAAGCGGCGAGAGTAGTCCAAGAGGGTCGAACAAGGCAGATGCGATGGATAGAATTGTTCTTTTGGTAATGATCGTTGAATGGTCCCTTGGGGTGAACTTGAAGAATAGTGTATCATCATGTTGGTTCTAGTTGACGCCAAGAGCGCTAGCGACTTCCTCACCGCATGAACTGAACTCCTTAGTAGTGTGTATTTCCATGAATCCAGCGTCATTTGAGTGCCATTTTGTAAGTAGGAAGTGCCCCCGTCGAAGGATTTCCGTGACTTGATCTTTAATTATGCGAAGCGTCTTCAGGTCGTCTGCGCCCGTAAGTAAGTCGTCAACATAAAATGATGATTTTATGATGTCTGCGCTCACTGGACAGTCAGCCCGATGGATATCGGCAAGATGATTCAGGCTACGTGTTGCTAAGAATGGGGCCGCTGCAGTGGCGTAGGTCACCATGTTCAGTTGGTATGTGCGCAGAGTATCTTCTGGAAATGCTCTCCAAAGAATGTACTGGTATTTGCGATCAATAATGTCAAGGTTTACTTGCCTATACATTTTAGTCACGTCTGCAGTGATGGCGTAGCGATAAAGTCTAAACTTGAGGAGCTGCATGTACAGGTCCTTCTGGAGTGTTGGGCCAACGCATAGCAAGTCATTTAGTGATGTTTGATTCGAAGTCCGACAGGAGGCGTCAAAAACCACCCTGAGCTTGGTAGACTCACTAGTGGGTTTGAGAACGCAGTGATGCGGGATGTAATAGTGAGGCTCGTGCAGCTTAGGATGAGTAACCGGGGACATGTGCCCTAAGTTCTCATACTCCTCCATGAAGTTGCAATACTGTTGACGAAGTTCTGGTGATTTCGATAGACGACGTTCAATGCTCAGAAACCGGCGGTGAGCGGTATCAAACGAACTTCCAAGACGGCTCTGGTCGTCCTTAAAGGGGAGTTTGACAACAATCCTACCGGTGCTGTCAAGGCGCGTGCTCTCCATGTACTGCTCCTCACAAATGGAATGCTCCGACTTCTGAGGAGGTGGCGAATCGACAGCTTCCAGTTCCCAAAGACGTTTGAGATTGTGATCAACTGAACTTGCGTTGAGAGCCATGCAAGTGGATGCTTCTGTTGTAGCGGTTTGCTGAAGTCGGCCAGTTACAACCCAACCGAATGAGATTTTCTGCAACAGCGGACCTTGAGGACCCAGCCTTCTTAGTCCTACTGTCAAGGCGTCAAAAAAGGCTTCGGTTCCCAGCAACATGTCGACGTGGCGTGATTGGTAGAATTTTTCATCGGCGAGCGGCGTGTTTTCCGGCAACTTCCAAGTAGAGACGTCAATTATGACATCTGGCTGATATGCGATTTGCGGTGTGATACAGAGATCTGCGGAGAGAGCGAACGATGAAATTCGAGATTTGATAGATGCGGTGGTGCAATATTTAATATCAGTTTGTGTATGGCCGATGCTTCGAATTTGGACTGAATGTCTGTCCCGCCGTAAACGAAGTCGCTGTACGAAGTCCTCAGTGATGAAGTTTACTTGGGAGCAGGAATCGAGAAGTGCTCACCCAAGTCTGTAGGTTCCAAATGCATCCTTCACGAGGACCATTGCAGTTGCGAGTAAAATCTGCGATTTCTGGCCAAGATGCGAATGGGAGTGTGTCGCTGCCTCTAGCGGTGGGGCTGTTGGAGCCGGTTGGTGCGGGCGAGACAAATCCAGCGAATGGTTGTTGTGCAATAGAGTATGATGTGCTCTGTTACAGGTGCGGCAGCGATTTTTTGATGGACAGCTCGACAGTTGGTGACCACTGCATAGGCAGTTAAGGCAGAGGCGATGTACTTTCACCACATCAAAACGCTCGATGGGATTTAAACCCTTAAATTTTTCACAGCCAAGCAACCTGTGTGAGGGTGTCAAGCAATATGCACATGATGCGTTGGTTAGTGAGAATGACGAGCTCTGAGCTCTAGCTGAGGGAAGATTTTGTCTTGACCGTTCCGATCCTTGGGGTTGAGCAGGGCCAGCCGACAAAAGAAACTGGCAATGTCGTTTAAGCAGATGCGTACACTGGTCCCAGGATGGTAGAGTGATGTAGTCCAATGATTCGATCCATTTTGTTTTGGTCTGCTGGTCGCACTTTTCCATGATAACGTAGATGAGCATTGCCTGTGATATTTGGGCATGCGATCCTAGTGATGAAAGGGAACTATATGAGGCAGATGCATTATCAATTAAACTACGGAGCTGTTGTGCGTTTGACGCGCCAGCAGGCTGCAGCTTAAATATCGCCGCGATCGTTTCGACGAATATTAGAGTGGCGAATAGGTCCGTTATAGTTATGCGACTGTGTCGTTAGGAATTTGCGAATCGTTTCATAATTTTGCGAATAGTTAATAACTTTTATTTTAACTAAATACGTTACTTGCGATGTGGACGATAAAGTCAAAGTTCGATGGCGGTTATGACGAAGTTGAGTTGAGGTGAGCGGATCGAGCGAATGATTTATCGATGATGACAAGTTGTAATTGTTTATGGATTAATAATTTGTTAATTAATTGTTTATACACTGCCCCACGTTGGGCGCCAAAATGTTCGATGCACAAAGCGTTTTTTGTGGTGCATAAGATTATCAGGTTGGGGGGTGCATAAACTAATTCCCAAACATTAACCGCAAGCAAAAAGACAACCGTTTTCCTTGATCTAGAACTGCAACTGAAGCTGGGCTGTTAACATAGCATTAACAGAGTGCATATATGTTAACTGAGAATATGTTAACATTATTGGGTGCAACGAGCGACCAGCTGAGGGAAAGCTCAAGTTTGACCGAACAGGCATTTTTTGTTTGGCTGTGAGAGGCGTAAAATTTGTGAGTGTTTTGCGTGCCAGGCGATTTCTTGCTATCAAAAAATATGGATCAAAGGATTCACTAAGTTCTTGCTAAGCTTGTGATCCTAATGATAAAGGAACGATTGGATGACTTTGCTAAGGAGAAGGAACTATTTCCAGTACGATCATACTCGTATCATAAGCATAAAACATAGCAATAATAAAAAAAACAAGCAAGAAGTGGCTGTAAAATTTCTTGACCTAAACAATGCTCACAATTGTGAGCATGCGTGGGTCTAGAAGATAAAACTAGACATAAGATTTTCATGTTAGCTACCTAAGCTAGGACTTATTAAAAATAAAATCAGTTTGAAATATCAACTCAAGAAATGTAGACTTTTGCTTTATCTGCAGCCTCTCTTACACTAAGGTACAAGCTAAAGGTTGTATACTGCAGGGATCATGCCTCTCGCTATTTCTGTTTAACCTTTACAGCAAAGCGTTACATCGAATAATGGATAGCGATACTCAGGTGATACAGTTTGCAGATAATTTTGCTATCATATCAAGTGGGAATAGCATACCAGAGCTCTTAGCAATATGCAAAACAAAATTGTTGTAGCGGTGAACATTTTCAAGTCGTTCATAAGATCCAAACAGGAATATGCGTATTCTAGCCCTGCAAGTATCAACATAGAAAATTATCGCAATATGAGAGTTGCCCAAAAAGGAGTACTGACAAGATGTGTTGGGGTACCACCCATTACGCCACAACACATCATAATAGAGCTGGTGCGCCAGCCATGGCGGTAGTTCTACCACCGTTTTTCAGAGACAAATTTCTTGTTACGAAAGAACTGCTGAATGTTAGGAGATATAACGCAGATCTGAACATTGAACTGTGCAACACGAAAACAGGATACTCAGTAGTGAACAATGAATTCAAAGACATATTCGATAACGTAAACACTGGAGGGAGATATACTCGTAATATCTCTAACAAAATTACAGAGACAGAAAAAATAATATTTCAGAGGAAGAAGCGGGAAAGATCTACAAGGAGAAGATTAATAAATGGAAACTCGATGGCTTTAAGGTGTTTTCCACGAATGCGTCAATTACTGAGGATATGACCGGTATAGTGATTGACACATAAGCAAGCAAAGAGTACAAATTTAGGTTTAAACAAAAGTCGTCATCGGTGTTTGATGAAGTAATTAGTTTTTAAATCGCTTGTAAAATTGCAAAAAGAGAAAAATATATATTGTGACTCTATGGGAGCAATAAGTATCATATACAGTAGCCAGACAAATTTATACTTAGCAAAATACATACATGAAAGTAGCTCGAAGATGGATAAAGTCATACTGTCCTGGATTCTGGGACACAAAAATATTAGAATAAATGAAACAACAGACTCAATGAAGATTATATTTGTCCTAATTATAAAACGTGCGAGGCAATAAGAATGATAAAAAGTATAGAAGTTGGAATAACCATTAGAAAGAATTATCACTAACAAAAGGACAATATTTTGCAAATATCTTTTCAGAATTACCACACACACCATGGCACCACAAATAAGATTGAAAAGCCAAGGACATAAAGCTAATAAACAGACTCCTAGCAAACCTTACCTATGACAAATGCTATCTACACATAATCAAAGCCAAAGATTCCAATACTTGTGAGTTTTGTTCCAACATTAGCACAACAGATCACCTTATTTTCTATTGCCATAAATATGCCCTATAAGGCGAAAATATAGAATTTTCAGAGGATTCAATAACATAAAAGATCTTCTTTTGCAGAAAGAGCTCCGAACTTTAGTGGCGCCAACGCCATCGCCGCCAAGAAAAATTTTTCAATAAAATTGTCCATAAAAATACAATTAAAATATATTTTATCAATTCCACTTTCTCCTCAAGGCAGTCGAAGCACTCCAACCGAGCAGCAATTTCCTCCTTCACCCTTCCTTTCAATTCATATATTTCGCTTACGGAATCACAGCTGTTCATTGGTTTGTTCTGCCAACTGTTTTACCCGGTTCGCTCACGGAATTCCGTTCATCTTAGTACCCGACCAAACGAAATACCACAAAATTATTCTTCTTGCTCTTTTCGTTCTTTTTTTTATATGAAGTCTTCAGTTTATGGATATTTTTCGTTGATGTTAGGACTAGGCTGTAGTGCCCGACCAAACTAAATACCACAAAATTCTTCTTCTTGCTCTTTTCGTTCTTTTTTATATGAAGTTTTTCGCTTATGGATTTTTTTCGTTGATCTTAGTACTGGCCTTAAAGCCTTGTACTGACATCAACGAAAATCGCTATAGCATTATTACACTACATTAAAATCTTCATTTATTGGAGTATTCATTTAAAGCTTGACAGCAGCCATAGGTTTACGAGCAAGACGACTATACGTCACTTTCAATAAACAATTAATGCATTCATTGGCAAAATCAGAAAAAATCTAAAAGATATAATGAGCTAGATAACAAATACCGCCTCTTATGCAAAAATTGTATCTAAAAAGTATATTAATGCCGCATTAGACAAAATGGTCTCACAGAATATATTGGTTTTGCTGAAGGCTTGCCATAATTTACAGTAACTATACTACACGAAAGCAAGAATAATAAACAAAATAAATTCGTTTTCGGCGGCATGGTTTTCCGCCGTGAAATTGTGTAACTATTATGAATTAACTAGCTCTATGTACAAGAGCGGGCTTAAAAATCAGTTTAAGGACTTTCATATTAATTTCTGCAGGAGTGTTTGCATGAGGACTCCAGAAATGGATAATTACTTTACTTTACTTTACTTTTTAAATTAGTCTGACCTTAATCGGATTACAAAAGAAATTCGTACCAAACATGACATATAGTTGTCTCTTTCAAGGTCCAAATGAAGCCGTCAATAAATGAAAACTTGTGCCCTGTTCCATACCCGCATTAGCAAAGCAACCTACCGTACAGAGTCAGCTCAAACGTGACGGGGGCCGTGGACTAAGGGCAGCGAAAGGCCGTATCAGCACTAGTACAGGCACACTCTCCAGGATGGACGGAGGTTTCCGATGCCAATGTGCACCAGGACTCAGTAAGAAGAAAACCCTACAACTGATCTATTATCCTCTAAAAAATCCACTGGGCTGTAGACTTCTTTGCGGGTATAAAGGCACCTGGACTAGGCAGAATATTTCCAGCCATGCCAAAGGTGACTAAAGAACTGATCATGGATATCTGCAATATAAGCAGCTTGCTTTAGTACGGGCGATATTCCTATCCGAAGGAGGACCTCTCGGATTGTCTTCCTGCCAAAAGCAGAAAAGTGCAGCCACATGAGCCCCAAGGACTATAGACCGATAAGCCTAGAAAAGCTGCTGAATCTACACCTCAGAAATTATTTAGGGAGACTACTGTCGACCAACTTGCATACCTACACCAAAGGGAAATCGGTATAAACGGCACTACAATTGTCAGTAGCCACTATCGAAAGAGCCCTTCACAATAAGGAGTATGCTCTCGGGGTATTTGTAGACAGTTCAAACAGAAGCAATAAAGAAGCGCCTAAAAGCAACAAGCACGCATCCTGCCATCAACCTCTGGATAAGAAACCTTCTAAGTTGTGACGGGTACAATCCGATTGGGGCAACGCTTCCATAGTGAAGGGGCACACAGAGGCATACCACAAGCTAGAGTTCTGTCGCCCCTCCAATGCAATTTGGTGGTCGACGACCTAATCAAGAGATTCGAGAGGAAAGCCCCAAAAATAACAACTTATAGCGACGACATAATCATAATTATAACGAGAGTCTGTCCATCGACTCTCATTTACATCATGGAATTAATACTCAGGGAGATATGTGAGTGGACGGAGAAGGTAGCACTCAATATCAACGCGGACAAGTTGGAACTCATTCTCTTAGATAGCAACAACAAATTAACAAATTATCTGCACAGTGAACAGAGCTGAAAACTAACCTGTCAGGACAATTTGAAAAATAAAATCTTAGTCGGAACTTTACCTGACCGCAAAATGTTTATAGGGATGGTAGAAACCAGCCCTTTATCACCTTAAAACGACTGTGAAGAACCCATTATCCAAAGCATTTCTCATAGTGCGAGTTAGACCGGTTTTTTTAAATATTAATAACTCGCTCAGTTTATTTGATATTAACATGAAACTTTACCCTTCTTAGTTATATACTTATAGATATATGTACATATGTATATATACATATATATAATTTTTGATAATTTTCATTCACAATTTGCCTATATATATATATGTATAAGGTGGCATCACTACGATCACCTAACCAGCTGACACACCTATCCCTGACACTCACCGAACACTATCCAGTTTTTCCACCCATGGCTAATTGGCCATATTCAAGAAGGAAGAAGTTAGCAGCACCGAAGAGCAGGAAGTCGAGAATGTACGAAACCGAGAAGTAGTCGTGGTAGAAGAAAAGTCGTAAAGCAGAGAAAAGTCTCAGAAGGAGAACACATTAAAGTTGAAAGTCGTTTAAAGTTGTCGCGAAATTAAATCTGTACCAACCTAATCCTATATCATTTATCTGTTCGGCATTATATAATTCTTAAAACAAACTAAATATTACTTAATAAATCTTACATGGGGGCTCAACCGGTCAGAGCAGCCAACTAAATGAACTAAGTGAAGAATTTAACACATGAAATTTAGAAAAGTTGTAAAATTTCAATATGCTGTGAATTTACAAAAAGTTGTGAAATTACGAAAAGTTGTGAAATTATGATGAGAACCAATAAGAACAAAAACGCTACCCAAAAGCAAAATTCAACGACAGCAAAGAAGAATGTGAAAAAACTTAACGAAGATCAGCAAAACGGCACATTCGAGCTGAATCGAAGGAACGTAGATGAAAAAATATTTAATATAGACGAGCAAAGCAGTGAAAAAGAGACAACCATACAAGAGTTCAACAAAATACATACTGAAGTAGGAAAGTATACAGAAAATCAGATTGAAGAAGTGTTGGAAATAAAATCGGACAATACAGAACAAAAATTTGCGGGAAAAATGAGCAACATAGATCACGAAGAATCGCACACATACGTGAACAATGGTGATTTGTCGAAGTTGCTAAAAATGATCGCGGGAAAATGTGAAATTTCTGAAAGTAAAAACAGTGTTTCGGTTGAAAGCTTTTCGAAAATTGTGCCTAATTTTGACGGTGTCTCGATCCCAATAAGGCAGTGGGTGGTTAATTTCGACGAGAACGCAGAAGCTTATGAACTAAACGAAAAACAAAAATACGTTAACGCAAGGAATAAAATGAGTGGAACAGCCAAACTATTTTTAGAAACAGTTGCAGTGTCAAATTATGAAGATTTGTGCGATGTTTTGATAGAGGAATTTGATAAACAATTGACCAGCGCTGAAATACACAAGTTGCTAAGAAACCGTAAAAAACGCACGTCGGAAAATTTTCATGAATATGTTCTTCAGATGCGAAAAATAGCATCACTGGGTGAAATCGAAGATCAGTCGGTAATAAGCTATATCGTAGATGGCTTAGAAGTGCGTGAGGACCTTAAATTTCCGTTGTACAGTTCGGAATCATTCAAAGAGCTAAGAAGTCGATTTGAATTGGCAGAGTCGGTGACAAAGAACAGTGTTTTCAAACGTCGGTCAAATTTTAATTACACTGAAAAACAAGAAAACCAAGTATACCGCAAACAACAACATTGTTATAACTGTGGGTCCGCAGACCACAAAATAGCTGAGTGTAAAGACGACCAAAAATGTTTCAAGTGTAACGGCGTGGGCCATATTTCCAAATATTGCACAGGCCAAAAGTCGAATATAAATGTAGTGTTCAAAGAAAATCGCGTTAAGGAGATGCAAATCGGTAATGCAAAAATGTTGTGCCTAATTGACACTGGAGCAGATGTTTCGTTAATGCGCAAAGACAAATTCAGAAAGACCTTCGGTGATCGCGAGTTGCAAAAGTGCTTTTTGAAGCTATTTGGTTTGGGTAACGTCGCAACCTCTGTGTTGGGTGAATTTTCGGAAGCGGTTGAAGTAGATGGACTAACAACTATGCACACGTTCTCACACGTTCCGGACTCAAATCTAAAAGTTGATGTTTTAGTTGGGTACGATTTTCTGGAGAAATTTACAATAACCCTATCTGGCGGTGGAAGGAAGCAAGAAGATGAATGGCTCGAAAGTGGAATTATTCGAGAATCGTGCTCCAACGTGGCAAGCAAAGTAGTACTGGCCAAAAAGAAGTAAGGAACTTAAAGGCTATGTATAGATTATAGGAAGTTAAATACCCTTGTTTTAAAAGATAGATTTCCCGTTCCAATTGTTGACGAAGTTATAGATAAGATGCAAGGAGCCAAATTCTTTACAGTAATGGATTTAAAGAACGGATTTTTTCATGTATCTGTTGAAGAACAAAGCCGAAAATATACCGCTTTTGTAACTAAAGAAGGCCTATATGAATTCAACAAAGCTCCTTTCGGATTCTGCAACTCACCAGCAGTCTTCGTTCGATACGTAAACTTTATCTTTCAACCGTTGATTAATGCTGGTATAATGGAGATATACGTAGATGACATAGTTGTGTTTGGCGATTCAGTTGAGCAATGCCTTGACCACATGCAGAAAATTTATACCGGATTACGCCTTACTTGCCAGACCGCTGACACACTTGCTGAAAAAGGATGCAGAGTTCAAAATAGGTAGTTTCGAAATCCAAGCAGTAGAAAAACTAAAGTCGGCTTTAACAAACGAACCAGTGTTAAAAACTTTAAATAGAACGCAAAGACTCAGTTGCACGTGGACGCGTCAAAAGACGGTTTTGGGGTACACTTCTCCAGCAGCATGAAAACAAGTGGCATCCTGTTTTGTACTGGAGCAAAAGACAACTCCTCAGGAAGAAAAATTGCACAGTTACTTTTAGAAGTCAAAGCCGCCTATTTAGCTACCAAAAGATGAGACATTACCTTATGGGCATCGAGTTTGATCTTGTTACGGACTGCGCAGCCTTTAAGATGACTACAACAAAAAGACGTCCCTCGCTAAGTAGTACAGTGGCTAATGTATCTACAAGATTTTTTCTTTACCATTGAACATCGAGCTGGCACTAGAATGAAACATGTGGATAGTTTGAGTCGTTTCCCAGTTATGGTAGTAGCATCAGAAGTTCAGTCCCAAATTCTAAGAGCCCAGAAAAGAGATGAACACCTAGCCACAGTAGCAGAGATTCTTAAGCAGAAACCCTATGCACACTTTACGATGAAAAATAACTTAATCTACAAGCAAGTTGGCGGAGTAGAGTTGCTAGCGATTCCAAAGTGTATGGAGAAGGAAATTATACGAAACGCTCATAATTTTGGTCATATGGGAGCTGAAAAACTATGCATGTAATTCGTCAGGAGTATTTTATACCTCATTTGGACAGAAAAGTGGCAAAATTTATCTCTAACTGCATTGAGTGTATAACTCACAACAGAAAGCTCGGAAAGCAGGAAGATTACTTACATTGCATAGATAAGGGAGACAAGCCGCTTACAACCCTCCATGTTGATCATTTAGGATCTTTGGATATAACTGCCAAGAAGTACAAGTACATATTCGCTGTTATAGATGCATTTTCAAAGTATACCTGGATTTATCCCACTAAATCGACGGACGCTCAAGAAGTTATTAAGCATCTAAGTTCATGGGTAACTATTTTTGGAAACCCACACCGTATTATCAGTGATAAGGGAGCAGCTTTCACATCTAAGCCATTCAAGGAGTTCTGTTCTGCTGGCAAGATTGAACACATAGAAAATACTACAGGGATCCCGAGAGGCAACGGACAAATAGAAAGAGCTAATAGGGTCATAATATCTGTTTTGTCTAAATTGTCTGCAGCTGAGCCATCAAAATGGTATCAATATACTTCACAGGTGCAACGGGCAATCAATGCTCATGTGCACTCATCAACGAAATTTACTCCGTTTGAAACTTTGTTCGGAGTTAAGATGCGAAACGAGTCAAATATGGAACTTGTCAACATTCTTCAGGAGGAGCTAATGTCAGGCGTTCAGGACGAGCGCAACCGAATAAGAGCAGAGGCCAGAGTCCAGATCGAAAAAGCAAAACAAACATACACGCGCAATTTCGATAAAAAACGAAAAGAACACTACGGCTATCAACTAGCAGACTTAGTGGCTATCCGGGTTACACAATTTGTAAATGGAAAAAAGTTGTCCAACAAATTTATTGGACCCTACGAAGTCATCAAAATAAAGCGAAACGGCAGATATGATGTCCAGAAATCTGCTGAGTTCGTGGGCCCGAATCAGACGTCAACCTCGGCTGATTCAATGAAATTGTGGCGTTACTTTGGCTGCAATAACGATGAAGACGACGATACTGGAGGATCATCTGGGTCAGATGATGATCAGGATGGCCGAGTATAAGGTGGCATCACTACGATCACCTAACCAGCTGACACACCTATCCCTGACACTCACCGAACACTATCCAGTTTTTCCACCCATGGCAAATTGGCCATATTCAGGAAGGATAAGGTTAGCAGCACCGAAGAGCAGGAAGTCGAGAATGTACGAAACCGAGAAGTAGTCGTGGTAGAAGAAAAGTCGTAAAGCAGAGAAAAGTCGCAGAAGGAGAACACATTAAAGTTGAAAGTCGTTTAAAGTTGTCGCGAACTTAAATCTGTACCAACCTAATCTTATATCATTTATCTGTTCGGCATAATATAATTCTTAATACAAACTAAATATTACTTACACACAAAAAGAAAGTCTATGTAAAGTCTATGTAAAATCAACTATTTTATTGTTAAAACCGCGCCAACCTAAGAAAAATAGTTAACTTACCCCAAATAGTAAGATAACCATATACTAGTAGGTTACACAAGAAAAATAGTTGTTTTACTATTTAATAGTAGAATTCCAAAATAATAGTATATCGGCCATTAAAAATTTCGCATTTACATGTTTATTCATGTATAGACTCAACATTCCCCCAATTAAGATTAAATTTCTTAATTCTTAACATTATTTCATTAGGTTTTTGTTAAAGTTAAGAAATTCCTTGTGAAAGATAATTTTTTATAATTTGTATTTATAGGGTGACAATTTGTTATTTGTTATTTAATCATATTAAGCAGTAAAGAAATCATATTTAATGGATACTCACATTTAAGAACCAACTCCGCGACCTAGAATCGAACCGGGGTCTCAGAACGTATACACCGACCGCCCAACCAAGTGGACCACGGAGGCAAACCAAACACTAACGTCTAGTACTCTAATACATAATTGGGCAGTTTGTTCAAGTTCTCTCAAACTGTAGATTTAGCCATTCTGTCGCGCAGCTCGCGGTTGGCTCAGGGCATAGAGTGTACGCTTAAGAAACCGTAAATTAGGGGTTCGGATCACACTCTCGGCGTCAATTTTTTGTATTTTTTATATTATATTTTTTTTTTTTTTACAAAAGAAACATTGTCGACAAGAATGGCTAAGTTCTTTATTATAAAAAAATTATTTAAACAAAACATTCAACTATTTTAATAGTATTCTTAACAATATCAAATGGTTGGGACATATACACATGTTGGGACTAGTACTACATTAATAGTACTCTTTGAAAAACAACAAAATACATGAGGAAACAGTAAAATAGTATTTTTTACTATTTTATCATAGTAGGTTAACATAAAACATACTTTTGGTGTGTACATACTTGGGCAGAAAAGCAAAAACAAAATACGTGCAAATTATTCAAATAGTATGTTACTATTTTTTATACCCTTGCAGAGGGTATTATAATTTTGCCATGATATTTGCAACGCAGTGAAGGAGGCATCTCAGACCCCATAAAGTATATATATTCTTGATCAGCATCACCAGCCGAGTCGATCTAGCCATGTCCGTCTGTCTGTCTGTCCGTCTGTCTGTCCGTCTGTCTGTCCGTCTGTCTGTCTGTCTGTCGGTTTCTACGCGAACTAGTCTCTCAGTTTTGAGCTATCGAGCTGAAATTTTCAGCATAGTCTTATTTCTTTAGCACGCAGTATATATGTCGGAACGGCCGAAATCGGACCACTATATCCTATAGCTGCCATAGGAATGATGGCGAAATTAATGTACAAAAATTTTAATTTCTCTGTTTTTCAACGAATTTCTATAAATTTCGAGATATAGTCGTTTTTTATAGTTCTAGAATTACGGTTTTAATTTCATTAAGATCGGACAACTATATCATATAGCTGCCATAGAAGGGATCGGTCGATTTATATGAAAATGTAAAATTCTACATGTAAAATGTAAAATTTACAAAATTTACATAATTTGACATTTTTTTTTACATTACCAAATTGGATCGATTTTCAATGATCCAATTGCTGACTGCAAGGGTATATAAACTTCGGTTTACCGAAGTTAGCTTTCTTTCTCGTTTGGGTTGATTTTACATATATTTTTCCTTTGGTGTGTACGCACTTGACAAAAAACCAACAACAAAATATATGCAACATTTTTAAATAGTATTCTAACTATTTTTCTAGGTTGATTTTACATAGTTTTTTTTTTTTGTGTGTAATAAATCTTACATATATATATATAGTGACATATTCACATGTTCAGTTATGTACAAAAAAATAAGAATATGCAGTGTAGGCGATCCCACGCAAAATCATTGTAAACAATCCACATCCGGAGCAGGCTATGCTGCTCCTCAATAATATAAACAAATCTTGCAATGACAAAGTCCCGCTCTCTCTTACTCTCAAATTATTATGTACAATCAATATCCCAAGCGGGAGAGCTCGCTCCCAAATTAATGTAAACAAAGGGCACCACAAGTAAAATCTTTGTCACAAGAAATTAGTCTTAAGCTGAGATAAATTGAATAAAGACGTAAACTTATTTTCTCGTTTATTTTTTTCCTTGGCGTTGTCCTTAGTCAACTGACGGGACATTAATTCGTGTCAAATAAAATACAAACATTTAACTATATATAACTATATATATATATATACATATATACATAAGAATTTTCTGAATGAAAATTATCCGGATCAGACAACTATGATTGATCCGCAAAAAATAACTGCATAAAACGTTGTAAACGTAAAATGTATTCTCTTTTTTACAGAAGAACAGCAAAGTTATTGATTTGAATGTGCCCATCAAAATTAAGCTAATTGTAGGCAGATAATGTGCGGTTGCAAAAGCTGACTTTAATACTAGACTGCTAAGTTGACATATGCGGTATGAAAAAAAGCGTATAGCCTTATTCCACTGCTCCGTTATTTCGAAAACGGACCGTCGGTTGTTCCACAGCTCCATCTACATTCTCGGGCGACATGTGTATGGGATGAACAGCTGAGCAGGCGTTGTTTATAAAATGAAAACATTTATAAATTTAACTATATGTTTTCTTTATTATTGAAACAGAAATACATTTTCTTTCGTTGACATACTTAGAAATGTTCATGAACTTGAAGTTTCCAAGGATCCGAAGGACTTGTTGAAAATAGATCCATCCAGTGGTACCCATCCAGTGGTACCCTGCTCTTTGACTTCATTCTTGTACTTCCTGGTCAGGGTGTCGTTTTTCGTCCTGACGTCCTACCACTCCACTTCTTCTAGGCCATCTTCAACCAGCTTCTCGGCCATCCTTTGGTATATATGGTTGTTTTTCTGTGGCGACCGCATTGGAATTATGTTTTCCATCAACATATCCAGTACGAGCGCATTATGATGCGGCGCCCAAGTAATGGAACGTTTGCGCTTCTTTCCACTCATCTTTATGCAAAACAAATTATTTCAAATAGCTGTGGCGCTCACAAAATATCGTCGATATAGCAGTGGAACAAGGCTATTAATCAATTTTGTATACATTAAAATTAAAAAAAAATCAAAATCGATAGATTTATTTAACAAAATCGGTCGAATTCCCTTGAGTGCAATAAATTAGTGTCATTCTTAACTGGACAATTATAATTGCAGCTGAAAACCCGAGTCTTTCTATAATAATTTAGTTATCCGGAATGTTTTTATGCCCTTATAGACACAATACCAGAAGCGAAAGCTAATTAAATAATGTGGATTTGCACCTGCTCAGCAGTCGTCACTCAGAAGACTCAACAAAGCAGAAATATTTATTTTATTTTTTTATTTTCTTATAAAAACACAAGGGCTTTTTACTTTTATTAATAAATATTTATGTGGGGTGTGTTTCCCCCTGATGACGACGAACGCAAAGAGTATGGATGACGAGCTGGCAACCCTAAAGACGACGAGATAGATACGGACGACGAGAGAAGACGACGAGCAATCATCAAAGAAGACGACGATGAGAGCAACAACGACGAGGAGAGAGGAGGACGACGATGACGATCGAGCACGAGTGCGAGCGAGCACGAGTACGAGAGAGCTTGTAACGACGAGAGAGTTTAAACGACGACGCGATGCATTTTCTTATTTCAAACCTAAACTAAACTTATAATCATTACTTTAAATAAAACTTAAGATTTAGTGACGAAAACTAATAAAATAATCCCACATTTATAAGATATTAGTTCGTAAATGCATTATCCAGTCCTTTGGCTAAGTTTAAACTTATAAGAAGAAGGAGTCCGTACTTATTCCATTCATTTAAGATTAATTACTATCCCTAATTAACAGATACATTGAGTTTAAATACATTATTACTTAAAATAATTATTGAATCTCCATAATGTCCACTACTGTCAGTTGCAATTGTTGAAACAAGTTACAACTAAGTAGGGGATGAACTAAATAAAACGGGGCGGCTTTCCTGATCTATTTGGCGAGTTTAACCGAGGATATCCGTATATATAGGCCTCCGCTAAGGAATCCGAATTGTTACCTCTCTGACTTGGTGAATAGCTACGCGAATGGGATTGTGATTTTTCTGTAATAATAAATAATTAAAAGAAATGCGTTATATACAAACATTTTTTGTTAGGCTTGACAAAATACACTTACCAAATGTCTCGTCGTGATGCGTCAATCTGTAAGAATGCGGAGTCATCGATTTATTTTTGTGAAACGCTGTGGTTATAATACGAAACTTACTAGTTATTGCTCAGTCGTATCGGTCAAAAATTTTTAATGTTTGTTTTACTAGCTGGCCCTCCGAACTTGCAATATACAGTGACTCAGTTTACTTCGTGCAAGTTTAAATATAAAGCTACATACAATACTAGCAATCCCATACCCTGAGAAATGTAAAAAAAACAAGTAGGAAGGCTACAGTCAAGTGTGGTCGACTGTGAGTACCAGTACCCAAAACATTGTTGAGCAACACCCAAAATAGACAAATGTTGCTAGGAACATGTTGAGCAACACCAAAATAGACAAATGTTGCTAGGAACATGTTGAGCTACACCCAACAAAAGACAAATATTGCTAGGAACATGTTAAGCAACACCCAACAAAGACAAAAGTTGCTAGGAACATGTTGGGCAACACCAACAAAGACAAATGTTGCTAGGAACATGTTGAGCAACACCAACAAAGACAAATGTTGCTAGGGACATGTTAAGCAACACGCACTGGTATTTTCAACATAGAAGAAGAAGAAGTTTACACAGAAACTTTTTGTTTAATAACTTCCATGTTTATCACCCTATTTTACTTAAATTTTCAGAACACGTCCGCGATTGCCTACTTCTTATATTATATCAATTTACTTTAAGACGAAAATGACGAGTAAAGCTTATATACCGTTTTTATGATTTTCGGGGCGGAAGTGGCGTGGAGAGATTTTAAAACAGACTTGACCTGGGTGCAACAGATTTCAATATTGGTTCAAAATTTGGTAACTCAAGTCCGTATAGTCTCTGAGATCTGTTGTTTCACACGGACGGACAGACGGACATGGCTAAATCGACTCGGCTGGTGACGCTGATCAAGAATATATATACTTTATTGGGTTGGAGATTTCTCCTTCTACCAGTTACCTACATTACCGGTTGGCTTTAATTTATAATACCCTTGTACCCTATGGGTATCGGGAATAAAAATTGATCGTTTCCAATACCTTCGATGAATTTTCGATAGTTTGTGCAGGTGCGTGTCCTTTAGTTTACTTTTCTGCTGCGCCTTTTCGATCCTTCCGGGTTGCTGACGATTTGGGTATCTGCCTAGATCCTAAGCTAGAGTTTATTGACCATATTTCCTATTTTAGTAGACTTGTCATAATTAACCTTCCGGGATTTGGAGCCCTGGGTGATCCTAACTGTCCTAGCGCTCAATCAATATTGATGTGTCATTAGACAAAACGGTCTCACAAAATATATTGCTTTTATACCCTTGAAGAGGGTATTATAATTTACCATGATATTTGCAACACAGTGAAGGAGGCATCTCCGACCCCATAAAGTATATATATTCTTAATCAGCATTCCCAGCCGAGTCGATCTAGCCATGTCTGTCTGTCGGTTGCTATGCCAACTGACGAAATTAATGTAAATTATAGCTTCTCTGTTTTCAACGTATTTCTATATATTTCGAGATATAGCGGGTTTATACGATTTTAGAATTACGGTTTTAGTTTCGTAAAGATCGGACAACGATATCACATAACTGAAATAGAAGCGATCGGTTGATTTATATGTAAAATTTAAAATGTGTAGGTAAATGTTATTCAAATTTACAAACCACGATTTTGTGTTTTTAATTTTACCAAACTGGATCGATTTTTAATGATTTTCAGACTGTAAGGGTATACAAAGTTCGGCTTGCCAAAGTTAGCATTTTTATTTGTTATTAGCAATTTTAGCCAACTCGAGGTCCATTGTCAACAGAAATCAGATATGTTGCCAGATACACAGATACACAGATCGTTTTTGTCAGAAGACAATTGCTCCAGGTTTGTTCATACAGCCTATTTCACTCTTACCAAGGAGATCATCAGTGATCTTTAATGCCGATCGAACTTCAACATTAAATGCGTCGTTATATACTTGTGCCTTGTTGAACCCGGACTTGGGAATCTGTAAGACCCTATGCATTAACAGCGGCCGCGCTTAATAATGTAGGCCAGGGGGAGTTTTTTTCCCCTACCTCTGCATGCTTTTTCTGGACCTTTTTCCGTTATAACTCCCATCGAGAGTATAACCGTTATTACTCCCATCGAGTATAACCATTCCATGTTGGTTATTAGTATATGTTTTATTGATTGCATATTTTTGGGATGTGTTGATTTTCCATTATTGTAATTCATTAATATGATTTTTCGTGACCTATATTTTCATTATTAGTCATTTTAGCCAACTCGACGTCCATAGTCAACCTGATCTTCTTCAGCTTTTTCTAAGGGCTTGCCATAATTTACAGTAACTGTACTGCACGAAAGCAAGAAAAATAAACAAAATAAATACGTTTTCGGCATATGAATTAACTAAATCTTTGTACAAGAGAGGGCTTAAAAATCAGTTTAAGGGCTTTCATATTAATATCCGCAGGAGGACTACAGAAATGGATAATTACGTATTGAAAATTCCGCCCATTGTGATTGTTTACTTTTTAAATTTGTCTGACCTTAGTCGCATTACGAAAGAAATCCGTCTCTTTTCAGGTTCTAATGAAGCCTCTAATGAATGAAAACTTGTGTCCTGTATAAGCAGTTTGCATCACATTATTCTAGCTGGTAGCTAGACTTTAAATTCGTTGACTGCGTTCGGATGAGTGTTGGTGCGTCTTTATAAAATCTGGCAATTGATCAAAATGAAGAAAACAATCGATCGATCACACGGATCCATTTTGCAAAACTAATTTGAACGGGCTCTTGACCCTATTACTTAACGAGCCGCGAATATTATTCTAAGTTCGCTTCAACCTTTTGACCATAATATGGCACCAAAGTTGCTATACAAAAAAGCGTGATCATGAAATTAAAAATAAAATGTTCACATAGTTTAATTTTGTGCATACCTTACTTTAGCAGAGCTTGACATGACATACTTAGAAATGTTCAAGAACTTGAAATTTCCAAGGATCCGATGGACTTGTTGAAAATAGATCCATCCAGTGGTACCCATCCAGTGGTACCCTGCTCTTTACTTCATTCTTGTACTTCTTGGTCAGGTTGTCGTTTTCGTCCTGACGTCCTACCACTCCACTTCTTCTAGGCCATCTTCAACCAGCTTCTCGGCCATCCTTTGGTATATATGGTTGTTTTCTGTGGCGACCGCATTGGAATTATGTTTTCCATCAACATATCCAGTACGAGCGCATTATGATGCGGCGCCCAAGTAATGGAGCGTTTGCGCTTCTTTCCACTCATCTTTATGCAAAACAAATGATTTCAAATAGCTGTGGCACTCACAAAATATCGTCGATATTCGATATTTTTCGGTATTATTTTTAGTATGTATAGAAACCTTCGGGGCGAATGGTGAACGGATGGCCTGTCGATTTTGAATGGACCATTTAAAACCCATGTAAAATAATGGACCATTCTCGAGAATGGAGCTGAATGTAGCAGTGGAACAAGGTTATTAATTAATTTTGTATACATTAAAATTAAAAAAATCAAAATCGATCGATTTATTTAACAAAATCGGTCGAATTCCTTTGAGTGCAATAAATTAGTGTCATTCTTAACTGGACAATTATAATTGCAGCTGAAAAGCCGACTCTTTCTACGAATAAACAACACTTTCTAAATGATAATTTAGTTATCCGGAATGTTCTTATGGTCTTATAGACACAATTCCAGAAGCGAAAGCTAATTAAATAATGTGGATTTGCACCTGCTCAGCAGTCGTCACTCAGAAGACTCTACAAAGCAGAAATATTTATTTTATTTATTTATTTTCTTATAAAAACAGGGGCTTTTACTTTTATTAATTATTATTTATAAGATATTAGTTCGTAAATGCATTATCCAGTCCTTTGGCTAAGTTTAAACTTATAAGAAGAAGGAGTTCGTACTTATTCCATTCATTTAAGATTAATTACTATCCTAATTAACAGATACATTGAGTTTAAATACATTATTACTTAAAATAATTATTGAATCTCCATAATGTCCACTACTGTCAGTTGCAATTGTTGAAACAAGTTACAACTAAGTAGGGATGAACTAAATAAAACAGGGCGGCTTTCCTGATCTATTTGGCGAGTTTAACCGAGGATATCCGTATATATAGGCCTCCGCTAAGGAATCCGAATTGTTACCTCGCTGACTTGGTGAATAGCTACGCGAATGGGATTGTGATTTTTCTGTAATAATAAATAATTAAAAGAAATGCGTTTATACAAACATTTTTTGTTAGGCTTGACAAAATACACTTACCAAATGTCTCGTCGTGATGCGTCAATCTGTAAGAATGCGGAGTCATCGATTTATTTTTGTGAAACGCTGTGGTTATAATACGAAACTTACTAGTTATTGCTCAGTCGTATCGGTCAAAAATTTTTAATGTTTGTTTTACTAGCTGGCCCTCCGAACTTGCAATATACAGTGACTCAGTTTACTTCGTGCAAGTTTAAATATAAAGCTACATACAATACTAGCAATCCCATACCCTGAGAAATGTAAAAACAAGTAGGAAGGCTACAGTCAAGTGTGGTCGACTGTGAGTACCCAGTACCCAAAACATTGTTGAGCAACACCCAAAATAGACAAATGTTGCTAGGAACATGTTGAGCAACACCCAAAATAGACAAATGTTGCTAGGAACATGTTGAGCAACACCCAACAAAGACAAATGTGCTAGGGACATGTTGGGCAACACCCAACAAAGACAAATGTTGCTAGGAACATGTTGAGCAACACCAACAAAGACAAATGTTGCTAGGGACATGTTAAGCAACACGCACTGGTATTTTCAACATAGAAGAAGAAGAAGTTTACACAGAAACTTTTTGTTTAATAACTTCCATGTTTATCACCCTATTTTACT
Source organism: Drosophila triauraria (assembly GCA_014170255.2). NCBI lineage: Eukaryota > Metazoa > Arthropoda > Insecta > Diptera > Drosophilidae > Drosophila > Drosophila triauraria. The sequence goes on from JABJVT010000007.1 coordinate 695,488, forward strand.
TAAATTTTCAGAACACGTCCGCGATTGCCTACTTCTTATATTATATCAATTTACTTTAAGACGAAAATGACGAGTAAAGCTTATATACCGTTTTTAATGATTTTCGGGGCGGAAGTGGCGTGGAGAGATTTTAAAACAGACTTGACCTGGGTGCAACAGATTTCAATATTGGTTCAAAATTTGGTAACTCAAGTCCGTATAGTCTCTGAGATCTGTTGTTTCACACGGACGGACAGACGGACATGGCTAAATCGACTCGGCTGGTGACGCTGATCAAGAATATATATACTTTATTGGGTTGGAGATTTCTCCTTCTACCAGTTACCTACATTACCGGTTGGCTTTAATTTATAATACCCTTGTACCCTATGGGTATCGGGAATAAAATTGATCGTTTCCAATACCTTCGATGAATTTTCGATAGTTTGTGCAGGTGCGTGTCCTTTAGTTTACTTTTCTGCTGCGCCTTTTCGATCCTTCCGGGTTGCTGACGATTTGGGTATCTGCCTAGATCCTAAGCTAGAGTTTATTGACCATATTTCCTATTTTAGTAGACTTGTCATAATTAACCTTCCGGGATTTGGGCCCTGGGTGATCCTAACTGTCCTAGCGCTCAATCAATATTGATGTGTCATTAGACAAAACGGTCTCACAAAATATATTGCTTTTATACCCTTGAAGAGGGTATTATAATTTTGCCATGATATTTGCAACACAGTGAAGGAGGCATCTCCGACCCCATAAAGTATATATATTCTTAATCAGCATTCCCAGCCGAGTCGATCTAGCCATGTCTGTCTGTCGGTTGCTATGCCAACTGACGAAATTAATGTAAATTATAGCTTCTCTGTTTTTCAACGTATTTCTATATATTTCGAGATATAGCGGGTTTATACGATTTTAGAATTACGGTTTTAGTTTCGTAAAGATCGGACAACGATATCACATAACTGAAATAGAAGCGATCGGTTGATTTATATGTAAAATTTAAAATGTGTAGGTAAATGTTATTCAAATTTACAAACCACGATTTTGTGTTTTAATTTTACCAAACTGGATCGATTTTTAATGATTTTCAGACTGTAAGGGTATACAAAGTTCGGCTTGCCAAAGTTAGCATTTTTATTTGTTATTAGCAATTTTAGCCAACTCGAGGTCCATTGTCAACAGAAATCAGATATGTTGCCAGATACACAGATACACAGATCGTTTTTGTCAGAAGACAATTGCTCCAGGTTTGTTCATACAGCCTATTTCACTCTTACCAAGGAGATCATCAGTGATCTTTAATGCCGATCGAACTTCAACATTAAATGCGTCGTTATATACTTGTGCCTTGTTGAACCCGGACTTGGGAATCTGTAAGACCCTATGCATTAACAGCGGCCGCGCTTAATAATGTAGGCCAGAGGGGGGAGTTTTTTTTTCCCCTACCTCTGCATGCTTTTTCTGGACCTTTTTCCGTTATAACTCCCATCGAGAGTATAACCGTTATTACTCCCATCGAGAGTATAACCATTCCATGTTGGTTATTAGTATATGTTTTATTGATTGCATATTTTTGGGATGTGTTGATTTTCCATTATTGTAATTCATTAATATGATTTTTCGTGACCTATATTTTCATTATTAGTCATTTTAGCCAACTCGACGTCCATAGTCAACCTGATCTTCTTCAGCTTTTTTCTAAGGGCTTGCCATAATTTACAGTAACTGTACTGCACGAAAGCAAGAAAAATAAACAAAATAAATACGTTTTCGGCATATGAATTAACTAAATCTTTGTACAAGAGCGGGTTTAAAAATCAGTTTAAGGGCTTTCATATTAATATCCGCAGGAGGACTACAGAAATGGATAATTACGTATTGAAAATTCCGCCCATTGTGATTGTTTACTTTTTAAATTTGTCTGACCTTAGTCGCATTACGAAAGAAATCCGTACCAAACAAGACATATAGTTGTCTCTTTTCAGGTTCTAATGAAGCCTCTAATGAATGAAAACTTGTGTCCTGTATAAGCAGTTTGCATCACATTATTCTAGCTGGTAGCTAGACTTTAAATTCGTTGACTGCGTTCGGATGAGTGTTGGTGCGTCTTTATAAAATCTGGCAATTGATCAAAATGAAGAAAACAATCGATCGATCACACGGATCCATTTTGCAAAACTAATTTGAACGGGCTCTTGACCCTATATTACTTAACGAGCCGCGAATATTATTCTAAGCTCGCTTCAACCTTTTGACCATAATATGGCACCAAAGTTGCTATACAAAAAAGCGTGATCATGAAATTAAAAATAAAATGTTCACATAGTTTAATTTTGTGCATACCTTACTTTAGCAGAGCTTGACATGACATACTTAGAAATGTTCAAGAACTTGAAATTTCCAAGGATCCGATGGACTTGTTGAAAATAGATCCATCCAGTGGTACCCATCCAGTGGTACCCTGCTCTTTACTTCATTCTTGTACTTCTTGGTCAGGTTGTCGTTTTTCGTCCTGACGTCCTACCACTCCACTTCTTCTAGGCCATCTTCAACCAGCTTCTCGGCCATCCTTTGGTATATATGGTTGTTTTTCTGTGGCGACCGCATTGGAATTATGTTTTCCATCAACATATCCAGTACGAGCGCATTATGATGCGGCGCCCAAGTAATGGAGCGTTTGCGCTTCTTTCCACTCATCTTTATGCAAAACAAATGATTTCAAATAGCTGTGGCACTCACAAAATATCGTCGATATTCGATATTTTTCGGTATTATTTTTAGTATGTATAGAAACCTTCGGGGCGAATGGTGAACGGATGGCCTGTCGATTTTGAACGAACCATTTAAAACCCATGTAAAATAATGGACCATTCTCGAGAATGGAGCTGAATGTAGCAGTGGAACAAGGTTATTAATTAATTTTGTATACATTAAAATTAAAAAATCAAAATCGATCGATTTATTTAACAAAATCGGTCGAATTCCTTTGAGTGCAATAAATTAGTGTCATTCTTAACTGGACAATTATAATTGCAGCTGAAAAGCCGACTCTTTCTACGAATAAACAACACTTTCTAAATGATAATTTAGTTATCCGGAATGTTCTTATGGTCTTATAGACACAATTCCAGAAGCGAAAGCTAATTAAATAATGTGGATTTGCACCTGCTCAGCAGTCGTCACTCAGAAGACTCTACAAAGCAGAAATATTTATTTTATTTATTTATTTTCTTATAAAAACAGGGCTTTTTACTTTTATTAATTATTATTTATAAGATATTAGTTCGTAAATGCATTATCCAGTCCTTTGGCTAAGTTTAAACTTATAAGAAGAAGGAGTTCGTACTTATTCCATTCATTTAAGATTAATTACTATCCCTAACAGATACATTGAGTTTAAATACATTATTACTTAAAATAATTATTGAATCTCCATAATGTCCACTACTGTCAGTTGCAATTGTTGAAACAAGTTACAACTAAGTAGGGGATGAACTAAATAAAACAGGGCGGCTTTCCTGATCTATTTGGCGAGTTTAACCGAGGATATCCGTATATATAGGCCTCCGCTAAGGAATCCGAATTGTTACCTCGCTGACTTGGTGAATAGCTACGCGAATGGGATTGTGATTTTTCTGTAATAATAAATAATTAAAAAGAAATGCGTTATATACAAACATTTTTTGTTAGGCTTGACAAAATACACTTACCAAATGTCTCGTCGTGATGCGTCAATCTGTGAGAATGCGGAGTCATCGATTTATTTTTGTGAAACGCTGTGGGTATAATACGGAACTTTCTAGATAATGCTCAGTCGTATCGGGTCATAAATTTTTAATGTTTGTTTTACTAGCTGGCCCTCCGAACTTGCAATATACAGTGACTCAGTTTACTTCGTGCAAGTTTAAATACAAAGCTACATACAATACTAGCAATCCCATACCCTGAGAAATGTAAAAAAACAAGTAGGAAGGCTACAGTCAAGTGTGGTCGACTGTGAGAACCCAGTACCCAAAACATTGTTGAGCAACACCCAAAATAGACAAATGTTGCTAGGAACATGTTGAGCAACACCCAAAATAGACAAATGTTGCTAGGAACATGTTGAGCTACACCCAACAAAGACAAATATTGCTAGGAACATGTTAAGCAACACCCAACAAAGACAAAAGTTGCTAGGAACATGTTGGGCAACACCCAACAAAGACAAATGTTGCTAGGAACATGTTGAGCAACACCCAACAAAGACAAATGTTGCTAGGGACATGTTAAGCAACACGCACTGGTATTTTCAACATAGAAGAAGAAGAAGTTTACACAGAAACTTTTTGTTTAATAACTTCCATGTTTATCACCCTATTTTACTTAAATTTTCAGAACACGTCCGCGATTGCCTACTTCTTATATTATATCAATTTACTTTAAGACGAAAATGACGAGTAAAGCTTATATACCGTTTTTATGATTTTCGGGGCGGAAGTGGCGTGGAGAGATTTTAAAACAGACTTGACCTGGGTGCAACAGATTTCAATATTGGTTCAAAATTTGGTAACTCAAGTCCGTATAGTCTCTGAGATCTGTTGTTTCACACGGACGGACAGACGGACATGGCTAAATCGACTCGGCTGGTGACGCTGATCAAGAATATATATACTTTATTGGGTTGGAGATTTCTCCTTCTACCAGTTACCTACATTACCGGTTGGCTTTAATTTATAATACCCTTGTACCCTATGGGTATCGGGAATAAAATTGATCGTTTCCAATACCTTCGATGAATTTTCGATAGTTTGTGCAGGTGCGTGTCCTTTAGTTTACTTTTCTGCTGCGCCTTTTCGATCCTTCCGGGTTGCTGACGATTTGGGTATCTGCCTAGATCCTAAGCTAGAGTTTATTGACCATATTTCCTATTTTAGTAGACTTGTCATAATTAACCTTCCGGGATTGGAGCCCTGGGTGATCCTAACTGTCCTAGCGCTCAATCAATATTGATGTGTCATTAGACAAAACGGTCTCACAAAATATATTGCTTTTATACCCTTGAAGAGGGTATTATAATTTTGCCATGATATTTGCAACACAGTGAAGGAGGCATCTCCGACCCCATAAAGTATATATATTCTTAATCAGCATTCCCAGCCGAGTCGATCTAGCCATGTCTGTCTGTCGGTTGCTATGCCAACTGACGAAATTAATGTAAATTATAGCTTCTCTGTTTTTCAACGTATTTCTATATATTTCGAGATATAGCGGGTTTATACGATTTTAGAATTACGGTTTTAGTTTCGTAAAGATCGGACAACGATATCACATAACTGAAATAGAAGCGATCGGTTGATTTATATGTAAAATTTAAAATGTGTAGGTAAATGTTATTCAAATTTACAAACCACGATTTTGTGTTTTTAATTTTACCAAACTGGATCGATTTTTAATGATTTTCAGACTGTAAGGGTATACAAAGTTCGGCTTGCCAAAGTTAGCATTTTATTTGTTATTAGCAATTTTAGCCAACTCGAGGTCCATTGTCAACAGAAATCAGATATGTTGCCAGATACACAGATACACAGATCGTTTTTGTCAGAAGACAATTGCTCCAGGTTTGTTCATACAGCCTATTTCACTCTTACCAAGGAGATCATCAGTGATCTTTAATGCCGATCGAACTTCAACATTAAATGCGTCGTTATATACTTGTGCCTTGTTGAACCCGGACTTGGGAATCTGTAAGACCCTATGCATTAACAGCGGCCGCGCTTAATAATGTAGGCCAGAGGGGGAGTTTTTTCCCCTACCTCTGCATGCTTTTCTGGACCTTTTTCCGTTATAACTCCCATCGAGAGTATAACCGTTATTACTCCCATCGAGAGTATAACCATTCCATGTTGGTTATTAGTATATGTTTTATTGATTGCATATTTTGGGATGTGTTGATTTTCCATTATTGTAATTCATTAATATGATTTTTCGTGACCTATATTTTCATTATTAGTCATTTTAGCCAACTCGACGTCCATAGTCAACCTGATCTTCTTCAGCTTTTTCTAAGGGCTTGCCATAATTTACAGTAACTGTACTGCACGAAAGCAAGAAAAATAAACAAAATAAATACGTTTTCGGCATATGAATTAACTAAATCTTTGTACAAGAGCGGGTTTAAAAATCAGTTTAAGGGCTTTCATATTAATATCCGCAGGAGGACTACAGAAATGGATAATTACGTATTGAAAATTCCGCCCATTGTGATTGTTTACTTTTTAAATTTGTCTGACCTTAGTCGCATTACGAAAGAAATCCGTACCAAACAAGACATATAGTTGTCTCTTTTCAGGTTCTAATGAAGCCTCTAATGAATGAAAACTTGTGTCCTGTATAAGCAGATCGCATCACATTATTCTAGCTGGTAGCTAGACTTTAAATTCGTTGAGTGCGTTCGGATGAGTGTTGGTGCGTCTTTATAAAATCTGGCAATTGATCAAAATGAAGAAAACAATCGATCGATCACACGGATCCATTTTGCAAAAACTAATTTGAACGTGCTCTTGACCCTATATTACTTAACGAGCCGCGAATATTATTCTAAGTTCGCTTCAACCTTTTGACCATAATATGGCACCAAAGTTGCTATACAAAAAAGCGTGATCATGAAATTAAAAATAAAATGTTCACATAGTTTAATTTTGTGCATACCTTACTTTAGCAGAGCTTGACATGACATACTTAGAAATGTTCAAGAACTTGAAATTTCCAAGGATCCGATGGACTTGTTGAAAATAGATCCATCCAGTGGTACCCATCCAGTGGTACCCTGCTCTTTTACTTCATTCTTGTACTTCTTGGTCAGGTTGTCGTTTTTCGTCCTGACGTCCTACCACTCCACTTCTTCTAGGCCATCTTCAACCAGCTTCTCGGCCATCCTTTGGTATATATGGTTGTTTTCTGTGGCGACCGCATTGGAATTATGTTTTCCATCAACATATCCAGTACGAGCGCATTATGATGCGGCGCCCAAGTAATGGAGCGTTTGCGCTTCTTTCCACTCATCTTTATGCAAAACAAATGATTTCAAATAGCTGTGGCACTCACAAAATATCGTCGATATTCGATATTTTTCGGTATTATTTTTAGTATGTATAGAAACCTTCGGGGCGAATGGTGAACGGATGGCCTGTCGATTTTGAACGGACCATTTAAAACCCATGTAAAATAATGGACCATTCTCGAGAATGGAGCTGAATGTAGCAGTGGAACAAGGTTATTAATTAATTTTGTATACATTAAAATTAAAAAAAAATCGATCGATTTATTTAACAAAATCGGTCGAATTCCTTTGAGTGCAATAAATTAGTGTCATTCTTAACTGGACAATTATAATTGCAGCTGAAAAGCCGACTCTTTCTACGAATAAACAACACTTTCTAAATGATAATTTAGTTATCCGGAATGTTCTTATGGTCTTATAGACACAATTCCAGAAGCGAAAGCTAATTAAATAATGTGGATTTGCACCTGCTCAGCAGTCGTCACTCAGAAGACTCTACAAAGCAGAAATATTTATTTTATTTATTTATTTTCTTATAAAACAGGGGCTTTTACTTTTATTAATTATTATTTATAAGATATTAGTTCGTAAATGCATTATCCAGTCCTTTGGCTAAGTTTAAACTTATAAGAAGAAGGAGTTCGTACTTATTCCATTCATTTAAGATTAATTACTATCCTAATTAACAGATACATTGAGTTTAAATACATTATTACTTAAAATAATTATTGAATCTCCATAATGTCCACTACTGTCAGTTGCAATTGTTGAAACAAGTTACAACTAAGTAGGGATGAACTAAATAAAACAGGGCGGCTTTCCTGATCTATTTGGCGAGTTTAACCGAGGATATCCGTATATATAGGCCTCCGCTAAGGAATCCGAATTGTTACCTCGCTGACTTGGTGAATAGCTACGAATGGGATTGTGATTTTTCTGTAATAATAAATAATTAAAAGAAATGCGTTATATACAAACATTTTTTGTTAGGCTTGACAAAATACACTTACCAAATGTCTCGTCGTGATGCGTCAATCTGTGAGAATGCGGAGTCATCGATTTATTTTGTGAAACGCTGTGGGTATAATACGGAACTTTCTAGATAATGCTCAGTCGTATCGGGTCATAAATTTTTAATGTTTGTTTTACTAGCTGGCCCTCCGAACTTGCAATATACAGTGACTCAGTTTACTTCGTGCAAGTTTAAATACAAAGCTACATACAATACTAGCAATCCCATACCCTGAGAAATGTAAAAACAAGTAGGAAGGCTACAGTCAAGTGTGGTCGACTGTGAGTACCAGTACCCAAAACATTGTTGAGCAACACCCAAAATAGACAAATGTTGCTAGGAACATGTTGAGCTACACCCAACAAAGACAAATATTGCTAGGAACATGTTGAGCAACACCCAACAAAGACAAAGTTGCTAGGAACATGTTGGGCAACACCAACAAAGACAAATGTTGCTAGGAACATGTTGAGCAACACCCAACAAAGACAAATGTTGCTAGGGACATGTTAAGCAACACGCACTGGTATTTTCAACATAGAAGAAGAAGAAGTTTACACAGAAACTTTTTGTTTAATAACTTCCATGTTTATCACCCTATTTTACTTAAATTTTCAGAACACGTCCGCGATTGCCTACTTCTTATATTATATCAATTTACTTTAAGACGAAAATGACGAGTAAAGCTTATATACCGTTTTTATGATTTTCGGGGCGGAAGTGGCGTGGAGAGATTTTAAAACAGACTTGACCTGGGTGCAACAGATTTCAATATTGGTTCAAAATTTGGTAACTCAAGTCCGTATAGTCTCTGAGATCTGTTGTTTCACACGGACGGACAGACGGACATGGCTAAATCGACTCGGCTGGTGACGCTGATCAAGAATATATATACTTTATTGGGTTGGAGATTTCTCCTTCTACCAGTTACCTACATTGGCTTTAATTTATAATACCCTTGTACCCTATGGGTATCGGGAATAAAAATTGATCGTTTCGAATACCTTCGATGAATTTTCGATAGTTTGTGCAGGAGCGTGCCCTTTAGTTTTCTTTTCTGCTGCGCCTTTTCGATCCTTTCGGATTGCTGACGATCTGGGTAACTGCCTAGATCCTAAGCTAGAATTTATTGACCATATTTCCTATTTTAGTAGACTTGTCATAATTAACCTTCCGGGATTTGAGCCCTGGGTGATCCTAACTGTCCTAGCGCTCAATCAATATTGATGTGTCATTAGACAAAACGGTCTCACAAAATATATTGCTTTTTATACCCTTGAAGAGGGTATTATATTATTATTATTATTACTAGGGCCTTATTGCACCGCGACCAGATGTTAGGTCTTTTGTGCCGGCCTGTAGGATTAAGGTAGATCCTCTATTCCTAGGCTTCTGATAAAGGAGAGCCCTTTGGCGAGGTCTATCTCTTCCCAAATCCTGTAGGGGATAAGTTCACCTCCTAGTTGTTGAAGTCGACGTCTGATTAGTGAGGGGCATTCACATAGAACATGTTCTGATGTTTCTGGCTCCAGCTCACAGAATCTACATGTGTCGATTTCTGAAAGTTTTAATTTCTTAAGGTGATACCTTAGGTTGCAGTGAGGTAGCCTCTTAGAGTGCGAATCTCACCCTTTTTGATTGATTATGCGTTTTGACCGCGACATCTGGGGACGAGAAATTGTTTGGCTTGTCTCAGCCCTGCACTGTCGGTCCAGTGACGACTTATCCCCTTTTCCTCCCATTTCCTGACCAGTTCCCTTTTGTGTCCTTTCGAAAGACCACAGAATGGTTTAGGGCCGATTAGTGGTGTCATCGCCCCGCGTTTTGCTAGGGAGACTGCCACCTCGTTTCCTATATGGCCTTCATGCCCTGGCACCCAGCCCACCGTTAAGGTGTTTTTGGAGGCGGGCGTTCAGCTGCTGGAAACAGTTTTCTACAAGTCTGGAGGTGATCGGGAAAGATCTCAGCGCTATGAGCGCCGCCTGACTGTCAGAGAAGATGTTAATCCGTGCGCCTTGCATATTCCTGCGAAGGCATTCACGAGCACAGATTTCTATGGAGTGTATCTCTGCTTGGAAGATGGTTGGGGACTTTGCCATGGTTATGGATTTTTTTAACCTTGGTCCGAAAATACCAACCCCGGTGTCGCTGTTTTCCAATTTCGATCCGTCAGTGTACCACGTTTGTGATCCACTGGGCAGAGATATTGATTTTGTTGGCCAGTCGTGTCTGGTGTACAGGACTACAGAGAAGTTTCTGTGGAAAACAAGTTTTGGTTTCTGCTCGTCAGTTATACGCAGAATGGGTTCGTTTATTAGGGGTTCGAGTACCCGTAGATGCCCAGTTAGATCACCACTTTTTATATCGGTGATATTTTGGAGGCGAAGTGCCCCCAGGCAGGCCTCCTTTTTCAGGGCGATGGGTAGAGGGGGAATGCCAGTTATAACTGCAAGTGCTGCAGTGGGGCATGTCCGGATGGCTCCAGTGATGCCTATGCAGACCAGTCGTTGTATTTTGGTAAGTGCAGCCGCAGCTGTCTTCTGGGTAGATATCGTCCACCAAGCAAGAGACCAGTGGATAATTTTGGGACTTAGCCCCCATGTTCTACCGAAAAGCCTTGTTGGCGCCGGCTGTAAAGCTTCTAATAGCTCCCATTAAAACGAACTGAATTGATTATACTTATTTATTATTTCACATATTTATCAAAAACAGAGTAGTGAGAGAGAGCTTTAAAAATCTTCAACTCCGGCGTGTTCTCTTTTGCGTTACTTTTGAATGATCGGCTTTATTGCCGGTGGCGTCGTTTACATATATCGATTACGCGCTATCGCGCCACCCATCGGCTTATCGATGGCTATCGGTCGGTAACTTAAAATTTTAGGCTGACTGCATCGGCGGTAACATTCCCCCGTAAACAGCTGTAGGGGTTTACTTCTGCTCTGAGGCGATGTCCAGCACTGCTATTTTCGTTGCAGGCCGTACCATAGTGCCATGTTGTGTTTTTATGGAGGCTGACCGTACTTGACCATCCTTCGCGGTGGTAACGTCTATAATTCTCCTTTTGGGCCAGAGATTCCTTGGTAGATTCTCATCCACGACGATGGCGATGTCCCCGATTGCAATTGGAGGTCGCTTTGCGAACCACTTGGATCTCCTAGTGATTATCGGGGTGTATTCCTTTACCCACCTCTGCCAAAATAGATCTGCAAAGCTTTGTGCCTGGCGCCAGCGTTGTTTTAAGCTTGTGTCGCTGGTAATCGGTGGCTTGTACCCGTCTGCTGATCCTAGCAACAAGTGGTTTGGAGTTAGTGCGTCGTCCTCCTCAGCTTCCAATGATACAAATGTAAGTGGGCGAGAGTTTATAACATATTCGGCGTTCATCAACGCATTTCGCAGACTCTCGTCGTTATAGTTGTTATTTGGACAAATAGATTTGAGCACTGCTTTGATAGATCGAATCAGCCGTTCCCAGGCGCCACCCATATGCGGTGCAGCAGGTGGATTGAATCGCCATTTGATCTCATCGTATTTTATAGTGAGGCATTGGAAATCCACGTTTTTTAGTCCTTCTTTGACCAGCTTCTCTGTTGCCTTAAAATTCGTTCCATTATCCGAAAATATCTCTTGGAGTCCGCGACGCGACATGAAATTGGTAAGGCACATTATGCAAGAGTTTGTGTCCAGGCTATAGGCTATTTCGATGTGAACAGCTCGAAGAGTGAGACAGGTAAAGATGACACCCCATCGTTTTTCTTTGTGTCGGCCAACAGTGACGAGGATTGGTCCAAAGAAATCGATTCCGGTATAGGTGAAAGGTCTCTCGAAGCTGGCGATTCTGGCGTAGGGTAGTGGGGCCATTTGCGGCGGCTTAGGAGTTGCAGAATTAATTTTACAACGTTGGCACGCATTCCTTGCCGTTTTGTATGCTACTCGCAATTGGGGAATGTAAAATTTGCTTCGGATGAAGTTAATCGTTCCCTCATGAAGCATGTGGTGATTCCTCTCGTGAAGATCCTTTATGATCAGGTATGTAACTCTGTGTCTCTTCGGTAGCACGATTTGGTCGTCATTTTGGTTCAAGGTGCCAGAACGTCCTTGAGTACGTAACAGTCCTGCGTCGTCGATGTAAATATTTAGGCCCAACAGAACGCTAGGTTTCTTGAGATATTCATTGTGTTGAAGTAAGTCGAGTTCCGGTTTGAATGTATCTCGTTGGGCCTTCCGCATAAGCAGGTGCTTTGCCGTCGCGATGAGTTCGGGTGTAAGTGTCTTTACTATAGGCTCTGCTTTGCACTTTGCTCGGATTATTTGCACGTACAGAAGAAATGTTGCAGTCGCTCGATACAGGCGCTTCCAATCTGAAAAGAATTCCACATTTAAGTCTATCGCATCTGGCACTACATTTCTTATCACCAGAACGACTTTTCGCGTCTCAGAATTGTCGGCTTCAGGAAGTGCTGTGGGCTGTTTGGGCCATGAGCCCGTGGATTGCTGGAGAAATTTCGGTCCGTTCACCCAATCTTCAGCGTTCGGTTTTAGGAGAAACTTCGTGGCCATGTCTGCAGGGTTCAGCTTAGTCGGCACCCATCTCCATTGACTTGCGTTTGTAGTCTCCGTGATTTCTCCGACTCTGTGCATGACGAAAGCATAAAATTTCGAGGATCCATGGTTAGCTAAGAAAGTACCGTCCTCGAGTCGGTCCAGTACGTGCATTGATCTATTTTTATGTTTCGAGTCTGTAGCACCTTTTGCAAGCCTAGCGCCGGTCAGAGCGGCGAGAAGTTCCATTCTAGGTATGGACAGCGGTTTAAGAGGGCTACCTTACTCTTAGCGGTGACTAGGGATACGGTGACTTGATCGCCCTTGCTAACTCGTAAATAGCAGACTGCTGCATATCCAAATTCGCTCGCATCCACGAAGGTGTGGAGCTCGACGAAGTCTGCAACTTGGAGTAGGGTGAGTAATGCCGCGATACTTGGACTGATGCGGCTTGGGAAAGCAGTTCTTTCCATTTGATCCAGGTCTTAAGCTGAGGTGCCAGTATTGTGTCGTCCCAATTTATCCCGGAGCGCCATACCTCCTGCAACAATATCTTAAGCCCAATGGTGTAGCATGACAGGAATCCTAATGGGTCAAAGATGGACATCAGAACCTGCAGCACTTCACGTTTTGTGGGTTGAACCTCTTCAAATAAGATGTCTCGCTTTATTCTCGCAAACCTGAAGAGATATTTAAATTTGTCAGTCAGCGGGTCCCAGAACATACCTAGAACTTTCTCTGGATCTCCGAGTTCCTTGGGTGCTTGAGTGGTGTCTGAGTTTTCTGTCAAGTGTCTTAGAACTTCAGGAGAGTTAGATGCCCAATTTCGTATGTTAAACCCGCCGGATGCGTGTATCTCTCGAACCTTTGAGGACACCTCAATCGCCTCTTCTTCGTCATCAAACTGTCTATGTAGTCGTCGACATAGTGCGCTTTAGTTATAGCTTCGAATGCTCGTGGGCTTTGGTGTTCGTAATCCTCTGCATTTTGTCGCGAATGTAATGGGCTATGAACGGCGCGCAAGATATTCCGAATGACATTGCTTTCATTACGAAAATTCTGTTGCTTGAGTTTCCTTGTCGAACCACAAGAAGCGTTGGGCGTGCATATCTGATTCTTGTATTTGGATTTGGTGAAACATTTCTGCGATGTCACCACAAATTGCTATTCTGCCCACTCGGAAGGCCAATAAGACATCTGTAAGTGGATGCAGGAGGTCGGGCCGGCAAGTATAAAAGTCATTCCAGAGACTTTCCGTGAGATTTGAGGCTGCATCCCACACCAGCCTAATCTTTTTGGCTTGTTTGGGTTGTGGGTAATAAATATCGGAAGATACCAGACTCGATCATGTTGTGTCAGTGTCTCCTGGTCGAATATCTCAATGGCATATCCTTTGTTCAGCAAGTTGTCTATCTGGGTATTAATCTTGTCGTATAATTCGACATCTTTGTTAGTTTTCATTTTCAGACAGTTTAAACGCCGAATCGCGTTGTTGTAGCTTTCCGGAAAGTCGGGTTATTCTGGCTCCAGGGTATACCTACTTGATAATGTCCGTCCACTTTAACGCAAGTTTGCTTCATTGTTTGAATGGCTTTTCGTCGTCGCTCGAGCGGAGTGTTCGTGGAGCGACCATGTCAACATTAAAGCATTCTCTGACAGTCTTTTCCATATCTTCCCAATCGCAACGGCAGTGGTGCAGCGAAACAAAGGATGGTGGGTTTACGGAGCCTTGAAGTCCCCAGCCGAGCATGCATTTGGACGCAATTGGATCGTTCCACCTTCCCTCTCGTATTTTGCGTGGAACGGCGACTTTCCTGTTATCGGTTCCAATTAGAATCGTTGGTTTGGCGTCTACGTAGGATTTTAATGGGATTCCAGATAGATATGGGTATCGGTTACATAAATCGCGTACGTTTACAGTTTGTGTTGGTAGCGCCAGATTCTTCACAGTATGGACGTTGTTAATCCAGAATGTTTTACGGGTGTCTTCTCCGGAGACTCGGATGCTAAGCTGCACGGAATCGTGTTCCATTCTGGTGGTTTGGTTGGTCCATTGCATGCATATGGGGTCTGGAGTTCCGTGCAAGTCCAGGCGCCTGAAGAGAGCTTCGTCCATGAGTGTGATTGAAGAGCCTTCATCCAGAAAAGCGAAAGTGTCGACGGTGAGGCCTCGGTTGTGTATTGTTATAGGCCCGATACGGAAGTATTGCTGGCTGGTAGTGGCTTTACGTGATGGGAAGTAACAATATTATTGCTTGCGCCTCCTCTATGTAGAAAAGGATGGTGTCTGGATTCGCATCCTCCGACTCCACACACTTTATTAGAGAAGCATTTCCGACCGTGAGCTTTTAAGCATTTGAAGCAAAGTCTATTTACACGAACAATAGATTGTTTTTCTTCGTAAGGCAGATTTTTAAATATTTCGCACATAGCGGTTTGGTGATCCGCATTTTGGCAAACGAAGCAGTTGTAGCGGTCAACGTTTATTTGTCGATCCATTTCGGCTTCGTGTGGCGCTGCCGTATTGTAATTTGTGTGAGTGTGTACATTATTTGGCTTTGTGTATGTAGTTGGCATTACGGTGGATGCTGCCTCAGCCATTACGTACAGCCAGTCGCTAAACGCTTTAACGGTCGCAACTGATTCGCTTTTGGGATGCATTGCCCACGTAAGTTTGTACTGATTCGGGAGTTTTCCACCAATTCTCTCACAAGCATTGGGTTTTGCAGATGGGCATCTAGATGGCATGCTTCCATTGTAGCGCATATGTTGCGAACCGCCATTGCGTAGTCAATAAGCGAGTCCAGCCTCTCCTTGTTTACCGATATTTTCTTGGCTTTGTCTATCAAGCGATCCAAGATCTGGTCAGGACGTCCGAAAAGGTCTTCAGCGTTTTATGACGTCCGGAACCATGGCTGGGAGAAGAAGTTTGTCTCTGACTAGGTCATATGCCTTCCCTTTGAGGCATTTTGAAGTCGTAGCATGTTTTCCACATTTGAAAACCCGGCCACGGCGGTGCTGTTCTCGAACGCGCTTATGAACTGCCTGTGAATATTGGCAGTTCCGCTGGTAGGATTTGGCGTGCTGCTAACTGGACGCTGCTGGGGCTGGTATACGAAGACATATTTATGTGGCTCGCTCCAGTTTGTTGTGATAACATGCTGTATTTTGCTCAATGTATTTTTGTTCGGATTGTTGCTTCTCCTCTAACATCTGTAACATAAGAAAATTAGTTGAGTCTGGTACTGTACTTTTTGATTATGTAAACTCAGTTTTCTCCGAGCTCGGCATGGAGTGTAGCGGTTGCTGGAGACTTATGTGCGTTTGTCGGCCCAGTCAAGGGTCCCCTCCAATCTTCGATTCGAGCTCGCTTAGCGCGTCTTTCCCGACGTTGGGTGTCAATAAGTCTTGCTGTATGTTTTGGCGGCAGCACCTTGGTCCATCTCGCTGGATTCGATTTGCGTACTCGCGTTTGTGTCGCAACAGGGCAAGACCAGCCTTTAATGTTATTGTCACGTACGCAAGCGAAATGGTACCAGCTTTTGCAGTATTCACATTGAACCCAGGCAATGTCTTTGCCGACACGATTTTCTCTTGCAAACGAGGCAGTCACTATACTCGCGGTCGACCATATTTATTGCGTACACTTTTTATTGAAAATGGGAACTTTGCTTCTCTAACCTTTTGGGGAAATTTATTTGCTTGCGCCAGCTATGCCCCTACTCACAGCCGTAGGCAGAAAGCAAAGGTTCCCGATATTCGTTTTACAGTTAATTAATTATTTGTGTATTCACTTTATGCGCAGTTTTATTTTCATATGCGTAATTGTATGCATGTATATGTGTATACTCCGTTGCGTCTGTGTGGACAAATGCTACGGAACTTAAATGTTCTTATTACGCAGATTTTCCAATTAAGCTCAAAGTTTTTGGGTTTGATTAACGAATTGTGCACTTTACTGGTGCGAACGGAACTTAGTTGTTCATAAACGCTCGCTACAGATCAGCTAGTATTTGCACACGCGGAACTTGATTGTTCATGGACGCGACGCAATACGCACTAAGAATTTTATTATTTGTGTTAAAGCGGAACTCGATTGTTCTTAGACGCTTGCACTAAATATATAAGGGTTTTATTATATGAGTTAGAGCGGAACTTAATTGTTCATAACGCTTGCACTGAATATTTTAAGGTTTTATTATATGCGTTGGAGCGGAACTTAATTGTTCACGACAAATGCACTGAATATATGAAGATTTTTTAAAGAATTGTTGGCGCCGGCTGTAAAGCTTCTAATAGCTCCCATTAAAACGAACTGAATTGATTATACTTATTTATTATTTCACATATTTATCAAAAACAGAGTAGTGAGAGAGAGAGCTTTAAAAAATCTTCAACTCCCGGCGTGTTCTCTTTTGCGTTACTTTTTGAATGATCGGCTTTATTGCCGGTGGCGTCGTTTACATATATCGATTACGCGCTATCGCGCCACCCATCGGCTTATCGATGGCTATCGGTCGGTAACTTAAAATTTTAGGCTGACTGCATCGGCGGTAACAAGCCTATTGCAAGCAAAGTATGCTCGAGTGGCTTTGTTAATGGTCTTTTCAAGGTGTGCGTTCCAGTTGAGCTTGGAGTCAAGTATAACTCCCAGGTAGTTAGCTTCAACCGAAAAGTCAATGGTTGATCCATTTAGGGATGACACCATCTATTGGCTATATTGAGGGCTTGCTGCATGCGGTCCGATATGGTTTGCTCATGCCAGCCCACTATATAGATGACTAGATCGTCAGCGTAGCCCTGAGTGGGGAACCCTAGGTTGTTGAGCTCAAACAGTAGCTCGTCTATGACCAGAGTCCAAAGGAGAGGAGAGAGTACTCCCTCTTGTGGCTGTGATTGAGGTCATGGTTCCTCCTAGGTCTACAGTTATGATTCTGGATTTGAGCATTTCCAGAATCCACCTAATAATGGGAGTGGCGACATTTTTACGTACAAGAGAGGCACGGATTGCCTCGTATGACGTGTTGTCAAAAGCTCCTGAGATGTCTAGAAAGGCACCTAGTGCTATTTGTTGAGAGCCAATGGCCTTTTCAATGACTGTTGTAAGGCAATGGATGGCAGTCTCAGTTGATTTACCAGTTTGGTACGCATATTGGTACTTATGTAGGGAAGATGCTTGAGGTTCACTTCCCTGATGTGCTGGTCAATTATCTTTTCATAGTTTTAAGAAGGAAGGAGCTAGGACTAATTGGTCTATAGGATTTAGGCAGTTGGGAATCTTTCTTCCCTACCTTTGGAATAAACACAACTTTTACTTTAACCCATTTGCTTGGTATGTGTCCAAGCACGAGTCTAACTCGGAATAGACGGACCAGGAGGAGTGCATTGGTGCAGTCCCCGCTGTAATAGGCATGGATAAATTCCATCTGGTCCAGGGGGATTTGTATGGGCTAAAACTTTGTATGGCCCATTGTACGCTATTTTGATGAAACAGTCTAAAGGGCATGTTACCAATACGTTCTGATAGATAAGGGGTTCCCTTCTTTCAGCCCCATTGGAGTCTGCCACAATAGCCACGCGCAGGTGTGGGCACTCTCCAATCCCAGAGAGGTAGGTTGGTGCCTCACTTTCTGAGATGGGTTGCACCATGGCCACGCACCCAGGAAAGTGAGTAGTTAGGAGTAGACTACTCGTTTCCTTTGGGTTGTTTGTGTGGGTTTCATCTGGCTTTTCAACGTACAGATGCCGTTTGAGTGGTCCTTGGAGAGGGCTTTTGTAGCCTGACAGCTTCCGGGAGAGTTGAAATCTGCCCGCAGTGTTGGCGCCACGTAGCCCGTTTTGACCTTCTTAGCTCTTTGTTGTATAGCGTTAAGGCGGATTTGTAGGAATCCCAAGTGGCCTTCCCTTTCTCGCCTTATTGAAGAGCCTTCGCGCAGCTTGTTTAAGATCGTCAAGGCTCTTGTTCCACCAGGAACAGCCCGACTGATCTTACGAACTTTTTGTTCGCAGCTGACGTGATATGCCGATTCAATGTTTGTATGAAGCACAGTAGCCTTACGCTCTAACTCGTCTATTGTTAGTATCGGACGGGTGGAGCAGTCTCTGGATTGCTCAAGTTCAAAACAGAAAAGATCCCAGTTTGTGTTTTTGGGATTTCTAGTAACTAGGCTACATTGCAAGGCACCTCCTATATCAAATCTGATGTGCTGGTGATCTGACATAGTAATCTCATTCGCAACGTGCCAGTTTGAGACAGCGGAATATGTGAATATGTTATTCAGACTACAGAGAGTTAGGTCGAGGACTTCCTCTCTAGTTGCATTGATAAATGTGGGCTCGCTGCCCTGATTTAGTAAACCTATGTTATTACTAATTATGTACTCAAGAAGGTACTCACCTCTTTTGTTGATGTTGCTGCTCCCCCAGACCGTGAGATGCGCATTGGCATCGCAAGCAATTATCCACCGGAGCCGGTTTCTCTGGCAGTGCTCTACCAGGGCACAGGTAGCCGCCGGAGGCACATCGTCAGTGTCGCCGGGTAGATAAGCAGAGGCCAGCACTGCCTCCTGCTCGCCATGGGCAGTGGGTATTTTAACCCAGACCGCCACCAGGTCCTCAGTTATGAACTGTGAAAGGGGAACAAATGTTAGATTTTTGTTTATTAACAAAGCCGCTCTAGGGCGAGGTTGGCCGTTTGCATATAGCAGCTTACCAGATGGGGTGCTAAACCCCAGGACTTGTCCGGCATTTATCCATGGCTCCTGGATAAATGATATGTCCATTGTAGCAAACCTCTCACAAAGGACGTCAGAAGCGGCCTTTGCATGGTGGAGGTTCGCTTGGAGACATCTGAGGTGTCTCCGGGTGTTGGGGAGGGTGGGGGGAGGAGGACGGGACATTAGTCCGCCCTCTTGCGGCCCCTGGCCGCCATCTTCCGGCCTCGGTTCGTGCGCAGAAGGGCCTCCTTCTCAGGTGTGCGCCTCACACCCTTGTTTATGCGCCCTGTTCCGCGCATAATTTTCCTCGGTGGCATGGGCTCTTGGGCAACTATGGTGCCGCTAGCCTCAGTGCCTGCGCGGGTTGTGCCATCAGCGGCATTCTTTGGCGTTGTCGCAGCCGTGCCCTGTGTTGCCTTGGAGCAGGTGGGCTTTTCCGCTGCGAGAGCAGGAGCCACCGCCTGCGTCTTCGGCTGCGCGCTGGCCTTTGGCTTGAGTGTAGCCGTGCCCCACGCGAAGGACAGCTGGTATGCCAGCGACTTTAGTCGATTGGCCGAAACTGGATCCAGCGCAATCGTGATGATGGCCATGCTCTGCCTCATTTCACGGTGGAAGACACGCCAGTCTCCCACTCGCAGACCGCTGTTCTGGCCCTCGACGAGCTTGAGGATCTCGTCCGTCTTCATTTCCGCGTTTGGAAGCGGAAAGTACCCAATGAAGACAGCGGCACGTGGAGCCTCTGCCTTTGGGACCACCTTGATGTGGGTGTCCTTCCACAGCCGTAGCTTTGGCACCTCTGTGCATAGCCCCTCGGCTGTCTCCGCATTCCCACATGTTACGGCCATCCACCCTGGTCGAAAGGTACAGCCAGAGAACAGCGGCTTCACAGAGCCGTGTCTCAGGGCCATCACTCTCGATAGGATGGCGGACTGAATGGTATTCAGTTGCTCCGTCGTGAGGAGATGCTCAGGGTAGGCCGCAGGGAGTATAGCCATCTTCACCGAGCTGGCGACGTCCCTGTAAGAGGCCATGACACCGACTTGGGGCGACTGCAATCCGCTGGTGCGGTTGTGGTGGCTGCTGGAGCCTCCGTGGCCGGCAAGACACTTGCAGGATCGCCCTTCGTCTGGGCACTAGGTGCGGCGGTTTTGTGCATGGCCTTTTTTTTCGACGCCTCTTCTGGGGTCGTGTTGGCCGATCTACCTCTTTTATTGGTGGTAGCGCCACTCCTGCTGGGCATTTCCCTTGGAGGGTCCATAGGCTTCTGAGCGAGCCTTTTGGCCTCCTCCATGGGTACGCCGTTCGCAAGGTGTCTGCGCAACCTCTTCCTTGCGGCGCCTGATAGTGCGATCCGCTTAGGTTTATCATCCTTTGGGGAGGTGAGTACGGTTTCTTCCTCTTCCTTAGTGATGCTGTCGGTGCCAGAGCATTGTGAACAGATGTCCATAGCATCTTCGGGCTCCCGGGTGG
Source organism: Drosophila triauraria (assembly GCA_014170255.2). Classification (NCBI taxonomy): domain Eukaryota; kingdom Metazoa; phylum Arthropoda; class Insecta; order Diptera; family Drosophilidae; genus Drosophila; species Drosophila triauraria. Next base: position 716,255 of record JABJVT010000007.1, read on the forward strand.
GTTCGATTTGACTCGATTTGGGGGTGCTTGAGCACCCTGCTTCTTGGAGGGGTATTTTCATTTTCATTAGTTTCCATGTATTGGTCCCACGAGTAATGAGGAAGGAAGTATCCCCCGAGGTAGAGCCTCATACCCCGGATCGGGCACTTATACAACCGAAGCACAGTGGGGTATTGGACCCCAAAAGTGGCGATCAAATCAGGTGGGGATATTTTAAATGGAGACTTTTTTTTTCCTGTTAGATATGACAGTACTAAGTAAAAAAAAGTTGTTTGTTTTTAAGTTAACGTTTATTTTTTATTTTTTAAAATTAAAATTAATTTTTCAAAATTTGTTTTAGTATGAAATTTTTTTGTTTTTAAATTTTTTTACCAAATTTTTATTTAAGAACTTTCAAATTATTATAGATTTTAGGAAAAATTTGATCAAAATCAGACTACTATATCTTATAGCTGCCACATAAAAATAGTTTAATTTATTTAATTTTTACTTAAAATACCAAATTTAAAAAAAAATTATTTTTAATTACGTATTATTATTGACCTAATAATCTGACAAAATTTTATAAACATTAAACTTATAATTTTATAAAAACACAAAAAATGTTCAGAAAAATACTAAAAACAAGAAAAACTGGTTTTATTTGGTATTTTTAGTCTTACCCATTAATTTAAAAATAATTTTATTTTTGCGTAAGATGTTATTTATTTATTTAATTTCGGTTTTGGAAATCTTTGTTTGCTCAATCTTTGATAGATGAGTCGCTATTTGTTGAAGTAAGCTCATGGGCGCCAGTACTAATCACGGCGGGTTTTAGTAACTCAGCTGGCAGCGCAATGCCCGCGCTTGTGGTATGCGCGCATTCGGCATTCCTGCTAAAATTTGAATTTAAACATATTTGTGCAAAAATGTGCAAAATTGTGTGAATGAGGCGTTTAAGCTGAATATCTAGGGAATAACACCTCATTTAAAATATCGCATAGGACCGCGTGGCTCATTACTTTTCTCTACCTAAAGTTAAAAAAGCGGAATTTTTAGTGCTTTTTTGTATTTTCTATAATTTTAATAACTAAACTGAACGTAATAATGTTAAAAAATATTTAATAAATAGTTAAATATATTATCTTAGAGATTGCATTACTTTTTGGCGTATATATTCGTTTAAGTAAACAAATTTTTATTCAAAATGCTCAAAAAGTGATTTTTTACATTTTAAAGACACCGAAATTATTTGGCAATTTTGACAACCGATTTCTCAGCCTCTGTTAGGTTAAACAAGATAATATAATCAAACGTACCGAACGCAAAAATCGTTTTTGAATTAATCGCCACTTTCGGGTCCAATACCCCACTGTGCGGAGGTGCCAGGTATCCGGAAGCCACCGTTAGAAGACACACTAACGTAGTGCCATTCATCACAGAGGCACGGTACGGTAACACCGGTGATTACGGGTTTTCGAGTTTTCCTCTAGATCCGCCATATTTAGTCTAGAGCAGGGGCACCTCGAGCAGGATGTGGTTCTTCACCACTTATGGTCGGTCTTCAGTAGTCGGCGTGTGACTGCCAACTCCCACTGTCTGAGTTAGCTTGGCGCGGCGGCAGGCACACACGCTTCGCTACCAGAGCCTTAGCCCCCAAGAGGGTATTAATATTTTGCCATGATATTTGCAACACAGTGAAGGAGGCATCTCCGACCCCATAAAGTATATATATTCTTAATCAGTATTTCTATATATTTCGAGATATAGCGGGTTTATACGATTTTAGAATTACGGTTTTAGTTTCGTAAAGATCGGACAACGATATCACATAACTGAAATAGAAGCGATCGGTTGATTTATATGTAAAATTTAAAATGTGTAGGTAAATGTTATTCAAATTTACAAACCACGATTTTGTGTTTTAATTTTACCAAACTGGATCGATTTTTAATGATTTTCAGACTGTAAGGGTATACAAAGTTCGGCTTGCCAAAGTTAGCATTTTATTTGTTATTAGCAATTTTAGCCAACTCGAGGTCCATTGTCAACAGAAATCAGATATGTTGCCAGATACACAGATACACAGATCGTTTTTGTCAGAAGACAATTGCTCCAGGTTTGTTCATACAGCCTATTTCACTCTTACCAAAGGAGATCATCAGTGATCTTTAATGCCGATCGAACTTCAACATTAAATGCGTCGTTATATACTAGTGCCTTGTTGAACCCGGACTTGGGAATCTGTAAGACCCTATGCATTAACAGCGGCCGCGCTTAATAATGTAGGCCAGGGGGGAGTTTTTTTTCCCCTACCTCTGCATGCTTTTCTGGACCTTTTCCGTTATAACTCCCATCGAGTATAACCGTTATTACTCCCATCGAGTATAACCATTCCATGTTGGTTATTAGTATATGTTTTATTGATTGCATATTTTTGGGATGTGTTGATTTTCCATTATTGTAATTCATTAATATGATTTTCGTGACCTATATTTTCATTATTAGTCATTTTAGCCAACTCGACGTCCATAGTCAACCTGATCTTCTTCAGCTTTTTCTAAGGGCTTGCCATAATTTACAGTAACTGTACTGCACGAAAGCAAGAAAAATAAACAAAATAAATACGTTTTCGGCATATGAATTAACTAAATCTTTGTACAAGAGCGGGTTTAAAAATCAGTTTAAGGGCTTTCATATTAATATCCGCAGGAGGACTACAGAAATGGATAATTACGTATTGAAAATTCCGCCCATTGTGATTGTTTACTTTTAAATTTGTCTGACCTTAGTCGCATTACGAAAGAAATCCGTACCAAACAAGACATATAGTTGTCTCTTTTCAGGTTCTAATGAAGCCTCTAATGAATGAAAACTTGTGTCCTGTATAAGCAGTTTGCATCACATTATTCTAGCTGGTAGCTAGACTTTAAATTCGTTGACTGCGTTCGGATGAGTGTTGGTGCGTCTTTATAAAATCTGGCAATTGATCAAAATGAAGAAAACAATCGATCGATCACACGGATCCATTTTGCAAAACTAATTTGAACGGGCTCTTGACCCTATATTACTTAACGAGCCGCGAATATTATTCTAAGTTCGCTTCAACCTTTTGACCATAATATGGCACCAAAGTTGCTATACAAAAAAGCGTGATCATGAAATTAAAAATAAAATGTTCACATAGTTTAATTTTTGTGCATACCTTACTTTAGCAGAGCTTGACATGACATACTTAGAAATGTTCAAGAACTTGAAATTTCCAAGGATCCGATGGACTTGTTGAAAATAGATCCATCCAGTGGTACCCATCCAGTGGTACCCTGCTCTTTTACTTCATTCTTGTACTTCTTGGTCAGGTTGTCGTTTTCGTCCTGACGTCCTACCACTCCACTTCTTCTAGGCCATCTTCAACCAGCTTCTCGGCCATCCTTTGGTATATATGGTTGTTTTCTGTGGCGACCGCATTGGAATTATGTTTTCCATCAACATATCCAGTACGAGCGCATTATGATGCAGCGCCCAAGTAATGGAGCGTTTGCGCTTCTTTCCACTCATCTTTATGCAAAACAAATGATTTCAAATAGCTGTGGCACTCACAAAATATCGTCGATATTCGATATTTTCGGTATTATTTTTAGTATGTATAGAAACCTTCGGGGCGAATGGTGAACGGATGGCCTGTCGATTTTGAACGGACCATTTAAAACCCATGTAAAATAATGGACCATTCTCGAGAATGGAGCTGAATGTAGCAGTGGAACAAGGTTATTAATTAATTTTGTATACATTAAAATTAAAAAAATCAAAATCGATCGATTTATTTAACAAAATCGGTCGAATTCCTTTGAGTGCAATAAATTAGTGTCATTCTTAACTGGACAATTATAATTGCAGCTGAAAAGCCGACTCTTTCTACGAATAAACAACACTTTCTAAATGATAATTTAGTTATCCGGAATGTTCTTATGGTCTTATAGACACAATTCCAGAAGCGAAAGCTAATTAAATAATGTGGATTTGCACCTGCTCAGCAGTCGTCACTCAGAAGACTCTACAAAGCAGAAATATTTATTTTATTTATTTATTTTCTTATAAAAACAGGGGCTTTTACTTTTATTAATTATTATTTATAAGATATTAGTTCGTAAATGCATTATCAGTCCTTTGGCTAAGTTTAAACTTATAAGAAGAAGGAGTTCGTACTTATTCCATTCATTTAAGATTAATTACTATCCCTAATTAACAGATACATTGAGTTTAAATACATTATTACTTAAAATAATTATTGAATCTCCATAATGTCCACTACTGTCAGTTGCAATTGTTGAAACAAGTTACAACTAAGTAGGGGATGAACTAAATAAAACAGGGCGGCTTTCCTGATCTATTTGGCGAGTTTAACCGAGGATATCCGTATATATAGGCCTCCGCTAAGGAATCCAATTGTTACCTCGCTGACTTGGTGAATAGCTACGCGAATGGGATTGTGATTTTTCTGTAATAATAAATAATTAAAAGAAATGCGTTATATACAAACATTTTTTGTTAGGCTTGACAAAATACACTTACCAAATGTCTCGTCGTGATGCGTCAATCTGTGAGAATGCGGAGTCATCGATTTATTTTTGTGAAACGCTGTGGGTATAATACGGAACTTTCTAGATAATGCTCAGTCGTATCGGGTCATAAATTTTTAATGTTTGTTTTACTAGCTGGCCCTCCGAACTTGCAATATACAGTGACTCAGTTTACTTCGTGCAAGTTTAAATATAAAGCTACATACAATACTAGCAATCCCATACCCTGAGAAATGTAAAAACAAGTAGGAAGGCTACAGTCAAGTGTGGTCGACTGTGAGTACCAGTACCCAAAACATTGTTGAGCAACACCCAAAATAGACAAATGTTGCTAGGAACATGTTGAGCAACACCCAAAATAGACAAATGTTGCTAGGAACATGTTGAGCTACACCAACAAAGACAAATATTGCTAGGAACATGTTGAGCAACACCCAACAAAGACTAAAGTTGCTAGGAACATGTTGGGCAACACCCAACAAAGACAAATGTTGCTAGGAACATGTTGAGCAACACCCAACAAAGACAAATGTTGCTAGGGACATGTTAAGCAACACGCACTGGTATTTTCAACATAGAAGAAGAAGAAGTTTACACAGAAACTTTTTGTTTAATAACTTCCATGTTTATCACCCTATTTTACTTAAATTTTCAGAACACGTCCGCGATTGCCTACTTCTTATATTATATCAATTTACTTTAAGACGAAAATGACGAGTAAAGCTTATATACCGTTTTTATGATTTTCGGGGGCGGAAGTGGCGTGGAGAGATTTTAAAACAGACTTGACCTGGGTGCAACAGATTTCAATATTGGTTCAAAATTTGGTAACTCAAGTCCGTATAGTCTCTGAGATCTGTTGTTTCACACGGACGGACAGACGGACATGGCTAAATCGACTCGGCTGGTGACGCTGATGAAGAATATATATACTTTATTGGGTTGGAGATTTCTCCTTCTACCAGTTACCTACATTACCGGTTGGCTTTAATTTATAATACCCTTGTACCCTATGGGTATCGGGAATAAAATTGATCGTTTCGAATACCTTCGATGAATTTTCGATAGTTTGTGCAGGAGCGTGCCCTTTAGTTTTCTTTTCTGCTGCGCCTTTTCGATCCTTTCGGATTGCTGACGATCTGGGTAACTGCCTAGATCCTAAGCTAGAATTTATTGACCATATTTCCTATTTTAGTAGACTTGTCATAATTAACCTTCCGGGATTTGAGCCCTGGGTGATCCTAACTGTCCTAGCGCTCAATCAATATTGATGTCATTAGACAAAACGGTCTCACAAAATATATTGCTTTTATACCCTTGAAGAGGGTATTATATTATTATTATTATTACTAGGGCCTTATTGCACCGCGACCAGATGTTAGGTCTTTTGTGCCGGCCTGTAGGATTAAGGTAGATCCTCTATTCCTAGGCTTCTGATAAAGGAGAGCCTTTGGCGAGGTCTATCTCTTCCCAAATCCTGTAGGGGATAAGTTCACCTCTAGTTGTTGAAGTCGACGTCTGATTAGTGAGGGGCATTCATAGAACATGTTCTGATGTTTCTGGCTCCAGCTCACAGAATCTACATGTGTCGATTTCTGAAAGTTTTAATTTCTTAAGGTGATACCTTAGGTTGCAGTGAGGTAGCCTCTTAGAGTGCGAATCTCACCCTTTTTTGATTGATTTTGCGTTTTGACCGCGACATCTGGGGGACGAGAAATTGTTTGGCTTGTCTCAGCCATGCACTGCCGGTCAGTGACGACTTATCCCCTTTTCTCCCATTTCCTGACCAGTTCCTTTTGTGTCCTTTCGAAGTCCACAGAATGGTTTAGGGCCGATTAGTGGTGTCATCGCCCGCGTTTTGCTAGGGAGACTGCCACCTCGTTTCCTATATGGCCTTCATGCCCTGGCACCCAGCCCACCGTTAAGGTGTTTTTGGAGGCAAGGGCGTTCAGCTGCTGGAAACAGTTTTCTACAAGTCTGGAGGTGATCGGGAAAGATCTCAGCGCTATGAGCGCCGCCTGACTGTCAGAGAAGATGTTAATCCGTGCGCCTTGCATATTCCTGCGAAGGCATTCACGAGCACAGATTTCTATGGGTGTATCTCTGCTTGGAAGATGGTTGGGGACTTTGCCATGGTTATGGATTTTTTAACCTTGGTCGAAAATACCAACCCCAGTGTCACTGTTTTCCAATTTCGATCCGTCAGTGTACCACGTTTGTGATCCACTGGGCAGAGATATTGATTTTGTTGTCCAGTCGTGTCTGGTGTACAGGACTACAGAGAAGTTTCTGTGGAAAACAAGTTTTGGTTTCTGCTCGTCAGTTATACGCAGAATGGGTTCGTTTATTAGGGGTTCGAGTACCCGTAGATGCCCAGTTAGATCACCACTTTTATATCGGTGATATTTTGGAGGCGAAGTGCCCCAGGCAGGCCTCCTTTTCAGGGCGATGGGTGGGGAATGCCAGTTATAACTGCAAGTGCTGCAGTGGGGCATGTCCGGATGGCTCCAGTGATGCCTATGCAGACCAGTCGTTGTATTTTGGTAAGTGCAGCCGCAGCTGTCTTCTGGGTAGATATCGTCCACCAAGCAAGAGACCAGTGGATAATTTTGGGACTTAGCCCCCATGTTCTACCGAAAAGCCTATTGCAAGCAAAGTATGCTCGAGTGGCTTTGTTAATGGTCTTTTCAAGGTGTGCGTTCCAGTTGAGCTTGGAGTCAAGTATAACTCCCAGGTAGTTAGCTTCAACCGAAAAGTCAATGGTTGATCCATTTAGGGATGACACCATCTATTGGCTATATTGAGGGCTTGCTGCATGCGGTCCGATATGGTTTGCTCATGCCAGCCCACTATATAGATGACTAGATCGTCAGCGTAGCCCTGAGTGGGAACCCTAGGTTGTTGAGCTCAAACAGTAGCTCGTCTATGACCAGAGTCCAAGGAGGAGAGAGTACTCCCTCTTGTGGCTGTGATTGAGGTCATGGTTCCTCCTAGGTCTACAGTTATGATTCTGGATTTGAGCATTTCCAGAATCCACCTAATAATGGGGTGGCGACATTTTACGTACAAGAGAGGCACGGATTGCCTCGTATGACGTGTTGTCAAAGCTCCTGAGATGTCTAGAAAGGCACCTAGTGCTATTTGTTGAGAGCCAATGGCCTTTTCAATGACTGTTGTAAGGCAATGGATGGCAGTCTCAGTTGATTTACCAGTTTGGTACGCATATTGGTACTTATGTAGGGAAGATGCTTGAGGTTCACTTCCCTGATGTGCTGGTCAATTATCTTTTCCATAGTTTTAAGAAGGAAGGAGCTAGGACTAATTGGTCTATAGGATTTAGGCAGTTGGGAATCTTTCTTCCCTACCTTTGGAATAAACACAACTTTACTTTAGCCCATTTGCTTGGTATGTGTCCAAGCACGAGTCTAACTCGGAATAGACGGACCAGGAGGTGCAAATTGGTGCAGTCCCCGCTGTAATAGGCATGGATAAATTCCATCTGGTCAGGGTTTGTATGGGCTAAAACTTTGTATGGCCCATTGTACGCTATTTTGATGAAACAGTCTAAGGGCATGTTACCAATACGTTCTGATAGATAAGGGGTTCCTTCTTTCAGCCCCATTGGAGTCTGCCACAATAGCCACGCGCAGGTGTGGGCACTCTCCAATCCCAGAGAGGTAGGTTGGTGCCTCACTTTCTGAGATGGGTTGCACCATGGCCACACCCAGGAAAGTGAGTAGTTAGGAGTAGACTACTCGTTTCCTTTGGGTTGTTTGTGTGGGTTCCATCTGGCTTTTCAACGTACAGATGCCGTTTGAGTGGTCCTTGGAGAGGGCTTTTGTAGCCTGACAGCTTCGGGAGAGTTGAAATCTGCCCGCAGTGTTGGCGCCACGTAGCCCGTTTTGACCTTCTCAGCTCTTTGTTGTATAGCGTTAAGGCGGATTTGTAGGAATCCCAAGTGGCCTTCCCTTTCTCGCCTTATTGAAGAGCCTTCGCGCAGCTTGTTTAAGATCGTCAAGGCTCTTGTTCCACCAGGAACAGCCCGACTGATCTTACGAACTTTTTGTTCGCAGCTGACGTGATATGCCGATTCAATGTTTGTATGAAGCACAGTAGCCTTACGCTCTAACTCGTCTATTGTTAGTATCGGACGGGTGGAGCAGTCTCTGGATTGCTCAAGTTCAAAACAGAAAAGATCCCAGTTTGTGTTTTGGGATTTCTAGTAACTAGGCTACATTGCAAGGCACCTCCTATATCAAATCTGATGTGCTGGTGATCTGACATAGTAATCTCATTCGCAACGTGCCAGTTTGAGACAGCGGGACAACGTATTCAGACTACAGAGAGTTAGGTCGAGGACTTCCTCTCTAGTTGCATTGATAAATGTGGGCTCGCTGCCCTGATTTAGTAAACCTATGTTATTACTAATTATGTACTCAAGAAGGTACTCACCTCTTTTGTTGATGTTGCTGCTCCCCAGACCGTGTGATGCGCATTGGCATCGCAAGCAATTATCCACCGGAGCCGGTTTCTCTGGCAGTGCTCTACCAGGGCACAGGTAGCCGCCAGGCGGATCGTCAGTGTCGCCGGGTAGATAAGCAGAGGCCAGCACTGCCTCCTGCTCGCCATGGGCAGTGGGTATTTTAACCCAGACCGCCACCAGGTCCTCAGTTATGAACTGTGAAGGGGAACAAATGTTAGATTTTTGTTTATTAACAAAGCCGCTCTAGGGCGAGGTTGGCCGTTTGCATATAGCAGCTTACCAGATGGGGTGCTAAGCCCCAGGACTTGTCCGGCATTTATCCATGGCTCCTGGATAAATGATATGTCCATTAACAAACCTCTCACAAAGGACGTCAGAAGCGGCCTTTGCATGGTGGAGGTTCGCTTGGAGACATCTGAGGTGTCTCCGGGTGTTGGGAGGGTGGGGGAGGAGGACGGGACATTAGTCCGCCCTCTTGCGGCCCCTGGCCGCCATCTTCCGGCCTCGGTTCGTGCGCAGAAGGGCCTCCTTCTCAGGTGTGCGCCTCACACCCTTGTTTATGCGCCCTGTTCCGCGCGTGATGCGCCCGTAGGGGAGGCGCATAATTTTCCTCGGTGGCATGGGCTCTTGGGCAACTATGGTGCCGCTAGCCTCTGTGCCTGCGCGGGTTGTGCCATCAGCGGCATTCTTTGGCGTTGTCGCAGCCGTGCCCTGTGTTGCCTTGGAGCAGGTGGGCTTTTCCGCTGCGAGGCAGGACCACCGCCTGCGTCTTCGGCTGCGCGCTGGCCTTTGGCTTGAGTGTAGCCGTGCCCACGCGAAGGACAGCTGGTATGCCAGCGACTTTAGTCGATGGCCGAAACTGGATCCAGCGCAATCGTGATGATGGCCATGCTCTGCCTCATTTCACGGTGGAAGACACGCCAGTCTCCCACTCGCAGGCCGCTGTTCTGGCCCTCGACGAGCTTGAGGATCTCGTCCGTCTTCATTTCCGCGTTTGGAAGCGGAAAGTACCCAATGAAGACAGCGGCACGTGGAGCCTCTGCCTCTGGGACCACCTTGATGTGGGTGTCCTTCCACAGCCGTAGCTTTGGCACCTCTGTGCATAGCCCTCGGCTGTCTCCGCATTCCCATGTTACGGCCATCCACCCTGGTCGAAAGGTACAGCCAGAGAACAGCGGCTTCACAGAGCCGTGTCTCAGGGCCATCACTCTCGATAGGATGGCGGACTGAATGGTATTCAGTTGCTCCGTCGTGAGGAGATGCTCAGGGTAGGCCGCAGGAGTATAGCCATCTTCACCGAGCTGGCGACGTCCTGTAAGAGGCCATGACACCGACTTGGGGCGACTGCAATCCGCTGGTGCGGTTGTGGTGGCTGCTGGAGCCTCCGATGGCCGACAAGACCTTACAGGATCGCCCTTCGTCTGGGCACTAGGTGCGGCGGTTTGTGCATGGCCTTTTTTCGACGCCTCTTCTGGGGTCGTGTTGGCCGATCTACCTCTTTTATTGGTGGTAGCGCCACTCCTGCTGGGCATTTCCTTGGAGGTCCATAGGCTTCTGAGCGAGCCTTTTGGCCTCCTCCATGGGTACGCCGTTCGCAAGGTGTCTGCGCAACCTCTTCCTTGCGGCGCCTGATAGTGCGATCCGCTTGGGTTTATCATCCTTTGGGGAGGTGAGTAGGGTTTCTTCCTCTTCCTTAGTGATGCTGTCGGTGCCAGAGCATTGTGAACAGATGTCCATAGCATCTTCGGGCTCCCGGGTGGGTTCGATTTGACTCGATTTGGGGTGCTTGAGCACCCTGCTTCTTGGAGGGTATTTTCATTTTCATTGGTTTCCATGTATTGGTCCACGAGTAATGAGGAAGGAAGTATCCCTCGAGGTAAACCTCATACCCGGATCGGGCACTTATACAACCGGAGCACAGTGGGGGTATTGGACCCCAAAAGTGGCGATCAAATCAGGTGGGGATATTTTGAATGGAGACTTTTTTTCCTGTTAGATATGACAGTACTAAGTAAAAAAGTTGTTTGTTTTAAGTTAACGTTTATTTTTATTTTTAAAATTAAAATTAATTTTTCAAAATTTGTTTAGTATGAAATTTTTTTGTTTTTAAAATTTTTTTACCAAATTTTTATTTAAGAACTTTCAAATTATTATAGATTTTAGGAAAAATTTGATCAAAATCAGACTACTATATCTTATAGCTGCCACATAAAAAATAGTTTAATTTATTTAATTTTTACTTAAAATACCAAATTTAAAAAAAATTTATTTTTAATTACGTATTATTATTGACCTAATAATCTGACAAAATTTTATAAACATTAAACTTATAATTTTATAAAACACAAAAATGTTCAGAAAAATACTAAAAAAGAAAAAACTGGTTTTATTTGGTATTTTTAGTCTTACCCATTAATTTAAAAATAATTTTATTTTTGCGTAAGATGTTATTTATTTATTTAGTTTCGGTTTTTGGAAATCTTTGTTTGCTCAATCTTTGATAGATGAGTCGCTATTTGTTGAAGTAAGCTCATGGGCGCCAGTACTAATCACGGCGGGTTTTAGTAACTCAGCTGGCAGCGCAATGCCCGCGCTTGTGGTATGCGCGCATTCGGCATTCCTGCTAAAATTTGAATTTAAACATATTTGTGCAAAATGTGCAAAATTGTGTGAATGAGGCGTTTAAGCTGAATATCTAGGGAATAACACCTCATTTAAAATATCGCATAGGACCGCGTGGCATCATTACTTTCTCTACCTAAAGTTAAAAAAAGCGGAATTTTAGTGCTTTTTTGTATTTTCTATAATTTTAATAACTAAACTGAACGTAATAATGTTAAAAAATATTTAATAAATAGTTAAATATATTATCTTAGAGATTGCATTACTTTTTGGCGTATATATTCGTTTAAGTAAACAAATTTTTTTATTCAAAATGCTCAAAAAGTGATTTTTTACATTTTAAAGACACCGAAATTATTTGGCAATTTTGACAACCGATTTCTCAGCCTCTGTTAGGTTAAACAAGATAATATAATCAAACGTACCGAACGCAAAAATCGTTTTTGAATTAATCGCTTTTCGGGTCCAATACCCCACTGTGCGGAGGTGCCAGGTATCCGGAAGCCACCGTTAGAAGACACACTAACGTAGTGCCATTCATCACAGAGGCACGGTACGGTAACACCGGTGATTACGGGTTTTTTCGAGTTTTCCTCTCTAGATCCGCCATATTTAGTCTAGAGCAGGGGCACCTCGAGCAGGATGTGGTTCTTCACCACTTATGGTCGGTCTTCAGTAGTCGGCGTGTGACTGCCAACTCCCACTGTCTGAGTTAGCTTGGCGCGGCGGCAGGCACACGCTTCGCTACCAGAGCCTTAGCCCCAAGAGGGTATGATATTTGCAACACACAGTGAAGGAGGCATCTCCGACCCCATAAAGTATATATATTCTTAATCAGCATTCCCAGCCGAGTCGATCTAGCCATGTCTGTCTGTCGGTTGCTATGCCAACTGACGAAATTAATGTAAATTATAGCTTCTCTGTTTTTCAACGTATTTCTATATATTTCGAGATATAGCGGGTTTATACGATTTTAGAATTACGGTTTTAGTTTCGTAAAGATCGGACAACGATATCACATAACTGAAATAGAAGCGATCGGTTGATTTATATGTAAAATTTAAAATGTGTAGGTAAATGTTATTCAAATTTACAAACCACGATTTTGTGTTTTTAATTTTACCAAACTGGATCGATTTTTAATGATTTTCAGACTGTAAGGGTATACAAAGTTCGGCTTGCCAAAGTTAGCATTTTATTTGTTATTAGCAATTTTAGCCAACTCGAGGTCCATTGTCAACAGAAATCAGATATGTTGCCAGATACACAGATACACAGATCGTTTTTGTCAGAAGACAATTGCTCCAGGTTTGTTCATACAGCCTATTTCACTCTTACCAAGGAGATCATTAGTGAACTTTAATGCCGATCGAACTTCAACATTAAATGCGTCGTTATATACTAGTGCCTTGTTGAACCCGGACTTGGGAATCTGTAAGACCCTATGCATTAACAGCGGCCGCGCTTAATAATGTAGGCCAGAGGGAGTTTTTTCCCCTACCTCTGCATGCTTTCTGGACCTTTTCCGTTATAACTCCCATCGAGAGTATAACCGTTATTACTCCCATCGAGTATAACCATTCCATGTTGGTTATTAGTATATGTTTTATTGATTGCATATTTTTGGGATGTGTTGATTTTCCATTATTGTAATTCATTAATATGATTTTTCGTGACCTATATTTTCATTATTAGTCATTTTAGCCAACTCGACGTCCATAGTCAACCTGATCTTCTTCAGCTTTTTCTAAGGGCTTGCCATAATTTACAGTAACTGTACTGCACGAAAGCAAGAAAAATAAACAAAATAAATACGTTTTCGGCATATGAATTAACTAAATCTTTGTACAAGAGCGGGTTTAAAAATCAGTTTAGGGGCTTTCATATTAATATCCGCAGGAGGACTACAGAAATGGATAATTACGTATTGAAAATTCCGCCCATTGTGATTGTTTACTTTTAAATTTGTCTGACCTTAGTCGCATTACGAAAGAAATCCGTACCAAACAAGACATATAGTTGTCTCTTTTCAGGTTCTAATGAAGCCTCTAATGAATGAAAACTTGTGTCCTGTATAAGCAGTTTGCATCACATTATTCTAGCTGGTAGCTAGACTTTAAATTCGTTGACTGCGTTCGGATGAGTGTTGGTGCGTCTTTATAAAATCTGGCAATTGATCAAAATGAAGAAAACAATCGATCGATCACACGGATCCATTTTGCAAAACTAATTTGAACGGGCTCTTGACCCTATATTACTTAACGAGCCGCGAATATTATTCTAAGTTCGCTTCAACCTTTTGACCATAATATGGCACCAAAGTTGCTATACAAAAAGCGTGATCATGAAATTAAAAATAAAATGTTCACATAGTTTAATTTTGTGCATACCTTACTTTAGCAGAGCTTGACATGACATACTTAGAAATGTTCAAGAACTTGAAATTTCCAAGGATCCGATGGACTTGTTGAAAATAGATCCATCCAGTGGTACCCATCCAGTGGTACCCTGCTCTTTTACTTCATTCTTGTACTTCTTGGTCAGGTTGTCGTTTTCGTCCTGACGTCCTACCACTCCACTTCTTCTAGGCCATCTTCAACCAGCTTCTCGGCCATCCTTTGGTATATATGGTTGTTTTCTGTGGCGACCGCATTGGAATTATGTTTTCCATCAACATATCCAGTACGAGCGCATTATGATGCGGCGCCCAAGTAATGGAGCGTTTGCGCTTCTTTCCACTCATCTTTATGCAAAACAAATGATTTCAAATAGCTGTGGCACTCACAAAATATCGTCGATATTCGATATTTTCGGTATTATTTTTAGTATGTATAGAAACCTTCGGGGCGAATGGTGAACGGATGGCCTGTCGATTTTGAACGGACCATTTAAAACCCATGTAAAATAATGGACCATTCTCGAGAATGGAGCTGAATGTAGCAGTGGAACAAGGTTATTAATTAATTTTGTATACATTAAAATTAAAAAATCAAAATCGATCGATTTATTTAACAAAATCGGTCGAATTCCTTTGAGTGCAATAAATTAGTGTCATTCTTAACTGGACAATTATAATTGCAGCTGAAAAGCCGACTCTTTCTACGAATAAACAACACTTTCTAAATGATAATTTAGTTATCCGGAATGTTCTTATGGTCTTATAGACACAATTCCAGAAGCGAAAGCTAATTAAATAATGTGGATTTGCACCTGCTCAGCAGTCGTCACTCAGAAGACTCTACAAAGCAGAAATATTTATTTTATTTATTTATTTTCTTATAAAAACAGGGCTTTTACTTTTATTAATTATTATTTATAAGATATTAGTTCGTAAATGCATTATCCAGTCCTTTGGCTAAGTTTAAACTTATAAGAAGAAGGAGTTCGTACTTATTCCATTCATTTAAGATTAATTACTATCCCTAATTAACAGATACACTGGAGTTTAAATACATTATTACTTAAAATAATTATTGAATCTCCATAATGTCCACTACTGTCAGTTGCAATTGTTGAAACAAGTTACAACTAAGTAGGGGATGAACTAAATAAAACGGGGCGGCTTTCCTGATCTATTTGGCGAGTTTAACCGAGGATATCCGTATATATAGGCCTCCGCTAAGGAATCCGAATTGTTACCTCGCTGACTTGGTGAATAGCTACGCGAATGGGATTGTGATTTTTCTGTAATAATAAATAATTAAAAAGAAATGCGTTATATACAAACATTTTTTGTTAGGCTTGACAAAATACACTTACCAAATGTCTCGTCGTGATGCGTCAATCTGTGAGAATGCGGAGTCATCGATTTATTTTTGTGAAACGCTGTGGGTATAATACGGAACTTTCTAGATAATGCTCAGTCGTATCGGGTCATAAATTTTTAATGTTTGTTTCACTCGCTGGCCCTCCGAACTTGCAATATACAGTGACTCAGTTTACTTCGTGCAAGTTTAAATATAAAGCTACATACAATACTAGCAATCCCATACCCTGAGAAATGTAAAAACAAGTAGGAAGGCTACAGTCGAGTGTGGTCGACTGTGAGATACCCAGTACCTAAAACATTGTTGAGCAACACCCAAAATAGACAAATGTTGCTAGGAACATGTTGAGCAACACCCAAAATAGACAAATGTTGCTAGGAACATGTTGAGCTACACCCAACAAAGACAAATATTGCTAGGAACATGTTGAGCAACACCCAACAAAGACAAAGTTGCTAGGAACATGTTGGGCAACACCCAACAAAGACAAATGTTGCTAGGAACATGTTGAGCAACACCCAACAAAGACAAATGTTGCTAGGGACATGTTAAGCAACACGCACTGGTATTTTCAACATAGAAGAAGAAGAAGTTTACACAGAAACTTTTTGTTTAATAACTTCCATGTTTATCACCCTATTTTACTTAAATTTTCAGAACACGTCCGCGATTGCCTACTTCTTATATTATATCAATTTACTTTAAGACGAAAATGACGAGTAAAGCTTATATACCGTTTTTATGATTTTCGGGGGCGGAAGTGGCGTGGAGAGATTTTAAAACAGACTTGACCTGGGTGCAACAGATTTCAATATTGGTTCAAAATTTGGTAACTCAAGTCCGTATAGTCTCTGAGATCTGTTGTTTCACACGGACGGACAGACGGACATGGCTAAATCGACTCGGCTGGTGACGCTGATCAAGAATATATATACTTTATTGGGTTGGAGATTTCTCCTTCTACCAGTTACCTACATTACCGGTTGGCTTTAATTTATAATACCCTTGTACCCTATGGGTATCGGGAATAAAATTGATCGTTTCCAATACCTTCGATGAATTTTCGATAGTTTGTGCAGGTGCGTGTCCTTTAGTTTACTTTTCTGCTGCGCCTTTTCGATCCTTCCGGGTTGCTGACGATTTGGGTATCTGCCTAGATCCTAAGCTAGAGTTTATTGACCATATTTCCTATTTTAGTAGACTTGTCATAATTAACCTTCCGGGATTGGAGCCCTGGGTGATCCTAACTGTCCTAGCGCTCAATCAATATTGATGTGTCATTAGACAAAACGGTCTCACAAAATATATTGCTTTTATACCCTTGAAGAGGTATTATAATTTTGCCATGATATTTGCAACACAGTGAAGGAGGCATCTCCGACCCCATAAAGTATATATATTCTTAATCAGCATTCCCAGCCGAGTCGATCTAGCCATGTCTGTCTGTCGGTTGCTACGCCAACTAGTCTCTGAGTTTTTGAGCTATCAAGCTGACATTTTCAGCATAGTCTTATTTTTTTTTTTTTTTTGTAATTAGTTTATATATCGTTTATACTAACTATGTTCACATAGTTTAATTTTTGTGCATACCTTACTTTAGCAGAGCTTGACATGACATACTTAGAAATGTTCAAGAACTTGAAATTTCCAAGGATCCGATGGACTTGTTGAAAATAGATCCATCCAGTGGTACCCATCCAGTGGTACCCTGCTCTTTTACTTCATTCTTGTACTTCTTGGTCAGGTTGTCCACTTCTCCACTCCACTTCTTCTAGGCCATCTTCAACCAGCTTCTCGGCCATCCTTTGGTATATATGGTTGTTTTTCTGTGGCGACCGCATTGGAATTATGTTTTCCATCAACATATCCAGTACGAGCGCATTATGATGCGGCGCCCAAGTAATGGAGCGTTTGCGCTTCTTTCCACTCATCTTTATGCAAAACAAATGATTTCAAATAGCTGTGGCACTCACAAAATATCGTCGATATTCGATATTTTCGGTATTATTTTAGTATGTATAGAAACCTTCGGGGCGAATGGTGAACGGATGGCCTGTCGATTTTGAACGGACCATTTAAAACCCATGTAAAATAATGGACCATTCTCGAGAATGGAGCTGAATGTAGCAGTGGAACAAGGTTATTAATTAATTTTGTATACATTAAAATTAAAAAATCAAAATCGATCGATTTATTTAACAAAATCGGTCGAATTCCTTTGAGTGCAATAAATTAGTGTCATTCTTACTGGACAATTATAATTGCAGCTGAAAAGCCGACTCTTTCTACGAATAAACAACACTTTCTAAATGATAATTTAGTTATCCGGAATGTTCTTATGGTCTTATAGACACAATTCCAGAAGCGAAAGCTAATTAAATAATGTGGATTTGCACCTGCTCAGCAGTCGTCACTCAGAAGACTCTACAAAGCAGAAATATTTATTTTATTTATTTATTTTCTTATAAAAACAGGGCTTTTACTTTTATTTATTATTATTTATAAGATATTAGTTCGTAAATGCATTATCCAGTCCTTTGGCTAAGTTTAAACTTATAAGAAGAAGGAGTTCGTACTTATTCCATTCATTTAAGATTAATTACTATCCCTAATTAACAGATACATTGAGTTTAAATACATTATTACTTAAAATAATTATTGAATCTCCATAATGTCCACTACTGTCAGTTGCAATTGTTGAAACAAGTTACAACTAAGTAGGGATGAACTAAATAAAACGGGGCGGCTTTCCTGATCTATTTGGCGAGTTTAACCGAGGATATCCGTATATATAGGCCTCCGCTAAGGAATCCGAATTGTTACCTCGCTGACTTGGTGAATAGCTACGCGAATGGGATTGTGATTTTTCTGTAATAATAAATAATTAAAAGAAATGCGTTATATACAAACATTTTTTGTTAGGCTTGACAAAATACACTTACCAAATGTCTCGTCGTGATGCGTCAATCTGTGAGAATGCGGAGTCATCGATTTATTTTTGTGAAACGCTGTGGGTATAATACGGAACTTTCTAGATAATGCTCAGTCGTATCGGGTCATAAATTTTAATGTTTGTTTTACTAGCTGGCCCTCCGAACTTGCAATATACAGTGACTCAGTTTACTTCGTGCAAGTTTAAATATAAAGCTACATACAATACTAGCAATCCCACACCCTGAGAAATGTAAAAACAAGTAGGAAGGCTACAGTCGAGTGTGGTCGACTGTGAGATACCCAGTACCTAAAACATTGTTGAGCAATACCCAAAATAGACAAATGTTGCTAGGAACATGTTGAGCAACACCCAAAATAGACAAATGTTGCTAGGAACATGTTGAGCTACACCCAACAAAGACAAATATTGCTAGGAACATGTTGAGCAACACCCAACAAAGACAAAAGTTGCTAGGAACATGTGGGGCAACACCCAACAAAGACAAATGTTGCTAGGAACATGTTGAGCAACACCCAACAAAGACAAATGTTGCTAGGGACATGTTAAGCAACACGCACTGGTATTTTCAACATAGAAGAAGAAGAAGTTTACACAGAAACTTTTTGTTTAATAACTTCCATGTTTATCACCCTATTTTACTTAAATTTTCAGAACACGTCCGCGATTGCCTACTTCTTATATTATATCAATTTACTTTAAGACGAAAATGACGAGTAAAGCTTATATACCGTTTTTATGATTTTCGGGGCGGAAGTGGCGTGGAGAGATTTTAAAACAGACTTGACCTGGGTGCAACAGATTTCAATATTGGTTCAAAATTTGGTAACTCAAGTCCGTATAGTCTCTGAGATCTGTTGTTTCACACGGACGGACAGACGGACATGGCTAAATCGACTCGGCTGGTGACGCTGATCAAGAATATATATACTTTATTGGGTTGGAGATTTCTCCTTCTACCAGTTACCTACATTACCGGTTGGCTTTAATTTATAATACCCTTGTACCCTATGGGTATCGGGAATAAAATTGATCGTTTCCAATACCTTCGATGAATTTTCGATAGTTTGTGCAGGTGCGTGTCCTTTAGTTTACTTTTCTGCTGCGCCTTTTCGATCCTTCCGGGTTGCTGACGATTTGGGTATCTGCCTAGATCCTAAGCTAGACTTTATTGACCATATTTCCTATTTTAGTAGACTTGTCATAATTAACCTTCCGGGATTTGAGCCCTGGGTGATCCTAACTGTCCTAGCGCTCAATCAATATTGATGTGTCATTAGACAAAACGGTCTCACAAAATATATTGCTTTTTATACCCTTGAAGAGGGTATTATAATTTTGCCATGATATTTGCAACACAGTGAAGGAGGCATCTCCGACCCCATAAAGTATATATATTCTTAATCAGCATTCCCAGCCGAGTCGATCTAGCCATGTCTGTCTGTCGGTTGCTACGCCAACTAGTCTCTGAGCTTTTGAGCTATCAAGCTGACATTTTCAGCATAGTCTTATTTTTTTTTTGTAATTAGTTTATATATCGGTAGGGCCGAAATCGGATTTCTATATCCTATAGCTGCCATTGGAATGGTGGAGAAATTAATGTAAATTATAGCTTCTCTGTTTTTCAACGTATTTCTATATATTTCGAGATATAGCGGGTTTATACGATTTTTAGAATTACGGTTTTATTTTCGTAAAGATCGGACAACGATATCACATAACTGCCATTGAAGAAAATTTAAAATGTGTAGGTAAATGTTATACAAATTTACAAACCTCGATTTTGTGTTTTTAATTTTACCAAACTGGATCGATTTTCATTGATCCGATTGCAGACTGTAAGGGTATACAACGTTCGGCTTGCCGAAGTTAGCATTTTTATTTGTTATTAGCAATTTTAGCCAACTCGATACACAGATCGTTTTTTGTCAGAAGACAAATGCTGCAGGTTTGTTCATACAGCCTATTTCACTCTTACCAAAGAGATCATTAGTGAACTTTAATGCCGATCGAACTTCAACATTGAACGCGTCGTTATATACTAGTGCCTTGTTGAACCCGGACTTGGGAATCTGTAAGACCCTATGCATTAACAGCGGCCGCGCCTAATGATGTAGGCCCGAGGGGGGAGTTTTTTTTTCCCCTACCTCTGTATGCTTTTTCTGGACCTTTTTCCGTTATAACTCCCATCGAGAGTAAAACCGATATCTAGAGTATAACCATCCCATTGTTGGTTATTAGTATATGTTTTATTGATTGCATATTTTTGGGATGTGTTGATTTTCCATTATTGTAATTCATTAATATGATTTTTCGTGACCTATATTTTCATTATTTTAGCCAACTCGACGTCCATAGTCAACCTGATCTTCTTCAGCTTTTTTCTAAGGGCTTGCCATAATTTACAGTAACTGTACTGCACGAAAGCAAGAAAAATAAACAAAATAAATACGTTTTCGGCATATGAATTAACTAAATCTTTGTACAAGAGCGGGTTTAAAAATCAGTTTAAGGGCTTTTATATTAATATCCGCAGGAGGACTACAGAAATGGATAATTACGTATTGAAAATTCCGCCCATTGTGATTGTTTACTTTTTAAATTTGTCTGACCTTAGTCGCATTACGAAAGAAATCCGTACCAAACAAGACATATAGTTGTCTCTTTTCAGGTTCTAATGAAGCCTCTAATGAATGAAAACTTGTGTCCTGTATAAGCAGATCGCATCACATTATTCTAGCTGGTAGCTAGACTTTAAATTCGTTGAGTGCGTTCGGATGAGTGTTGGTGCGTCTTTATAAAATCTGGCAATTGATCAAAATGAAGAAAACGATCAATCGATCACACGGATCCATTTTGCAAAACTAATTTGAACGGGCTCTTGACCCTATATTACTTAACGAGCCGCGAATATTATTCTAAGTTCGCTTCAACCTTTTGACCATAATATGGCACCAAAGTTGCTATACAAAAAAAAGCGTGATCATGAAATTAAAAATAAAATGTTCACATAGTTTAATTTTTGTGTATACCTTACTTTAGCAGAACTGAAATGAAATGTATTAATTGGATAAAAAGGCGAAAAACTAAATAAGCGAGTGAAAAAATTCTTCGGATTTTGGCAAAAACAACATAAGACCGGCACTCACAACGCTAGGCTATACTCAATTTTGCATAACGAGTGGCAAATGTCACACTTAACAACAATTTTGCACTAAATAAAATAGAGTGCAAAGAACAACAGTGGTTAAAAAGGGGTGCAATTTGCCAAAAAGCTTTCATTCGTTGAGTTTGAAAATGTCTTTAATGGGTACCTGGTATCTCACTATCGAGCACACTTAACTGTTCTTGTTTAGTGTTGAAAATATCGTCTACGGTTTCTAACATTTTTTCCCCTTGTAAATGCAGCCAATCCTGCTTCAATGCTGATGATAATAACATTTTTCTTTCCTAAATTGCTATCGCATCGAATCTTCCAAAAAACTTTTTGTTTTTTCATGCACGAAATTACTAAAAACTTTAAACTAATAGAGAAGGGTAGCGAACTTTGTTCGTGGGTTTAGCTATCTTTTTTGGTTTCATCTACTCTTGCCCAGACAAGGCGATTGTGTGTGCCCGGAAAAATATTAATTGAACTTACCCTCGGAGTTGACTTGGGTGACGGGTTGCGTTTGGAACCATGTCATATACACTGCAATAGATATAGAGAGAAGTCACTTTAAGTAAAAAAAAAAAAGAAATAAAAGTACTTGAACAAAATCGTCATATGGTGCATGCATAGGAAATGGAAATTATAAAGAAGCTGGCTGCTCTTGTACATAGTTGTTTTTTCGTTGCTCGGAGCTTGCGAACCATTTCAGGGTTCGTTTGAAAATGCAGCCCTCGAGAACCCAACAGCGAACAAAGCACAGCATAATATTAGCAAGATGAGCCAAAATGGTAAAACCTTGTGTTAGGCATCACACTATCCCTTTGCGAACCTTGAGGCCACCCATACATTGAAAGAAAGTGAAACAAAGAGAACTAAGAGGAACAACTTTTAACATAACCTACGCCATACCAAGTTTTCGGATCGTGGACAACAAATCCCACAACAGCTTAAAAGATACACCTTTAAAAGTGTCAGAAAACTTAAAAGTTTAACGAAGCTTGAAATATCGCTGACTGAATAATATTTTGTGAATTTGCGTTTCGTAAGGAAACCCAAGCAACTAAGCTCTGGTTTTGATTTTCGGTTTAATGTAAATATATGTGAAATAAATACATTATTAGGCATGTGCTCTTAAAATTTGAGCAAAATTTGAAATTTAAACATTGGAGTTACCTATACTAATAAATGAGTAGCGTTCTTTATTATGTATAGATCCCCCTGCTTATACCTTTGGATCTTTAGGCTTGGTTTTTTTTTTTTTAACTTTTTCTTACCTGATAAAAATGCACGCTAAGAAGCGAATTTTAGAGCGTCCCAATAGAAGTTTTTTTTAAATTTTTAATCGACTAATAAATTTTTTTTTTTGATTTAAGTTTCAGTTATAGGCCGGAAGTGCTGCAGGAGCCGCAGAGTGGTTCGTTGGCTTCAACACGTTGTAAAATTACTTATCAACTTCATTTTTCTCTTATAATAATGTGCAAATATCCACAACAAAATTAGGAATTATATTTTTTTAAGTTAGGGTATTATAACTTTGACCAGAAGTTTGCAACGTAGTAAAGATCATCTCCGACCCCATAAAGTATATATATTCTTCATCAGTCTCTCAGTTTTTTAGCTATCTGAATGAAACTTTGCAGATTCTTTTCTTCTTTTTATTCCCATTAGTATATAAGTCAGAACGGGCCAGATCAGTTCAGATAAGACCGATCTTAGTTGTTTTTTAAGAGATCGAATTAAAACTTTGTAAATGATCTATTAATTGATTTATTGTCATATGTTACATTTAAAATTTCATTCAAATCGGACCTGTCATATAGCTTTCATAGGAATGATCGGGTCAAATTATTTCGGATTAAAACTTCGACTTGCCGAAGTTAGCTTCCTTTCTTGTAAAGTTCTTCAATTTATTTGCAAGGGTATATACACTTCGGTTTGCCAAAGATAGCTTCTTTGTTTCTTTAGCCCTTCCGACCCCAACTTGTTCCGTGTAAACCTAGAAAATGTTGTATAATTTAATTCTTTTTGTATTGCACTAAGAAGTATTTAAGAGGAATTTAAAATCGCCACGCACATCCAAAGTGCTGTCACTAAATTTGGGGCTCTAGGTCTTATAGTCTCTGAGATCTGTTTACCAACGCGGGCAGACGGGCAAACAGACAGACGCAGACGGACATGGCTAAATCGACTCGGATGGTGATGCTGATATACTTTATGGGGTCGGAAATGCCTCCTTCTGCCTGTTACATACGTTCTCGGTTGGCACTAACTTATAATACCCTAGTATCCTATGTGTACCGGGTATAAAAATATTGCTATTTAGAAAAGACTTTTCTGAATCTTAATTTACATACCTACTTACATACTACATACAAAAAAAAAAAGCTTTGTACATAAAAAAAAACATGTTACATGCTTTTTCTCCGCTGCACTGTGGTCCAGAATCCCAAATTAGTGGCAGAAATTCTAATTTTTAAGCTAGAGAGCTAATTTGTGTACTAAAATTGGTAAAATTTTGTACATTGTTTTCTTTTCCACACACAAAGCACATATGTCAGATTCAGCCGAATCGGACCGCCAGGAGTGGTAGCCCCCATACAAGCACCATATTAAAATTAATGTTTTTGTTAAAAAAACTTATTTGTATTTTGTGTTATCAAGTTTCTACTATAAGTTTCTGACCAATATGCACATACCATGTGAATTTCAACAACATAGGATTACTGGATGGTATAGCCCCATACAAATCTGTACTAAAACTCACACCTTTTTTGTTTTTTCTGTTATTGAATTAAACTTTTATACATTTAGTGAGTTAATTAATCATTTCCCACATCTAAATCGAGGGAGTAGTCATCGATACATTCATGTGCTCAAATCATCTTCATTACCGTTTTCGAGCCAAAACTCAAGTAATTCAGCGGAACTGAAATTAATGTTGCATACAAAAATTCAATTTTAAGGAAAAGGGGCAAAAAATATTAGTACCGTCGCATTATTCACACATTAAGCAACAACATTGCGTTGTTAGTTAACTAATACACACAAATATAACATACTTTTATTCCACGAAGCACAACGAGTTTGAAGTTAGAATTGATGGAAACATCACATATAAACAAAGACGAATCACATTAAACAATTATTGTGTGAATACACCCTTATTAGAAATACCTTTATCTTTGTTTTCCATGTTTTTTTATTTTTATAGTCAAAGAAATAACTGAATTATACAAATTTGAAATCAGCTTTTACTTGCAAGGCTAGCAAAGGCAAAGTTTAATGCAAATGATCAGCTGACTTCCAGGGCTTCAATTTCAATTGAAAATGAATGCTTTTAGACTGTCCTCGGGAATACTCTACTGGAATCCAATATGGTTTTTGCTGAAATCTTGAAAAAAAAAAATTGAATTTCTGCCACCAATTTGGAATTCTGGACCACAGTGCGCTGGTTCTTTTGTCTCTAAGTCTTAACTTCTCCTAATTAACCTACCTTTCTTAGCAAATCTTAGAACGATGCTTGGCATTGTCTTTATGTATAAGCTGATCCGTGGTGACGTGGAAAGCAGCGATCTATTGGGTCAGTTAAATTTCCACGTACCACGTAGAACCACTAGATCCTACCTGCCTTAATTTTTGCACCATTGCAGAACATCGTAAGAAATACATGAACCCTTTAGAGTATTATATGCAAATTATAATGATTTGTACAAAATTATTTCATCTGTAGACATCCTTCCTAAACTAAAACAAGTGAGAAAGCTACAGTCGAGTGACCGACTGTGAGATACCCGGTACCCAAAGTATTGCCCGTGAAATTAAATAGCACACGTACATGAAAGAAACAAAAAGTTGACAAATAAAGTCAAATGTTACTAAAAAAGACTAATTCTGCAGCTGTTTGCAGCTGCATTACGAATTAATACTGCGCTCGAAAGCATGCAACACTTTTTTTCGCTACTGCCACCCAAAAGCTAAGTGCTCAGACACGCGAAATTATTCCTAAGCAGTGCGATAGAGCGAGAGAAAGTGAAAGCATTTATTGTTTAATAACTTCCATGTTTATCATCCAATTTTACTCAAATTTGCAGAGCACGTCCGCAATCGCCTACTTATTAAGTCTATCTATTTACTTTAAGCCGAAAATCACGCCTATAGCTTATATACCGGTTTTTATGATTTTCGGGGGCGGAAGTGGGCGTGGCCAAATTTTAAAACAACCTTGATCCGCGTGCAACAGATTCCAATGTTGTCACCAAATTTGGTAACTCTAGCTCTTAAAGTCTCTGAGATCTGTTGTTTCACACGGACGGACGGACGGACGGACGGACGGGCGGACGGACATGGCTAGATCGACTCGGCTAGTGACGCTGATCAAGAATATATATACTTTATGGGGTCGGAGATTCCTCCATCTGCCTGTTACATACATTCTCGGTTGGCACTAACTTATAATACCCTTGTACCCTATGGGTACCGGGTATAATCATTAATCTTAACCCACTTAGTACACATGCAAGATAGCAATCGAGCAACCCGATAGTAGTCCATATTTCCTCGAATCCTTTTACCAATACTTTTCTTTCGCGCCATTTAACACCTAACCCTAACAAGCAAGTGCTTGGTTTCGAAGGGCCACTTGAGTGTACTGACCGTAGTGCATCAACGTCCTACAGTATATCTTCCAAAAACATCATAATATATATCATTATACCCTTGCAGAGGGTATTATAATTTTGCCATGATATTTGCAACGCAGTGAAGGAGGCATCTCCGACCCCATAAAGTATATATATTCTTTATCAGCATCACCAGCCGAGTCGATCTAGCCATGTCCGTCTGTCTGTCGGTTTCTACGCGAACTAGTCTCTCAGTTTTTAAGCTATCGGGCTGAAACTTTCAGCATAGTCTTATTTCTTTAGCACGCAGTATATATGTCGGAACGGCCGAAATCTTATAGCTGCCATAGGAATGATGGCGAAATTTATGTACAAACATTTTTAACTTTTTTGTTTTTCAACGTATATCAATCAATTTCAAGATATAGCAGTTTTTTTATGGTTATAGAATTACGGTTTTAATTTCATTAAGATCGGACAACTATATCATATAGCTTCAATAGAAACGATCGGTCGATTTAATTGAAAATGTAAAATTCTACAAGTAAAATGTAAAATTCTACATGTAAAATGTAAGATATTTTTTCAACTGTAACCAAATTGAATAGATTTTCAATAATCCAATTGCAGGCTGCAAGGGTATACAAATTTCGGTTTACCGAAGATAGCTTTCTTTCTTGTTTTATATTATTTTACAAATGAATATATATATATGAAGCTACAACTTAAAGAAGGAAACAGCGAACGGTGAGGTCGAAAGAGTGAAGAACATTGTATTGCGAAAGATTTTTTATATCTATTTTTAAGCAGCCAGTTAGATACAGTCCAGGATAACCGGGCAATCAAATGAAAATTTGTTTCCTACAATTAAACCTTTTAATGGTTCATAAATGAAATGACATAAAAAAAACTACAAACACAACCAAAAGTAACACAGAAGGATCGAAAGGGCGCAGCAGAAAAGTGAACTATTGTACACCTGCAATGGGCTGAAAAATGCATCGCCGGAAATTTTTTTATTTTTTTGTATATCTAGATGCTGAAATAAATTTTGCTGAGCAGTGTTCAAGTATGTAAATGTCAGCTATGGAATATAGAACACGTTGACAGCATTTTCTTAACATGTTCCTGTCATTTGTCTACCAGCCATGTCCATGTGCTTTTACCCACAACGCTTAGGGTACCGGATACATCACAGTCGGTCACACTCCACTGTAGCTTTGTTAACAGTTAGAACAAGTGGGAAAGCTACAGTCGAGTGTGACCGACTGTAAGATACCCGGTACCCAAGGCATTGTGGGTGAAATTAAACAGCACTTGAACATGAAGAAAAAGAAATGTTGACAAATAGAGACAGTTATTGCTAGAAACATGTTGAGCAACACCCAACAAAGACAAATGTTGCTAGGAATATGTTGAGCAACACGCACGTGCGCGCTCCCTCTCTCTCAGAAACTTTATTGTTTAATACAGGGGTCGGCGGCGTCGTATACACTGTGCATAGGAAAAATTGTCAGGCAGTGCTGTCGGCACATATATAGTATAAGCGCATCGTGTTTGTTCGGGATTCTGTTAGGCTGTCGTAGCAAGCTTCGGGGCTATGTAAAAACGGCTTCGTATATATATGTTCTGGTCATGATACAATTATAGAAGGTAGTCTCGTCGGAAAAATAAGGCCCTCGTTCGGAACAATAAGGCCCTAGTTCGGCTGTCAAAGTTCGTGTGAGAGAAACGAATGTATACGACAATAGAAAATGTGTATTATCCCTTATATGGTGTTTGGGGTTAAAACTGGCCTATTATAATAATAAGTTAGAGCTTTTTCTTTGTAATTTAATTTTTAATTTGCGAGCTCGATTCGGCGTAGCTTAATTTTGGAACTGCTGGTTCCGGCTCTGCTTTTCTTTCCGGAACAGCATCATTGTTTAGTCGCCTTCTCTTGAAAGTCGTCCCCTTATTGGTTGTCGACTTCCACTGTGAAGCAGGCTGCACTCCAAATTTGCTCCACAACGTTCTCTTTACCAAACATTTCGGGGCATTAATAAAAGTTGCGCTTTGGACGTGTTTGCGACAAAAATTGCATAACAACATTTTTTTGTTTCACTTAAGGGTTAATTAAAGATTTTAAAATTTGTACACACACAGCCTTTTACGTCAACGAGCAAACACAAAGTGTTCGATAAGGCCCTACACCCGAACGCTAAACACACGACGAGACTACCTTCTATAATTATATCATGGTTCTGGTTCCGCTGCGGCAGAGAAGCTACCGAGTAGCCTGTAAACAATTGCTCGGTTCTCGAAGCAGCAGAGAAGCAAATCGTTCGGGTCTGTTAGTATCATTCGGGTCTGTTAATATCATTCGGGTCTGTTAGCTTCGCACACATACGCACTAAAAAACTGTGTGTGTCTGGTGCCGACCCCTGGTTTAATAACTTCTATGTTTATCATCCGATTTTACTCAAATTTTCAGAACACGTCCATGATTGCCTACTTATTAGGTCTATTTATTTACTTTACGCCGAAATCACGCATATGGCTTATAAACCGTTTTTTATAATTTTTGGGGGGCGGAAGTGGGCGTGGCCAAATTTTAAAACAAACTTGATCTGCGTGCAACAGATTCCAATGTGGTCACCAAATTTGGTGACTCTAGCTCTTATAGAATAGGAATTTTGGTCGGCCTTCAAATAAGACACCTAATGAGGATGCTAATTTCGATATTAAGTTAATCCTGTTGGAGAAAAGTGCAGACAACTAAAAGAAGTAGTAGGGGACTTCTTAAAAGCTTACGTAAAACTGGGTTGGAAAATGTCTCTTAAAATACATTTCCTTAATTCGCATTTGCATTATTTTCCGAAAAATATAGGTGATGTCAGTGACGAGCACGTTCAAAGATTTCAAGATATAGCAGCCATGAAAAATAAGTACCGGGGAAAATTCAATTTATGTATGTTGGCGGACTAGTGCTGGACGACACAACGCAACTATCCGTAAGTGGAATATTTAAGAACACATACAAGAAAAACGAATAGCTGTTAACAAAACTTACCCCAGATTGATATGATAACAATCACCATGGTCGTGAGGATGAAGCCCAAATTCTCCAATACCCGATACATTAGAGGTCCGCCATGCGACCTTCCAGAACATTTTTGGGCTAACATTGTACTGCCAACAATGGCCACCTGTAATTACAAGTATTAAGAAAATGTTTTTTTTTTTATTATAATTTGATATGGATTATAATTTTGGATATTCGTGCGTAGATAACTAAAAGAATAAATAAACTATATTTTCTTATTTTTCTAATTTATAATCCAAGGAATGGCACTGAGCTAACTCGCGAGTCAGTAAAATTCTTCTGACTTCTATTTATTATGGGCCAACACATCGATTAGATCATTCAGCATTTAAAAAAACTTGTACGAGGTGTTCCATAAACCGCTGCCGTAATTGAAATGTTTTCAAAACCAATTAGCTAAAAACAAAATACCGTGACGCAGAACCCCAAGGATATTTGTTTTTTTTTAGCATTTCCAGCAACCTTTTCGGACTTCACTGCTAAGGTTTGTTACCTTCCAAAATTAGAGTATCCATGAGATTGCTTAGCAACTTTTTTAAGTAAATCATTGGAGAAAATAGGTTTTTAGGTATTTCTAATTTTATTTATTATTATTTCATGGATTAAAAACAAATTGATTATTGGTACCTAATAATATCAAGAAAGAAAGCTTCGGTTAGCCGAAGTTTCTATACCCTTGCAGTCTGCAATTGGATCATTGAAAATCGATCGGTTTTGGTAAAATTTGAAAAAAAAAAATAAAGTTTGTAAATTTGTACAACATTTACCTGCACATTTTACATTTTACATGTAGAATTCTACAATTTCATATAAATCGACCGATCGCTTCTATGATATATCGAGTATTTTTGATATTTTTTAATGTTCAGCTAAAATTTGAAAAAAGGTTTCATGTTGCTGTAAATTTGGGTCTTTTATAGGCCTAAAATATGTATATTGAAAAAAAAAACGTTATAATATTTGATTTCATCAACCATGAGCTGCAAATAAGAGACATTTGAGACACAATTGGATATTTTTTATTTAAAAAGTGAACTTAAAAAAACAAATATTATACCCACTCTTTAGCAACTCTTATTTACGTTCTTTGATATAAAAAATAATAACAAAATTATTAAGGATATGGTATAGAGCACAGCCCATTGTATTCAAATTTATTTAATATAATGATACTTATTAATTATTATTTCATGAAACACATTTGTACTTATTGCTTTTAATTATTAATTCGAAAACAAATATATTTTAATGATTTTAGAAAAACTCGTTCGGTTACATGCTGGTCTGTCATACGACTACGGGAGTTACCAACAACACACTTTATGGCAGAAGCCAACCGTTCCGATGAAACCGAACTACCAAGCGTCGTGTGTGCAAAGCGCGGAACGTGGCTACGCAGTCCAAAAAACAATCTCGAAAAATCGGAAATATCATTAAAAAAAATCAATATCGCCTTTTTTTGCCCAAAAAATATCGCGACGATAATATTTTTTTAAGAGAAAAAATATCGATATATTGATATTTTGATATATTTCCGACATCCCTATATAGAATACATCAAGAATACATATACTTTATGGGGTCGGAGATGACTCCTTCACTGCGTTGCAAATATCAGGGCAAAGCTATAATACCCTTTGCAAAGGTTTAAAATAAATAAGACATTTCAATAGCGGCGCGAACAAAATAAAATAAAAGTTACTCGACAACCCTTGCATTTGACTCATACTATCTGGCAGCTCTCTGTGATCAGCAGCGATCAGCTGTTGAAATGTCAACTTGTAAACATTTGAAATTTAAATTTGTTTGGCTATTGAGGAGCTCATGGTATTTTACATAGCTGCCATATGGCAGAAGTATGCAGTTGTAAATGTTTTCACAAATTACACAATAAAAAAAATAATTTTGCTGTAAGACCTATTTTGACTGAAATGATTTGTTAAATTTAAATGCCTAATTCGGCTATGATACATGAAACAAGTTTTCATTAATTAGCTACTTCATTAGAACCTTGAAAGAGACAACTTTATGTTTTTTTTTTGGTTCGGATTTTTTCCGTAATGGGACTACGGTCAGACCAATTTAAGAGGTAAACAATAAAAATGGCCGGAAGTCGCAGTACTCAATTTATTCATTTTTGGAGTCCTCATGCAAATACTCCTGCAGAAATAAATATGAAATCCATTAAATTGATTTTTACTGCTTTTCTTGTACATAGATTTAGTTAATTTTTAATAATTGCAAAATTTCGAGGCGGAAAAATCATGCGGCCGAAATCTTATTTATTTTTGTTATTTATCTTGGTTTTGTGCAGAATTGTTGCTGAAAATTATGCCAAGCCTTCAGCCAAAAGCTTAGTACGCAGATGCTCGAACAGCGTTTTTAAGCAGTGAGAGAGAGCGAGAGGTCAATGGTCGGGAAACACTTTTCGAAAGCCCTGTCTTAAAGGCAGGTACGCAGATGAACGAACAAAATACCAGAAAAATACCAGGTGGCGCGAGGGCAGATTTTTGGTATTTCCAGAGCGGGGTGACGAACAGAATAACAAATTTATTAAAACGGCCTGTTCTCAACTATTGGCATCTCACTCTATCTCTCTTTGCCGCGCTTTAATTGAAGTTTTCACGAGTTAACGGCATTTCGCACGCATTTTATTTACATTTATATCCCGAAAAACAGTTGTTAATTTGTTGCGTTAATTTGTTTCGTTAATTTCTTAATTTGTTTGATTCAAAAATATGGAAAACGCTAAATTAACCAAGATGCGAAAAAGCAGCACAATGGACTTTACCAAGGAAGAGACAATCCTGCTTATTCAGTTTATTGAGGCCCAGCCAATAATTTGGGACTTGGGCAACAGTAAACATTACGACTCCGTTCACATAAGAAAAGCATGGGAGGAAATTGCTGTCATTGCAAACAGCTATTATCGTAGCTTCATCGTTAAAAAGGTTGACTAACTTTATATTTCAAATAAATTATTTTGTCAACAAACACAGCTGATTTAAGATTGTTATGACCGCATCATTTACCTCCCAAACATACCGAAAAGCGTTTTAAGAAGCGGTCACACTGGAAAAGATTAAATCTGTTTGGGGTTGCGAACTGTTCGAGCATCTGCGTACTAACCTAAAACCAGTATATTCTGTGAGACCGTTTTGTCTAATAAGACATTAATATAATTTTTACATACAATTTAATGCATTACAGACGGTATTTTCTATCAAGCTCATTTTATGTCTGGTATTTTTTTCGATAGACCTATCGGGTTTGTCAATTAATGAGCAATTAATGCATTAATCTCTCATTGAAAGTGCTGTCTTGCTCGCACTTAGGTTAAACCCTATGGTTGCTGTCAAGCCTCTAATTAATGCGCCAATTAATGAAGTTTTTAATGCAGTGTCAAATGCTATAGTTAAAAGAAAGCAAAAGTGGTTCCGTATATTTTTTTTTAGAACATTACTCAAAATTATTACTAAATAAGTTGGCAACATTGGTCCTAGCTCCGAAAGTCAGAATCTGACGGGTCGCAGCACTGGCACATATTGTTTTGGACGCGAAATTAATCGACAGAAATTCAATAGGATTTTTGGATATGCAGTTACAAAAATGCTTTTTAAATAACTTAACTGGAATAATGTTACAAAATATTGATGTAGCCCATAAATTAAACGTCCTTAGTGAAGAAGTAAGATTTGTAATATTTTAAGAATGTTTTACTGGTGCTAAAATAGCTTGGCAAAAAGTCAGCGTTTTCGATAAAGCCCAAATACCTGGTGGATCAAAATCGTTTTCTGTAGCACCCCTGACAGTGTTGGGTAAAAACTGCTCATTTGGACGAACATGTTCACTCTATCTTCAAAAGAGTCATTTATGGCTTAGTTGCTCACTTGTGCATTGCTCATTGCTCAGCTGCTCAGTTCTTCTCAGCTCGTTCCTGTTACTGACCACTGATCATCGATAAAACATTGAAGCTTTCTGCATATCTAATTTTATAATCGGCAGTGCGAATAGTAAACGCAACGAGAGAGATCAATGGAAAAGAAAAATAATTTATACAAAAAAAAAAAAAAAGATGAGATACTGAACAACAATGAACAAAATAGATTAACAAGATTGACCAACTAAACAAACAAAACAAAACTGAACATGTGAACAAAAAAAAAAGAAAAAAGAACTGAACAAAATGTAACAAAAAAGTGAACAAAAAAGAACAA
The DNA here is from genome assembly GCA_014170255.2 of Drosophila triauraria. Taxonomy (NCBI): domain Eukaryota; kingdom Metazoa; phylum Arthropoda; class Insecta; order Diptera; family Drosophilidae; genus Drosophila; species Drosophila triauraria. The sequence goes on from JABJVT010000007.1 coordinate 749,711, forward strand.
ACGAGAAGGAACATGTTTACTCTCTTAAGTGAACAACTCATTTTTGTTCACTCACTCATGAGCAATCCACAATGATACCGGGTATAAAAATATCTCGATTGTATTCTTTTTTGTGTGCTTTAAAAGGTAATTGATAGTTTATATAAAAGCTTACCTCAATGCTCTGCTTCGTCTCAGGTGATGAGACCAATACATAAAAGTGTTGGTCCAATGGAAAGTTCTCGAAAAACAGCAAACGATATTTGCTCATACCATAGCCGTGCTCAATAAACTCAACATCAAAATACGTGGAATCGGATGGTTTGACCTATATTAAAATATCAAATTGTTACAAATTTAATAAATTATCTTAATATAAATTTGTAAGTGTGCAATCACAGCTGTTACGTAACAAGTAAGAAAGCTACAGTCAAGTGTGAGATACCCGGTACCCAACGCTATGTGTTTCAAGTTAAAAGACAATTTCAAAATGGCCTAGAGAGCGCACCTTCTCAAAACTCTTAAAAATGATTACTCAGATTGATGGATCTAAATTAATTTAGGAATAATAAATATACAAACAAAAATTTAATTTTAATCGGACCAGTTCAAAACCACGGTTTGAGAATCGTCTCATCATTGGGGAGCCTGACTGCTAGTGCGAGCGGGGTTGAGAAGAAAAACTTTGTAACAGCTCCCAAGTTTTTCGTCAGTATCCTTTTAAATTGTCAGTGCGCATCCGCTTGAATATTTTTATTGCATCTTTTCTTTTAAATCAAAATCTAGAACTATAGCTTAGTTATACTTTGTTCATGATTTCCGAGGGCGGTAGTGAGTGTGGCCCAATTTTAAAACAAACCTGATCTAAGTGCTACAGAAAGAAATGGTGTCACCAAATTTTATAGCTCTAGCTCTTATATATTTGTTTATTAATACTGTTTCGTATCAGTTTAAACAAGTAGAAAAGCTACAGTCGATTGTGACCGACAGTGAGATACCCGGTACCCAAAGCATTGTGGAAATAGAATAGCACATTCACATGAAAAAATGAAAATTTTGACAATTGAAGACAAATTTTGCTAAAAACATGTTGAGCCTTACCGAAAAAAGACAAATGTTGCTAGGGACATGTTGAGCAACACGCACGTGCGCTCTTAACATAGATGAAGAAGAAGCATACACAGAAAATTCATCGCTTAATAATTTCCATGTTTATTATCCGATTTTACTCAAATTTTCAAAGAAAGTCTGCGAGTGCCTACTTATTAAGTCTATCTATTTACTTTAAGTCGAAAATCACACATATAGCTAATAAACCGTTTTTTATTATTTTCGGGGGCGGAAGTGGGCGTGGCCAAATTTTAAAACAAACTTGATCTGCGTGCAACAGATTCCAATGTTGTCACCAAATTTGGTAACTTCAGCTCTTATAGCCTCTGAGATCTGTTGTTTCACACGGACGGACGGACGGACGGTCATGGCTAAATCGACTCGGCTGGTGACGCTGATCAAGAATATATATACTTTATAGGGTCGGAGATTTCTCCTTCTGCCTGTTACATATATTCTCGGTTGGCACTAACTTATAATACTCTTGTAACCTATGGGTACCGGGTATAAACATTAATCTTAACCCAATTAGTACACATGCAAGATAGCAATCGAGCAACCCGATAGTAGTCTGCATTTCCTGGCATCCTTTTACCAATACTTTTCTTTCGCGCCATTTAACACCTAACCCTAACAAGCAAGTCCTTGGTTTCGAAGGGCCACTTGAGTGTATTGACCGTAGTGCGTCAACGTCCTACAGTATATCTTCCAAAAACATCATAATATATATCATTATACCCTTGCACAGGGTATTATAATTTTGCCATGATATTTGCAACGCAGTGAAGGAGGCATCTCCGACCCCATAAAGTATATATATTCTTTATCAGCATCACCAGCCGAGTCGATCTAGCCATTTCCGTCTGTCTGTCGGTTTCTACGCGAACTAGTCTCTCAGTTTTTAAGCTATCGGGCTGAAACTTTCAGCATAGTCTTATTTCTTTAGAACGCAGTATATATGTCGGAACGGCCGAAATCTTATAGCTGCCATAGGAATGATGGCGAAATTTATGTACAAACATTTTTAACTTTTTTGTTTTTCAACGTATATCAATCAATTTCAAGATATAGCTTCAATAGAAACGATCGGTCGATTTAATTGAAAATGTAAAATTCTACAAGTAAAATGTAAAATACTACATGTAAAATGTAAGATATTTTTTCAACTGTAACCAATATGAATAGATTTTCAATAATCCAATTGCAGACTGCAAGGGTATACAAATTTCGGTTTACCGAAGATAGCTTTCTTTCTTGTTTTATATTATTTTACAAATGAATATATATATATGAAGCTACAACTTAAAGAAGGAAACAGCGAACGGTGAGGTCGAAAGAGTGAAGAACATTGTATTGCGAAAGATTTTTTTATATCTATTTTTAAGCAGCCAGTTAGATACAGTCCAGGATAACCGGGCAATCAAATGAAAATTTGTTTCCTACAATCAAACCTTTTAATGGTTCATAAATGAAATGACATAAAAAAACTACAAGCACAACCAAAAGTAACACAGAAGGATCGAAACGGCGCAGCAGAAAAGTGAACTATTGTACACCTGCAATGGGCTGAAAAATGCATCACCGGAAAATTTGTTATTTTTTTGTATATCTAGATGCTGAAATAAATTTTACAGAGCAGTGTTCAAGTATGTAAATGTCAGCTATGGAATATAGAACACGTTGGCAGCATTTTCTTAACATGTTCCTGTCATTTGTCTACCAGCCATGTCCATGTGCTTTTACCCACAACGCTTAGGGTACCGGGTACATCACAGTCGGTCACACTCGACTGTAGCTTTCATTCTTGTTTTTTTTTTCTTAATAGTTTAGCAGTGGCACATACACTAGTTATACATTTTTGCACATATTTAACCCAAACAGGTAGGAAAGCTACAGTCGACTGTGACCGACTGTGAGATACCCGGTATCCACGGCATTGTTTGCGAAATTAAACAGCACACGACAATAAAAAAACGAAAATGTTGCTAGGAACATGTTGAGCAACATCTAAAACAGACAAATGTAGCTAGGAACATGTTGAGCAACACGCATTGGCACTGTCAACACAGAAGAATAATAACTTTATTGTTTAACAACTTCAATGTTTATCATCAGATATTAAACAAATTTTCAGAAAACTTCCGCACAAACCTATTTTTTTAATTTATATATATACTTTTATCCGAAATTACGTCTGTAGCTTATATAAAGTTTTTTATGATTTACGGGGGCGAAAGTGGGCGTGAAAAAATTTTTAAGCAAACTTGAACTGCGTGCAACAGATTCCAATGTTGTCACCAAATTTGGTAACTCAAGCCCTTAAAGTCTCTGAGATCTGTTGTTTCACACGGACAGACGAACGGACAGACGGGCATAGCTAAATTGACTCGGCTGGTGACGCTGATCAAGAATATATGTACTTTATAGGGTCGGAGATTTCTCCTTCTGCCTGTTACATACATTCTCGGTTGGCACTTACTTATAATACCCTTGTACCCTATGGGTACCGGTTATAAATACTTGGGAATACTTTAATAGAACAAATATTTCACTTTATTTATTAATCAAATCTTTTATATAGCAGACGACATTTATTAAATTGTATTCCTGCTCACGTCTGATTTCGTCGCAACAACGCGTAAAGTATAAATTTTAATGCTTTCGTATATGGTATTTAATGTTAAGGTATTTTTTTACCGATTACCGATCAGAAATGAGCTGAGATCAGAATAGTGTGCAACGCATTTCAAAGAGAGTTAAATTCAAATATATTTGTTTAGTGATCCGAGTGCTTCAAGGCTTTGGAGCAACGTAGAATGAATTCTCTATTTATGTATCTATATCTTAGACGATTAGTTCAAAATAATCTTCAAAATAATCTACAGGGACCGAAACTATTATAAGTTTAGTTATAACAAGTGGAAAAGCTACAGTCGAGTGTGACCAACTGTGAGCACATGAAAATGGAAAAAAGAAAATGATGACAAAAGAAGACAAATGTTGCTAGGAACATGCATGATACAATTATAGAAGGTAGTCTCGTCGGAAAAATAAGGCCCTCGTTCGGAACAATAAGGCCCTAGTTCGGCTGTCAAAGTTCGTGTGAGAGAAACGAATGTATACGACAATAGAAAATGTGTATTATCCCTTATATGGTGTTTGGGGTTAAAACTGGCCTATTATAATAATAAGTTATTTAATTTTTGTAATTTAATTTTTAATTTGCGAGCTCGATTCGGCGTAGCTTAATTTTGGAACTGCTGGATCCGGCTCTGCTTTTCTTTCCGGAACAGCATCATTGTTTAGTCGCCTTCTCTTGAAAGTCGTCCCCTTATTAGTTGTCGACTTCCACTGTGAAGCAGGCTGCACTCCAAAATTTGCTTCCACCGTGTTCTTTTTTCGAAACATTTCGGGGCATTAATAAAATTTGCGCTTTGGACGTGTTTGCGACAAAAATTTCATAAAAACATTTTTGGTTCCACTTAAGGGTTAATAAAAGATTTTAAAGTTTGTACACACACAGCCTTTTACGTCAACGAGCAAACACAAAGTGTTCGATAAGGCCCTACACCCGAACGCTAAAAACACGACGAGACTACCTTCTATAATTATATCATGGGAACATGAGCTACACCCAAAAAATACAAATGTTGCAGGGACATGTTAAGCAACACGCACTGGCACTCTCAACATCTCTCTCTCAAAAGCTAAGTGTTCAGACACGCGAAATTGTTCCCAAGCAGTGCGATAGAGCGAGTGTGACTGTTGCCCTCTCGTTTTGACGTACGGAGCTTTGACAAGAAGCATACACAGAAACTTAGTTGTTTAATAGCTTCCATGTATATCATGCGATTATGCTTATATTATATCTATTTGCTTTAAGCCGAAAATGACGAGTATAACTTATATACCGTTTTTTATGATTTCCGGGGGCGGAAGTGGCGTGGCCAAATTTTAAAACAGACTTGATCTGCGTGCAACAGATTCGAATTCAAAATTTGGTAACTCGAGCTCTTATAGTCTCTGAGATCTGTTGTTTCACACGGACGGACAGACGGACATGGCTAATCGGTGAGTATATATACTTTCTAGGGTCGGAGATTTCTCCCCCTGCCTATTACATACATTCTCGGTTCTCACTAACTTATAGTACCCTTGTTCCCCTAAAACCGTTGTTAAATTTAAGAGATTAAGGGCAGCAGCGACTTACCTGAACCCTGTGTAACGCCTTGTCTAGACCACTGATGTGCAATTCTTGTGGCTTTAAATCGATAAGTCGCAAGGATTCGGGGGTCACTTTTATACCCGGCACCAATTTTAACGACATCGTGTCCGAAATTCCGCTGGGCATTGCGGCCTGTTTGCCAAAGTTGGAGGAAGGGTAAGTTACTACTTTTAAAGTGGAAAAGGACCTACCTCTATCTCCAGGTATACGTCGTTCGTTTTGACAATGTCCAACAACTCAGTGAATGTAGAAACCAGTTCAAGTTTACATATATAGTGACCGGGAATAGCATCAAAGACTGCCTCCACTGTGTAAAGCTTAAGTAATTGGCGACCGAGAACTTCTTTGGCCACGAGGCGACAACTAAAGACATCGACGGGAACATTCTCCAGTTGGTTTGTGCACTTAGAGGCGTTTTGGACGAACTGTCGATCGGGAAACTGGCTTTTAGCACGTATCAGGACTTACAGTTGCTATTCAGACCGGACTTACCAAGTTACTGTACTTCTCGGACTGCAAATTGTTACGAAGGACCAGCTGTCCCCGATACTCTGATCCACTAAATATGTCCAACGACTTGGAAAACAGGATCTGTACACAGAATTGGGTAAAGTGATGATTGAGAAGCGGCTGGTAACAACAAAGACTCACTGTATCAGATTCTCGAATTTCCATGTCGTATTTAATGAATCCGGCGTGCTTGACCTCTTCCCCGCTGGTAATAACAATTTTCTCGCCTAGCTTGTGTCGATGGCTTAACACGCGGGCAATACCTGAAAGGCAGATAGAAAAATTACTTATGTGACATACATTACTCTGTAGGGGTCTTCTAAACATTGCTTCTGCTTCGCATGCTTGTATGTGATGCAATTAAATAATCTTCAGCGACTTCTTTAACCATTTTGATGAAAGTTATTGTTTCGAAACAAGAAAGGGAGTTAACTTCCTTCGCCAACCCTAAATTTATATACCCTCGCAAATAATAATACAAATAAAATAAATGAATCATATATTTAGGTTTAGTTCGATATTTTAAAAACACGAGAGTCGGCTAATATGGTCCGATTTTAATCAAATTTAATATGATTTACCATAGTTAAAAAAAGGATCATTTATCAAGTTTTAATCCGATATCTTTGTAAAAACAACAAAAATCGGCTAATTAAGATCCTTTCTATGACAGCTACATATATGATATAGTCGTCTGATCTGGCCCATTCCCATTCTGACAGGAATAGAAAGAAGACGATCAGCAAGATTTCATACAGATAGCTCAAAAACTGAGAGACTAGTTTACGTAGAAATGGACAGACGGATGTTGGAAGACAAACAATAATAACATTTTATCTTCCGCATAAGCCAGCATTATATTTTATAAAAGATCTATTAAGCGATATGTGTCTGGACAGATTGACCTTAAAGGTCATCTACACCTGCACCTACAAACCTACTAACCTGAGTTTTTATCAATTGTGACAATTTGCTCATTGGAACTGCTCCAAGTCGATGACAACGTTAGCGGTGATTCGAAACAAATTATGTCGCCTACCGAGAAAATGCTCTGATGGTAGTTAAATGTGAAGCGAGCACGAGCAAGTTTGATGGTGCGTCCATAGTGCCAGTCACGATGTTATTGCATGTAGAGAAAAACAAGATTTACAATTTTATTTGAGAGCGTAGTTTTGTAAGCGTTTAGCTTTCAACAAATAAGTTAAAAGGGTTCATGTTATCAAACTTTCAGCCCACCCAACTAACCTTAGTTGGGTAGATTTCCTCCGACTCGACCACTGCCAGCTTGATATAGTCCTCTGCATACTTTACTCCCGTCGGGTCCCTCAGACGAATGGCAATGACATTTTTTGTTTCTCGCTGCAGGTTTAGCTATAAGGGAGAGGATGGTGAACGTTAGATAGTTAGTTGTTATAGTCACTAGCAGAAGGATCATCCTATGCGGTAATGAATTAATCTAAATCGCTTAATTTTAAATTGCGTATGATGTCCATTGCTGATATCTTTAGGGTAAAACAAAACACGAAGCTTACTTCGCCAAGCCGAAGCTTGCAATTGGATAATTAAAAACACTAGTTTACAAATTTATATTTTTTTTCCAAAACGTTGAGATCCAATTTTCCGCCTAGTTTTGAGTCATTAAAAAAAATCAGGGACCTTAATCATATAATAATAAGTTTTAAAATAAAAATTACATAATAATGATTAAATTTTGAATTCTTACTTTTAAATTATCGATAATCATTATTTTTAAGTGATTTTTTAAATCTTAGACCATAATTATTATTTTTGATAAGGAAAAATAAAAATCATAAATAATAATTATTAATGATTTTTATTTTTTTCGCTCAAAATAAAACTCAACTGTAATTTTCTCATTCTGTGCTTGAGATTTCGCCGATATTTTTTCATATCCTTGAAAAAGAATCACAAGGCAACAAAATGCATCGATGTTTTCATCGATGTTTCTCCACCTCTAATTTCTTGACACTTGTTATTGAAAAAAGCGTACGGCTAATTTAACTGCGCTCACTCGTTTTTATAGCAACTCAAAACCTTTATAAGTCGCGTTTTAAAATGGGTCGCAAGCAATTATGCTTAGTTCGTGGATTTTTACATTCCACGTGGAAAGTAAAGTTTCAGAGTGCAAAATCTGCAAAGCAACATTTAAGGGCAACTATGTATGCAACCTAAGGCGGCATATGGAAGCCAAGCACAGAAGTGAACTCGACTCAGATGAAGTCAATGAGATCGAAGTGCCTGAAAAGAAAAAGAAATTTTCAGTGGTAATGGGGCAAGAAGAATTCAAAAATGCCTGCATTAACCTGGTGACTGCCGCCAAAGTTCCGTTGGCTGTACTGGACTCAGACGGATTTAAGCAGCCCTAACAGCACAAATATTTAGTGGCTTGGATATGCCGACTATAACGTCCAGAAATGTTATGCAGATAGTGGACGAAAAGTACATGCAAATAAAAAATGAATTGATCGAGGCACTTAAGGACAAAATCGTATGCCTCAAAATGGACACCGCCACTAGATGCAATCGGGGAATTCTGGGCGTAAATGTGCAATATATTGAGAAGGGTGCTATACACATAAAGACCTTGGCCATGATTGAGCTAAAGAAATCGCACACATCGCAAAATATCTGCTCAACGGTGAAGTCAATATTAATTGATTTCCAAATAAAAAAGGAGCAAATTTATTCAGTTACAACTGATAATGGTCGGAATATGATCAAGGCAGTTGAACTGTTAAATTGCGGCGAAGCAGACTCTAGCGATGAGGAAATCCAGGAAGATGCTGATGTGTTGGATGGTGAAAGTTTTTTGAGCGGTATTCGAATTCACTCAGTTCAATCTGTAAAGTGTGCAGCACATACATTGCAGCTCGCTGTAAAGGATTTTCTACGACGGCTTGAATCGGTAGAATTCATCGAAAAAGCACGACAAATAGTAAAGCTTTTGCGAACGCCAGCGTATAGGTAATTTTTATTCAAAATGTATTATTAGTACAGTATATGCTCGATAAAACTTTTAATTTCTTAAGAAGATTTAAATTTTGAAGATTTTTCAATAGAGAGCTTCTAACGTAAAAATATATTATATATTAGCACATAGAACAAATTTTTGAATATAAACGATTTTAATAATAAAAATGGGTATGTAGGTATCTAATCACGGAGGACTCATTGCCACAACCAGTCTTAGATGTTGCGACTCGTTGGAACTCAACCTATAACATGCTGAGCAAGCTACAACTGTTTCAGGACTTTTGTGAAAGGCGACTGCAACCTTCAATGAAACTCACAGAAGCTGAGTGGTCGGATTTAAAAAGGCTCGTCAAAGTCTTGGAGCCGGTGTATATTGCCACTGAAAATTTACAAGGCACTCAATTATTTATGGGCGACTTTTATAAGTTGTGGCTAGGGCTTAAGCTAACTGTGGAAGCAGCAAATTGTCCCGAAAGCCAAATTTTAAGCGAGTGCTTTCGTGAAAGGGAAGAGAGTTTACTAGGGTGCGATGCAATTATTTGCAGCATCTACTTGGACCCACGGATACGAAGAGTATTGCTGGGAAATCCGATGAGGTTAATGCTCGCAAGAGCACAACTAAAGCAGCTTTTGTTGCAGATATTCTCTCTGAAAAAACCTGTAAGTAATATTGATTTTTAAATTATTAAAAAATTTTCTCTAACATTTATATATACATTTCAGACTTATCCGATATCAGATCTTGGCTCATCAAATTCACAAACATCAACTTCTACCGAGGCAACCAATATATTGCATTTGCAAAGCTCCAACACTTGCTCATTGTTGAACGCGTTCTTGCAAAATATTGAGGTTGCTTCTGATGATGAAAATGAAGATGGTGAGCCGAACGACCTGTTAAAAAAAGGATATGCTGAAATTGATGGCTACAGTCCGAAGCCAATTTGTTTGACTTCAAACATTATGGAGTATTGGGAGGACAAAAAATATATGTATCCCAATTTATACCAGTTGGCGAAAGTGGTGCACTCCGTTCCGGCAACTCAAGTAAGCGTGGAGAGAACCTTTTCGGCCCTTAAGATGGTGCTTAGCGATCAAAGGTGCAACCTCTCTGAAGACTCGCTTTCAAAGTTGCTCTTTGTTAAATTAAATAATAATAAAAAATGAAAATCAACATAGAAGTGTTTAATAATTTAAAACAACAGGGGCTTGACTTCAATGCTTATGGCTGCCTTATAATCCTTTTATAAGGATATGAAATAATATCGGCGAAATCTCAAGCACAGAATGAAACAAGTGAGAAAGCTACAGTCGAGTGTCACCGACTGTGAGATACCCGGTACCCAGTATTGTGCGTGAAATTAAATAACACACCAACATGGAAAAAACAAAAAGTTGACAAATGAAGACAAATGTTGCTAAAAACATGTTAAGCAACGTTCAAAAAAGACAAATTCTGCAGCTGAAAGCAGCTGCCTTACGAATTAATACTGCGCTCGAAAGCACGCAACACTTTTTCGCTACTGCCTTTGTGGCTCAGAAGAAGAAGAAGCATTGACAGAAAACTTTATTATTTAATAACTTCCATGTTTATCATCCGATTTTACTCAAATTTTCAGAAAACGTCCGCAAATGCCTACTTATTTGTTTTATCTATTTACTTTAAGCCAAAAATTACGACTATAGCTTATATAAAGTTTTTTACGCTTTTCGGGGCGGAAGTGGGCGTGGCCAAATTTTAAAACAAACTTGATCTGCGTGCAACAGATTCCAATGTTGTCACCAAATTTGGTAACTCTAGCTCTTATAGTCTCTGAGATCTGTTGTTTCACACGGACAGACGGACAGACGGACATGGCTAAATCGACTCGGCTGGTGCTGCTGATCAAGAATATATATACTTTATGGGGTCGGAGATGCCTCCTTCTGCCTGTTACATACATTCTCGATTGGCACTAACTTATAATACCCTTGTACCCTATGGGTACCGGGTATAAAAATTACAGTTGAGTTTTATTTTGAGCGAAAAAAATTAAAAATCATTAATAATTAAAATAAATAAAATTAATTAAAATAAGTATTGGGTTTCGAGGACAAATTTTTAGCGTATGTTGTTGCCTTGTGATCCTTTTTCAAGGATATGAAAAAAAAATCGTCGAAATCTCAAGCACAGAATGAGAAAATTACAGTTGAGTTTTATTTTGAGCGAAAAAAATAAAAATCATTAATAATTATTATATATGATTTTTATTTTTTTTTATCAAAAATAAAAATTATGGTCTAAGATTTAAAAAATCACTTAAAAATAATGATTATCGATAATTAAAAGAGTAAAAAAGTAATCCAAAATCTAAAAATCTTTGCGGAAAGGAATAGTTTGGTCAAAATGAATAATTTCGGTCTAGTTGATATTTTTCAAAGTCTATTCCAAGTGTCTGATTTTTTGATTTAAAAATAAATAAAATAATCATTATTTACGGTCCCTGAAAAAAATCGTTTAAAAAATAGTATACGCTAAAAATCTCGAAAACCGTTAGTTAAGAGGCAATAGATACACATTTCCGAAAACGTTTAGCTCTTTGTAGTCAGAACCTTATTTTTCACGCCACGCCCTCTTCCGTCTCCATAAATCATGAAAAACTTTAAACAAGCTATACTCATTATTATATGTATAACATATATGAATAGGGTTAAGCGGGCGTTTTCTGATCATTTGAGTAAAATTGGATCATAAACATGGAAGCTATTAAACAATAAAGTTTCTGTGTATGCTTCTTCTTCTTCTATGTTGATATGGCCAGTGCATGTCTTTTATACATGTTTATGTGCATTTAATTACACCCACATTGCTTTAGATACCGGGTATCACACAGTAGGTCACAGTCGACTGTAGCTTTCCTACATGTTTTGTATTAATAATGTTATTAATTTCAATTTAGTTTGGTGCCGTAAATCAGCAACAAGCCAGACTTCAGGACGAAAGTGGCCAATTTCCGAACATTGTGTTTTTGGCGAGATTATTTGTACAATTAAGCAATTCCTAATAGCATTATGACACTGCATTAAAAACTTCATTAATTGGCGCATTAATGAGAGACTTGACAGCAACCATAGGGTTTTGCCTAAGTGCGAGCAAGACGACTATACGGCACTTTCAATGAGAGATTAATACATTAATTGCTCATTAATTGAAAAACTTATCGGCTTATCGAAAAAAAAATACCAGACAAAAAATGAGTTCTATAGAATATACTGTCTGTAATTCATTAAATTGTATCTAAAAAGTATATTGATGTCTCATTAGACAAAACGGTCTCACAGAATATATTGGTTTTTGCTGAAGGCTGGGCAAAATTTTCAGCAACTATTCTGCACAAAAGCAAGATAAATAAACAAAATAAATAAGTTTTCGGTGGCATGATTTTTTCGCCGTGAAATCTTGCAATTATTATGAATTAACTAAATCTATGTACAAGAAAAGCTGTAAAAATCAGTTTAATGGTTTTCATATTAATTTCTGCAGGAGTATTTGCATGAGGATTCCAGAAATGGATAAATTTTGTACTGCGAATTCCGGTCATTGTTATTATTTACCTTTTTAATTGGTTTGACCGTTGTCGCATTACGAAAGAAATCCGAACCAAACTAGACACATAGTTGTCTCTTTCAAGGTTCTAATGAAGTAGCTAATTAATGAAAACTTGTGCCCTTTATCATAGCCGTATAAGCTCTCAAAACCAGGGATCGCAAATAACAGTTATGAGGTAAATAAAAATTAGATCCAAAAACGACGATTAGAAATTTATGATTTTTATTAAAATAGATAAAAAACAATTCTTATTTTTCGATTTTTATATAAAACTTAAATCGTAACTCGTATTGAAGTGAAACTTCTTCAGGCGTGGAGTAAAACCTAGTCAGCATCGTCACGAAAATCGGCGATACCTCCACCGCCGCTAACCGTACTGCTTGCAAATAACTGTTACAGCTTGCTATCTCGCTCTTACGCATGGGCAATTTTGTATCACGCAACGGCGGATAATAACTAGTGCTGACAGAATTTTAGCGTAAAATAGCTTATTCTAATGGAAAAGTTAACAAAAACTAACAAAATTAAAAATATATTGGAAAATTATATCAAATAAATATAAGTATCATAAACAATGATGATTTTGCTTGTTGAATAAAGGATTAGTTAGGCTAAAATAACACATTCAATTTCTAGCCTTAATTTATTGTCAAAATTGTTTTCTTATGGGATTTCTAGTGAGTGCGAGAGAGACGTCAACAACTTGAATTCGCCCCACAATTATTGACGCTAGCGGCAGCTCTGCACTCACAAATTGTAATTGGTAGGTACAATTTTTTCACCAGACAATTTTTGTGGATTTTGTGTTTTCTTAGATTTTTTTGTAATCTGGCAATGATACATCGCAGAGAATGGTAATTTGCATAAAGTCAGTGAGACAATTTATTTTTCCAATTTTGTTTTTTACTGGACATAAAAGTTAACAGTTACTGCTTGTATTAAAAATCCCCGAAAAAACCAAACCAAAAGTACATTTTCTATTAATGTGCTTTGAGTTCGCCGTGTTCGCCGCATAATAAATTGGTGCTAGAAATTGAATGTGTCATCTCAGCCTTATTGTTAGTTTTCTTTAACTTTCCCGCTAGAAAAAGCTTATTCCCGCCAAAATAAGTCCTCTATTTTGCTAATGCCCATGAGTAAAGCGAGATAGCATGCGATCGCTTGGTGCGGTGCCGCCGGCACGCGTCAGTAAAGAAAGATATACACATTTTTTCTTGCGCGTTGAAGATGCACTACGGCCAGTACACTCAAGTGGCCATTTAAAACCAAGCCCGGGCTTGTTAGGGTTAGGTGTTAAATAGGCGCGAAAGAAAAGTATAGATAAAAGAATGCGAGGAAATATAAACTACTATCAGGCAGCTCGATTGTTATCTTGCATGTGTACTAGGTGGGTTAAGATTAATGTTTTTAGTTTAGGAAGGCTATCTACAGATGAGGTAATTTTATACAAATCATTATAATTTGCACATAATACTCTAAAGGGTTCATGCATTTCATACGATGTTCTGCAGTGGTGCAAAACCAAAGGCAGGTAGGATCTTGTGGATCTACATGGTACGTGGAAATTCAACTGACCCAAAAGATCGCTGCTTTCCACGTCACCACGGATCAGATTATACATAAAGACAATGCCTAACATCGTTCTACGGTTTGCTAAGGAAGGTAGGTTAATCAGGAGAAGTCTACTAGAATAAGAGGGCAACCTATGGTTTGCATCCCAGTTTAAGCCACGAAGAGCGAAAAGTAAAAGTTCTTTTGAACAGACTCAATGCGTTTGCTGTGAACGTCCCACTGGGGACTCCAAACGCAAGATCCATATTCTAAAATAGGTCGAACTAACGAAGTGTATAAATTCTTCGTGACGTAGGGGTCATCGAATTCCTTCGACCACCGTTTAATAAATCCCAGCACACCCTGGCTTTATTCACAATGCACGAAATATGATCAATAAACTCCAGTTTAGGATCTAGGCGGATACCCAAATCGTCAACTAGCGTGATCCTTTCTAAAGAGCAGCAGTTCAGCGTATAAGTCGCAAGCATGGGAGAGACACGTGAGAATGTCATCAGCTTGCATTTTGAGCCATTCAGGTTTAATAAGTTTACATTGCACCATGTTTGAAAGTTATTAAGATCTGTTTGTAAATCCGACTGGCAAGCGCGGTCCTTGTATTGCACACAAAGCTTAACGTCGTCAGCGTACATGAGTATTCTGGAGTTAGTCAAGACTTTGGGCAGGTCGTTAATAAATAAAGTAAAATGGAAGGGACCCAAGTGGCTCCCTTGCGGGACACCAGAGGTCACCCGGAGAACATTCGACAAGTTGTTTTAAATAGAACCTTTGCGTCCTACCATTCGATAACTTAAGATCCACCTAAGAAGATCGACAGGAAAACCCATTAAGTCGAGTTTCCTAACAAGAAGGGAATGATTAACGGAGTCAAATGCTTTACTGAAATCAGTATAGATCACATCTGTCTGCAAATTTTGTGGAAAGCCCTTATAATGAAAGAAGTGAGCTCCAGAAGGTAAGTAGTCGTTGATCTTCGTTTAATAAATCCATGTTGGCATGGAGAGATTATAGATCTACACGTGCTGCAAATGAGGAGTAATTACGTTTTCGAAAAGTTTTGGGATGGCTGACAACTTAGAGATTCCTCTATAGTTGTTAACATCCACTTTGCTACCTTTTTGTGGAGAGGAATCACGAATGATTCCTTCCAAATAAGGGAAATTGGGAAGTTTCTAAGGATAAGGTAAACAATTTTAGAAGGGGACTGCACAGGGACTCGGCACAATACCTAAGCACACAGCCTGGTATTCCGTCGGGACCTGGCGAATAAACCGGCTTGACACGTTGAAGATCCAAAAGGGAGCTTTCGTTTAAGCTAGGACTGAGGATTAGGTTTGGTTTGAATCGGATGACGGAGAATAAGTAGTTTGAAAAAACTGAGCAAAAAGATCGGCGATTGCCTGATCATTGTTTGCTGTCGTATTTTCAAATGAAGGCGAGGATGGATGTGTAATAGGCTTACGTTTAGTGTTGACAAAATTATAAAACTGTTTTGGGTCCTGCGCAAACTGAACCCTACAACGAGTCAAATAGTTTTTGTAACACTGCGCGTTAAGCACTGTAAACTTTGACCGAGCCGATAAATAGCGAGAATGAACAGCTTGACAACCGTTGCGTTTAAATTTAGAATAGAGATTGGACTTGACATTTTTGAGGCGAGTCAACTCTTTACTAAACCAGGGAGGCTTATTGGAGATTGACGGATAGTATAACGGAACACATTCGGTAAAAAGGATTTCATGGCATTGTAAAAATATCCATGGCACCCACCATGTCAGTGCACATGTAGAGATCGTTCCAATCAAATTCAGATATAAAATTATTCAGCCGTCGAAAATCCGCCTTGCGAAAACAGTGAATTTTCTTATCTGGCCGATCAGACGTATTCTCCATAGCAGTCCCAATATCGATAGTCACATCGAAAGTAGGATGGTATGAATCTTCGGGTAGCGTCAAGGGCGGGACCCTAACCAAACTGACTCTTGCCGGATCAGAGACAAAGGAGAGGTCTAGCAAGCGATCTAAGGAATTTCGTACATGGTTGACTTGAGACAGCGAAATGTCAAACAAGCCATCAATAAAGTCGTGACGTGCTGTAGTCAAAAGGGTATTTGAGGATTCATTTGTGGACCAAATAGCCCCAGGAATGTTAAAATCCCTAGAACTACTAAGTGGTCCCTATCCGAAAGTCTATTGGAGACCGCCTGAATAGCGGAAAGGTGGTTCCAATAAGTAGGAAGTTCCGACAAGGGAGGAATGTAGGAACATGTAATAAAAGTAAAACAACCATTAATTGATAGTTTCACAGAGGAATTCAATATCGCTGCATTCCTCGAAAGTTAATAGTTCAGACGTGAGGTTGGAGTCAACCGCAATAAGGACACCGCCCCCTCGCCTGGAAGGCCGATCTAGCCTGTATGTTGTGTACACAGCTGGAAAAACTTCGGAGCTTAGAATCTCCGGCTTTAACCAGGTTTCTGTGAGCACAATCACCTGGGATGCAAATGAAAGACTATCAGAATACAATTTCGGAAGCTTACTACGTAAGCCTCTTGCATTCTGATAGGAAGAAGAAGAGAATTGGTTAGTTTTTGAAGCGGACGAAGTAGATGGCACAGCGGTTTTGTCCGGCCTGGGTAAACTAACACCTACAGGCCGTTTTTCTTTTCTTAGCTTCGTACTCCTTAACAACAACATACTTAGGCCAGAAGGCAGCAGAGCATATTGTGTTAAAAAGTTCGTCAGGGACATTTATTTTGAAAGATGAACTATCCCTAGCATAAGAAAATTTGAATTTTTCCACCTTAATCTTGGATTCATCGGCTTTAGTGCGACCTAGGATATAGCTACTAACATCCTCAGATGTTTGATTAGGGGAAAGCCGCGAAACAAATATCTGTTTCGTAGGTGGAATAGCTATTATTAGGGCTTTCGGTACTACATTTGTAGTACCAATATCGGCCGGTATTCCAGGCCTGATACCCTGGGGAGTTTTCTGGGTGGGGTTCTGTGAGGTCATTGATTGTGACCCCTCAGCGGACACGACGGATATAATTGGAGGCGCTGCCTCTCCCGCGGCACATTCGGAGGCCGAAAGAAAATGTTGACAAGTAAAGACAAATGTTGCTAGAAACATGTTGAGAAACACCTAAAAAGACAAATGTTTTTAAGAACATGTTGGGCAGCTCGTACGTGCGCCCTCAACACAGAAGAAGAAAAAGCATACACAGAAACTTTATCGCTTAATAAATTCCATGTTTATAATCAGATTTTACTCAAATTTTCAGAAAACGTCCGCGAGAACCTACCTATGAAGTCTATCTATTTACTTCAAGCCATTTTTTTATGAATTCCAATGCTTACACCAAATTTGGTGGCACTAGCTCTTATAGTCCCTGAGTTTATTTTACCAACACGGACGAACGAACGGACGGACAGACGGACATGGCTAAATCGACTCGGCTGGTGATGCTGATCAAGAATATATATACTTTTTGGGGTCGGAGACGCCTCCCTCTGTCTGTTACACACATTCTCGGTTGGCACTAACTTATAGTACCCTTGTACCCTATGGGTACCGGGTATAAAAATCGTAGTATATAGTTTTATAAAGGTTTATAATACCTTTCGATCAAGATATAAATGGTTCTGATTGGACTATCGTAGTAAATTTTTTAATTCTACGGCTCTATATAGTAGTCTCCTTGCGCACCACAGTCTCGGTGCCACCAACTCTACAAAGCCTGAAACGTATTAAAATTGTTCCACTACTTAAAATTATTCCACCACTTAATAGTATTAATCTTATGATAGTATTGAGTACATTAACACTTATTTTAAAAAACTTTGGTGATTCTTTTTGGCATACTAAAAATAAGTTTGTGAAGATTCATCTCTGGAATCTCATACCAGGTTTTTTCCAAGAATTCCCACAATTCTTTGACATTTTGAAACGTATAAGTTTACAGTTGATTTATTTTAAAAAGTTTCGAAATAGTATTATATAGTATGTATAATTTCGAATTGCCTTTTAATGAAAAGCACAATCGTTTAGGTACCGGGTATCTCACAGTCGAGCACACTCGACTGTAGCTTTCTTACTTGTTGATTTACTGATGACACAGTTGTTCGATGTTCCTGAATATTTCTTCTTCCGTTCTCGTTTTTTCAGTAACCACTTTTAATTCTAAGGTATTCTAAACATACCCCAAAGACATTTCCTTCTTTTTGATGATATAAAGAAAAATGGTCTTATTCAACACTTCAATGTTGGTTTCGTTCAATTTTTGTTCACTTGTATATCGTTCAAATGTCAGAACATATTAAAAAATAATAAATTGAGACCCTAATTGTAGATTTGATACTTAAAAATATTAAAATATCACCGATGTACTTATTATTTTGGCCAGGCCAAAAACGTCCATTTAACACATATTTAAGCGTAGCATTAAAAAAAACACGGTAACCCCCTCTCATTTTTTTTTAAATGCTTCATCTTACTGTAACTCAACAAAATATTAAAAATTGGCAGGCATATGTACATTCAAAAACTAATCAAAGTAGCACGTTGCCTAGGTTGGCAAAAATCCTATAGCTGAACCCTCCACGAGGGTGCCAACTGGTAATGGTGCTCCAGTGTCCCTAGGGACGGTACCAGCTAAGATCTGGGATTCGCAGACTGGGCCGGAGCTTTTTCCATAGCCATGCCACAGGCCTCTGCGATCTCTTATCATGGCTAAGGTGAAGGGCTGGATCAAGGTGTCATGCGACCCGTGCCGAAGAAGAGGTGGTTGAAGAGGTGCTGGCAACCGAGGTGGAGGAGCCAGGCAAAGAGGAGGAGGATTGCGAGTCGGTGATAACCGACGCATCATTTCTCCTGGGCTTCAGCCAGCTGGGTTATGGTGGAACCGACTCCATTAGTGAGGACCCCGAAGATGACCTGGACGCTAACGTGACGGTGGTAGAGGCAAATCTGTTCGATGTCTCTAGCGATCGTGCAGATAAACTTCCACCACAGTAAAGCAGCCTCCACTGCCCTAATGCTTCGTCTAGCGAGAGACGAAGCCGATCTGGTGCTGATCCAGGAACCCTGGATTGTATCCAACAGGATTTGTGGACTCAGCACCCCAAAATTTAATCTGCTCGCAGCCCAAGGAAAAGGTAAAACTCGCACTTGCATTTTAGCTAAAAGGCACCTCAGTACATTTATGCTTTATAATTACAGCGATGCCGACACTACATCGATAAGTCTGGAGCTCCAAGACAGGTCGCTATGTGTAGTGTCAGCATACTTAGCGTACGACATAATGGACCCGATACCGGGTCGCAAACTGAGGAAACTCGTTAAGGATTGCGATGATCGTGGAACTGGCCTGCTGATCGGATGCGACGCAAATGCCCACCACGAGATGTGGGGCAGCACCAACACAAATGAGAGGGTGAGTTACTTTTTGAATACCTTCTCTCCACTAACCTTCTTATCTGCAATAGGGAAACGACCCCACTTTTGTAATTAAGGACAGGGAGGAGGTCATAGACCTAACCATTATTTCTAACTGCATGCATGACCAACTTATAGGGTGGAGCGTTTCTAAAGAACACTCCTTCTCGGATCACAAATATATTGACACACGATTGTGTGCTCCCAACCCTGAACCAGTAACGTTCTCAAAACCCTTTAGAACCAACTGGCCAGCTTTTAAAAATAGACTGGCTAAAGCCCTTTCAGTTCCACCAGAGCAGATTCCTCCATCGGAGGAACATCTCACTCTTCTCACGACAGTCTTCACTGAAGCCTGCAACAGCGCATAGAAACCATCCTGTCCAATCAGCAAGCCGAGAGGCAAATGGAAACCACCCTGGTGGAACCAAGAAATAGACAAGCTGGGGGAATGTAGGAAACTCTTCAACAGAGCGAAAAGACTAAGTTGTGAACAACATTGGTCTGAATATAAACGCAGTCTAGCTCAATTAAAAAGCTCATCAGACAGGCAAAAAGAGAGGATTGGAGAAAATTCTGCTCGGGAATTGAATCCTCTTCGGAAGCTGCAAGATTACGAAAAGTACTCTCAAAGTCGTCCTCGAATCTGGGCTATCTCAAGAAACAGGACGACTCGTGGACTTCTTCTAGCGAAGAAACACTTTAAAAAGTTTCGAAATAGTATTATATAGTATGTATAATTTCGAATTGCCTTTTAATGAAAAGCACAATCGTTTAGGTACCGGGTATCTCACAGTCGAGCACACTCGACTGTAGCTTTCTTACTTGTTGATTTACTGATGACACAGTTGTTCGATGTTCCTGAATATTTCTTCTTCCGTTCTCGTTTTTTCAGTAACCACTTTTAATTCTAAGGTATTCTAAACATATCCCGAAGACTTTTCCTTCTTTTGATGATATAAAGAAAAATGGTCTTATTCAACACTTCAATGTTGGTTTCGTTCAATTTTGTTCACTTGAATATCGTTCAAATGTCAGAACATATTAAAAATAATAAATTGTGACCCTAATTGTAGATTTGATACTTAAAATTTTAAAATATCACCGATGTACTTATTATTTTGGCCAGGCCAAAAACGTCCATTTAACACATATTTAAGCGTAGCATTAAAAAAACACGGTAACCCCCTCTCATTTTTTTTTTTAAATGCTTCATCTTACTGTAATTTAACAAAATATTAAAAATTGGCAGGCATATGTACATTCAAAAACTAATCAAAGTAGCACGTTGCCTAGGTTGGCAAAAATCCTATAGCTGAACCCTCCACGAGGGTGCCAACTGGTAATGGTGCTCCAGTGTCCCTAGGGACGGTACCAGCTAAGATCTGGGATTCGCAGACTGGGCCGGAGCTTTTTTCCATAGCCATGCCACAGGCCTCTGCGATCTCTTATCATGGCTAAGGTGAAGGGCTGGATCAAGGTGTCATGCGACCCGTGCCGATGATCAGCCTGGCTGGGGGCCCTTTTAAAAACTAGCCCAGTCGCAAACGGAGCATCCGGATACCTGGCGCCCTCCGGATTAGCCAGCCTTACCTCCCGCATTGCGAATCTCTGCGAGAGGTGGACCACCCTTTCTCCGCCACTCGTGGGAACTATTATGGACCAAGCAAAGTTTAAATACAACAAAAAGGAGACCGGAACTCCCGTAAATCCGGCGTGGACCGAGGGTCCTAACCAAATGACAGAGGTGACCGCACCTAAAGTCAACCCAACGGCAGTCACTGCCACTGGAAGAATGACAGAGCTCAATGGAGCTAAGGTCAACTCCACCCCGGCGAAACAGCAGCCAACTGGGCTAAATCGCCCCCTGGTCAGAGGCAAGGCGGTGACCGAAACCAACAATTCTGTCACCTCGAGCGAACAGCAAGGCGCTACTACAAGCGCAGCTGCAGCTCAGTCAGGTGCAGGGGTAAAGGGAAGGTCTGCCGCAAGCAAGGCCAAGCTGGACAGGTACGAGGAGAGGAAATCCGCCGCGGCCATCCTGAAAAGACAGGCAAAGAGCAACATCACCACCCCCTCAGCGGAGTGGCTGAAGAAGCTGGAGTGGGCTAAGTCGGTGTTGCCCAATTTCGTGCTGGAGAGACCGAAAGAGGACCCTAAGAATCATCAAACGGCAACGCTCCCAGGAAAGTGCGGCTCAAAATGCCCCAAAGATTCGCACGCACATGCCAGTAGCGGCGAACAGAAGCTTCGCAGAGATGGCCAAGGACAAGATCCTTTTAGGAGTCCTAGACCAAGGCGACACGGAAGGCAGAATTCCGAGGAACCAGTGGAAGTGGGTTGAGGCAGCACTGGCTGTACAATGCTTCGAGGTGCTGGAAGCGGACCCTAGACCCCCACCAATCTGCAAAGATGCAGGGTGGTATCAGGGTAACGTCAAGGTGATGGCGTGTGAAGGGTCTCGGTCGGCAGAGCTTCTGAAGGCAGCCGTTTCGAGACTGGGTGAGGTCTACCCGGGTGCCAAGCTGGTCGCTGTTCACTGGAAGGACATTCCGAGTAGGCCAAGAGCCGTTATATGGATCCCGGCCTCCTTTAAGGAGCCGGAGAAGATCCACTCGATGTTGCAGAGATGCAACCCCAGCCTGCCGTCCTCCGACTGGAAGGTGGCAAAGGTGGAGGAGACGCAGGGCCCATTGCGTCAGGTTTTGCTTATCCTAAATAAGGACTCAACCGCACCCATTGAGGCTATGCATGTAGAGCTAAACTTCGGTTTTAGCTCGGTGCGTATCCGGGTGTATAAGTCGGACACCAAGCAGAGGAGCGAGCCTGGTGTTGAAGAGGTGCTGGCAACCGAGGTGGAGAAGCCAGGCAAAGAGGAGGAGGATTGCGAGTCGGTGATATCCGACGCATCATTTCTCCTGGGCTTCAGCCAGCTGGGTTATGGTGGAACCGACTCCATGAGTGAGAACCCCGAAGATGACCTGGACGCTGACGTGACGGTGGTAGAGGCAAATCTGTTCGATGTCTCTAGCGATCGTGCAGATAAACTTCCACCACAGTAAAGCAGCCTCCACTGCCCTAATGCTTCGTCTAGCGAGACGAAGCCGATCTGGTGCTGATCCAGGAACCCTGGATTGTATCCAACAGGATTTGTGGACTCAGCACCCCAAAATTTAATCTGCTCGCAGCCCAAGGAAAAGGTAAAACTCGCACTTGCATTTTAGCTAAAAGGCATCTCAGTACATTTATGCTTTATAATTACAGCGATGCCGACACTACATCGATAAGTCTGGAGCTCCAAGACAGGTCGCTGTGTAGTGTCAGCATACTTAGCGTACGACATAATGGACCCGATACCGGGTCGCAAACTGAGGAAACTCGTTAAGGATTGCGATGATCGTGGAACTGGCCTGCTGATCGGATGCGACGCAAATGCCCACCACGAGATGTGGGCAGCACCAACACAAATGAGAGGGTGAGTTACTTTTTGAATACCTTCTCTCCACTAACCTTCTTATCTGCAATAGGGAAACGACCCCACTTTTGTAATTAAGGACAGGGAGGAGGTCATAGACCTAACCATTATTTCTAACTGCATGCATGACCAACTTATAGGGTGGAGCGTTTCTAAAGAACACTCCTTCTCGGATCACAAATATATTGACACACGATTGTGTGCTCCCAACCCTGAACCAGTAACGTTCTCAAAACCCTTTAGAACCAACTGGCCAGCTTTTAAAATAGACTGGCTAAAGCCCTTTCAGTTCCACCAGAGCAGATTCCTCCATCGGAGGAACATCTCACTCTTCTCACGACAGTCTTCACTGAAGCCTGCAACAGCGCATAGAAACCATCCTGTCCAATCAGCAAGCCGAGAGGCAAATGGAAACCACCCTGGTGGAACCAAGAAATAGACAAGCTGAGGGGGGAATGTAGGAAACTCTTCAACAGAGCGAAAAGACTAAGTTGTGAACAACATTGGTCTGAATATAAACGCAGTCTAGCTCAATTAAAAAAGCTCATCAGACAGGCAAAAAGAGAGGATTGGAGAAAATTCTGCTCGGGAATTGAATCCTCTTCGGAAGCTGCAAGATTACGAAAAGTACTCTCAAAGTCGTCCTCGAATCTGGGCTATCTCAAGAAACAGGACGACTCGTGGACTTTTTCTAGCGAAGAAACACTGATGATATTAATAGACACGCATTTTCCAGGAAACACCTTAGGTCCCCAAACAAGCGACCCACAACCATACCACCCGGTCAGATCATTGGATAGCATAATGACAGAATCCAACATCAAATGGGCTATAAATAGCTTCGCTCCCTATAAATCTAAAGCACTGATGGGATTTTCCCTGCACAGCTGCAGCAGGGGGAAGATCTCGCTGTATATTCACGAACATTATGGCGTTATGCCAAATTTCCGATTCCTGGCTAACGTCCAAAGTAGTTTTTATACCCAAGGCCGACAAAGCCTCTCACACAACACCGAAGGATCTCAGGCCAATAAGCCTGTCCTCCTTCCTTCTAAAAACCTTGGAAAGATTGATAGGGCTGCCCCTGAGAACATCAATCGATCCCTCTCTGCTATCTGAATCTCAGCATGCATACCGTAAAGGCAAATCGACAGAAACAGCACTTCACTCTGTCATATCCAGTATAGAAAAATCGTGCAAGACAAGGAGTATACTCTAGCCGCCTTCTTGGACATAGAAGGAGTTTTCAATAACATCGACTCAAGGGCAATAACCAATGCAATGCTGAGCCTTGGAGTAGATGCGCAGTTGGTGAGATTAGTCACGCAGCTGCTCCTGAGCAAGAAAGTGACCTCTTCACTAGGAGCATCTACTCTGTGCAGGCACGTCAGCAGGTGTACTCCTCAGGGGGGGGTACTCTCTCCGCTTCTATGGAACTTAGCGGTAAACACGCTGCTACGCGACATAGAAGATGGCGGGTGCAAGATTGATGTGGTTGTTATGCTGCGGGGAAAATTTCCGCAAAGCCTATGTGACATTATGACAGTTAAATTAAGAAAACTGTCAAGATGGGCATCCGAAAGCGGGTTAAACGTAAACCCAAGTAAAACCGACCTTATTCTCTTCTCCAGAAAGACTAAGATTCCAAAGTTATCTGCCCCAAAATTAAATGGTTCCGTTCTAGAGTTTAGCGACAGTGCAAAATACTTGGAGCTTGTACTAGACAAGAAACTGAACTGGAGTCTTACTATAGCGGATAGAGTGCGAAAAGCCAACATTGCACTCTTCACTTGTAAAAAGGCAGTAGGCCTCAAATGGGGGATGTCCCCGTCTGCAGTTAGCTGGTTATAAAGCGCCATAGTTAGACCCATCCTCCTGTATGGGGTATCCATTTAGTGGCCAGCGCTGTTGTATAGTTGTAAACTCAAGGCGCTCAACAAGGTGCAAAGAGTAGCTCAACTATACATGACAGGAGCCTTTAGAACAACCTCTAGTGAAAGAATCTAGCAGAATTGGGGATATGCTAGTAATAGCGTTGAGTATTACTAGCATATCCCCAATTCTGCTAGTGGCAAAAGAAACCGCCACCATCACAGCACGACGTCTGAGAGACGCAAACTGCTGGACAGTCCATCAATATGGGCACTCATCCATCCTATCAGTGGGCGAAAGCAAGCAATTAACAGATTATTGCATACCCGTAGAACACACTTCTACAACGTTCAAAACAGTCTTTCTCTCCAGGGAGGCCTGGGTGGCAAGTCCCTTTGGACAAAAGGACTGCATAAATTTCTTCACAGACGGCTCCAAACTCGACAATCGAGTTGGAGGAGGAGTCTTCTGCGAACAACTCAATATTAAAATACATTTCCGTCTTCCGGACCACTGCAGCGTTTTTCAGGCAGAGATTCTCGCCATAAGCGAGGCTCTTAGTTGCCTACGCCACTCTAGCCTCATAAACGGGGTAATAAACATTTACTCAGACAGTCAGGCAGCAATAAAATCACTTCGCGCGCTATCCTCAAACTCGACGATAGTGAACAACTGCCGCAAATCTCTTCAAGAGATGGCACAGTAGTTCGTTATCTCCCTAGTCTGGGTGCCAGGGCACCAAAATATTGAGGGGAACGAAATAGCTGATGAACTGGCCAGACTGCGGTATCACAATGGGCCAGTGATGGCCTAAGTGGGTTGACCTTGTGTCAGCCGCCGCCCTAAGTGGGTTGACCTTGTGTCAGCCGCCGCCCTAACCTAACCTAACCTAAGCACGTTGCCTATGTAATTATTATTTTGGCCATCAGAAGTCTCTGTAAAAATTTGAGACTAGCCGGATTAGCCGTTTTTGCATGTACATATGTAACTTTAAAAATAATCGTCAGATTAATCAAACTGACATTACCAAAATAAAGTTTAAACAAGTGGGAAAGCTACAGTCGAGTGTGATCAACTGTGAGATACCCGGTACCCAAAGCATTGTGGGTGAAATTAAACAGCACATGAACATGGAAAAAAAAGTACAAATACAAATTAAGACAAATATTGCTAGAAACATGTTGAGCAACAGTCAAAAGCGACAAATATTGCTAGAAACATGCTGAGCAACACCCAACAAAGACAAATGTTGCTAGGAACATGATGAGCAACACGCACGTGCGCGCTCTCTCTCTCTCTGTCAAGAAATTTATACTTGGACGTTGATGATGCACTACGGTCAGTACACTCAAGTGGCCCTTTAAAACCAAGCCCGTGCTTGTTAGGGTTAGGTGTTAATAGGCGCGAAAGAAAAGTATAGGTAAAAGAATGCGAGGAAATATAAGCTACTATCAGGCAGCTCGATTGCTATCTTGCATGTGTACTAAGTGGGTTAAGATTAATGTTTTTAGTTTAGGAAGGCTATCTACAGATGAGGTAATTTTGTACAAATCATTATAATTTGCACATAATACTCTAAAGGGTTCATGAATTTCATACGATGTTCTGCAGTGGTGCAAAACTAAAGGCAGGTAGGATCTTGTGGTTCTACATGTTAAGTGGAAATTCAACTGACCCAAAAGATCGCTGCTTTCCACGTCACCACGGATCAGATTATACATAAAGACAATGCCTAACATCGTTCTACGGTTTGCTAAGAAAGGTAGGTTAATCAGGAGAAGTCTACTAGAATAAGAGGGCAATCTAAGGTTTGCATCCCAGTTTAAGCCACGAAGAGCGAAAAGTTAAAAGGTTCTTTTGAACAGACTCAATGCGTTTGCTGTGAACGTCCCACTGGGGACTCCAAACGCAAGATCCATATTCTAAAATAGGACGAACTAACGAAGTGTATAAATTCTTCGTGACGTAGGGGTCATCGAATTCCTTCGACCACCGTTTAATAAATCCCAGCACACCCCTGGTTTTATTCACAATGCACGAAATATGATCAATAAACTCCAGTTTAGGATCTAGGCGGATACCCAAATCGTCAACTAGAGTAATCATTTCCAAAGAGCACCAGTTCAGCGTATAAGTTGCAAGCATGGGAGAGACACGTGAGAATGTCATCAGCTTGCATTTGGAGCCATTAAGGTTTAATAAATTTGCATTGCACCATGTTTGAAAGTTATTAAGATCTGTTTGTAAATCCGACTGGCAAGCGCTGTCCTTGTATTGCACACAAAGTTTAACGTCGTCAGCGTACATGAGTACTCTGGAGTTAGTCAAGACTTTGGGCAGGTCGTTAATAAATAAAGTAAAATGGAAGGGACCCAAGTGGCTCCCTTGCGGGACACCAGAGGTCACCCGGAGAACATTCGACAAGTTGTTTTTAAATAGAACCTTTTGCGTCCTACCATTCGATAACTTAAGATCCACCTAAGAAGATCGACAGGAAAACCCATTAAGTCGAGTTTCCTAACAAGAAGGGAATGATTAACGGAGTCAAATGCTTTACTGAAATCAGTATAGATCACATCTGTCTGCAAATTTTGTGGAAAGCCCTTATAATGAAAGAAGTGAGCTCCAGAAGGTTAGTAGTCGTTGATCTTCGTTTAATAAATCCATGTTGGCATGGAGATTATAGATCTACACACGTGCTGCAAATGAGGAGTAATTACGTTTTCGAAAAGTTTTGGGATGGCTGACAACAGAGATTCCTCTATAGTTGTTAACATCCACTTTGCTACCTTTTTGTGGAGAGGAATCACGAATGATTCCTTCCAAATAAGGGAAATTGGGAAGTTTCTAAGGATAAGGTAAACAATTTTAGAAGGGACTGCACAGGGACTCGGCACAATACCTAAGCACACAGCCTGGTATTCCGTCGGGACCTGGCGAATAAACCGGCTTGACACGTTGAAGATCCAAAAGAAGGGAGCTTTCGTTTAAGCTAGGACTGAAGATTAGGTTTGATTTGGGCATGCTATAAGAATAGGTTTGGTTTAAATCGGATGACGGAGAATAAGTAGTTTAATAATACTGAGCAAAAAGATCGGCGATTGCCGATTGCTGTCGTATTTTCAAATGAAAGCGAGAAAGGATTTGTAATAGGCTTACGTTTAGTGTTGACAAAATTATAAACTACGAGTCAAATAGTTTTTATAACACTGCGCTTTAAGCACGGTAAACTTTGACCGAGCCGATAAATAGCGAGAATGAACAGCTTGAGAACCGTTACGTTTAAATTTAGAATAAAGATTGGACTTGACATTTTTGAGGCGAGTCAACTCTTTACTAAACCAGGGAGGCTTATTTGAGATTGACGGATAGTATAACGTAACACATTCGGTAAAAAAGGATTTCATGGCATTGTAAAAAATATCCATGGCACCCACCATGTCAGTGCACATGTAGAGATCGTTCCAATCAAATTCAGATATAAAATTATTCAGCCGTCGAAAATCCGCCTTGCGAAAACAGTGAATTTTCTTATCTGGCCGATCAGACTTATTCTCCATAGCAGTCCCAATATCGATAGTCACATCGAAAGTAGGATGGTATGAATCTTCGGGTAGCGTCAAGGGCGGGACCCTAACCAAACTGACTCTTGCCTGATCAGAGACAAAGCAGAAGTCGAGCGAGCGATCTAAGGAATTTCGTACATGGTTGACTTGAGACAACGAAATGTCAAACAAGCCATCAATAAAATCGTGACGTGCAGTAGTTAAAAGTGTGTTAGAGGATTCAGTTGTGGACCAAATAGCTCCAGGAATGTTAAAATCACCTAGAACAATTAAATGGTCCAATAAATAGGAAGTTCCGACAAGGGAGGAATGTAGGAACATGTAATAAAAGTAAAACTACCATTAAATGATAGCTTCACACAAAGGAATTCAACATCGTTGCATTCCTCGAAAGCTAATACTTCAGACGTGAGGTTTGAGTCAACCGCAATGAGGACCCCGCCCCCTCGCCTGGAAGGCCGATCTAGCCTGTACGTTGTGTACACAGCTGGAAAAACTTCGGAGCTTAGAATCTCCGGCTTCAACCAGGTTTCTGTGAACACAATCACCTGGGATGCCAAGGAAACCCTATCAGAATACAATTTAGGAAGCTTACTACCTAACCCCCTTGCATTCTGATAGGTAAGAAGAAGGGAATTGGTTAGTTTTTTGGAGCTGGCACAGTGGTTTTGTCCGGCCTGGGTAGACTAATTCCTACAGGCCGTCTTTTCTTTTTCTTGGCTTCGTACTCCTTAACAACAACATACTGCGGCCAGAAATTGGCAGAGCATATTGTGTTAAAGAGTTCGTCAGAGACATTTATTTTGAAAGATGAAATGTCCCTAGCGTAAGAAAATTTAAATTTTTCCACCTTAATTTTATCGGACTTGGTTCTGTCTCGAATAAAGACAGTAAGATCTTCAGATGTTTGAGATGGGTGAAGCCGAGAGACACATATCTGCCTCGTTGGTGGTACTGCAATAAGGGCTTTTGGCAACACAGACTGGTTGGCTGTATTACCAATTTCGGCCGGTAATCCAGTCCTGTCACCCTGGGGAGCATTCGGGACGGGGATCTGAGGGGTCGTTAATTTTGATTTTGACCCGTCAGCGGACTCAACGGACAACACTGGAGCTGCGGTCCCTGTCACGGCACATTCGGAGACCGAATCTTTCCTTGCACCCGACCTCAATATCATAGGAGTTTGATATATTGGGGTCGGGGGCATGTGCCGAGGGAGTGAGCTGTTGAGAACCTGCATTTAGTTGCAGGGCAGCGGCCAAATGCGGTGTGCAAACCGTGGTTTTCTTGCGCTTTGGGGACTCGTTTGACAGCTTTAGGCCATTAAACTTGGAGTCCAGCGCCATGATCACCTCATTAGTTTTGCGAAAACTAACAAGTAGCTCTTTGAAACCATTTTTGTTTGCCGCATGAATGCCATCGTTTCCCTTTCAACATCGCGACAAGCCTCACAGCAGTAGCGAAATCCAATGTTTTTGTAATAATATCAGCCTGTGCATTCAATGCACTTGGCGTGCACGACATTGTCACACAGCCAGCAGCCAATAGTAGGGTCCTCTGCAGAAATTACTTTCTTGCAGGTTTTTATTACACAGACAACATTAGAAGACATTATAGCGACTTACCACTGTACCAGTCAGAAGTTAAGAGAAAATAAGAGTAGTTACGTGCACTAAGAGAGAGCAAGAGAGCGAGAGTTAGGGAGCTTAAGCCGTCGAGCTGTAATTTCGGCGTAACGGATAAAGCACAAAGAGGAATGCAAAAATGCAGATAAGCAAATCGCTGCACAAAGCTAAATTGCAATTAATATAGTTATTAATACACAAAAACAGCTGCATGCACACGCGAAGTGAAACGGTGAATTATTATTGACACAAGATAAAGTTTTAAATAAACCCCGGTGGTTTATAGCAAAGATTTTACACAAATACGAGGCGCAAAACAAAAACACGACCTTTCACTTTGAAAGAGAAAACGATTCTGATTCTCTCTCTCTCTCTCAAGAAATTTACAGAGAAACTTTATTGTTTAATAAATTCTATGTTTCATCATCTAATTTTACTCAAATTTTCAGAACACGTCCACGATTGCTTACTTATTAAGTATATCTATTTACTTAAATCAGAAAATCACGACTATAGCTTATATACCGTTTTTTATGATTTTCGGGGGCGGAAGTGGGCGTGGCCAGATTTTAAAACAAACTTGATCTGCGTGCAACAGATTCCAATGTTGTCTCCAAATTTAGTAACTTTAGCTCTTATAGTCTCTAAGATCTGTTGTTTCACACGGACAGACAGACGGACATGGCTAGATCGACTCGGCTAGTGACGCTGATCAAGAATATATATACTTTATAGGGTCGAAGATTTCTCCTTCTGTCTGTTACCTACATTTTTGGTTGTACCCTATGGGTACCGGGTATAAAAACCACTATAAGTATCTTATAGCTGCCATAGAAACAATCGGTCTAAAATAGCCGATTTTCGTTGTTCTTAAAAATATCGAATTAAAACTTAATATTTGATCCTTAATTTTAAGTAAACAATCATTTTAAATTTCTTAAATTTATCTTCAAGTGTATATGAACTTCGACTTGCCAAAGTTAGCTTGTATTCTTGTTTAATATTAAAGTAGACAGAGCAAAGTTTCTTTTAAGCCCTGAAATATG
Source organism: Drosophila triauraria (assembly GCA_014170255.2). NCBI lineage: Eukaryota > Metazoa > Arthropoda > Insecta > Diptera > Drosophilidae > Drosophila > Drosophila triauraria. The sequence continues at coordinate 780,714 of JABJVT010000007.1, forward strand.
CGGAAAAAAAATAGTAGCACCGTTAGCATAACCATTTTTAATTAGTTGTCCAGCTCAAAATTTTAAATTAGCTTATGAAATTGTTGAATGCACTTTTAGAAATGGAAGGACTATAGCTAATCTAGAACTGAGACAACAATTATTATCATATCTTAAGCTTTGAAGTTATTTTAGAAACTTTCGGAAAAATTATCAAAATTGGCGAAAAAATAACAGCACCCATTTGTGAACATTTATTTTAAAATTAAAAAATGACGAAACCGTAAAAAAATTTATGAGTGAATCATATTAAGCTATTAAAACTTAGTTTATCTTCTTAATTTAAAATTAAATTAGGTAACACCAATAACAGTCAAGAAGGTCCTGGCATCGCTTTTGGTAAATTTTACTCCAAGACTCATTAATTGGTTTTCAATGTGATCTATTGGTTGTTGACTTGAAAGCAGTATCTGCCCTATTGTTGTCAGATCACAGATTTTTGATAAAATTAAGGTCAAGCAACCAGTGATGTCATTTTTTTCTGACAAAAAAAGCTGTATTGACGAAATAAAACAGCTAAAAAAAATCGGAATTACAGGGAGAAAAAGCTAAGAAAAAGCTGATTTTTTGAATATTATTTTTTAAGCAAAAGAAACAAGAAAAGGAAAAAGACACAACCAACAGGAAAACAAATGAAATTCATAGATACTTTATATTAAATATAATTTTATATTTAAATTAAATTATATTTAATACATCGTCCAAATGTTCTTCTTTGGACGGATAATAATCACGTTGAACTAGTGTGGCAGTCCATACCTAAAATATTAGGTACATTAATTTCGAATTTAAATATAAATCAAGGTTCGGACCTTTTACTTAAAATAGCGTTTAATGCTTTAACGCTTTTCGTTTTAACCAAACTCAAAATCTCGACCTTTTGTTTGTAAGCCTCTTTTGGCATCGTCAATTTACATATGTATTTTCCTCAGTTTTACAAAAATATTAGCGATGTAAGGTGCTCCAAATTTTGGTATGGACTTTTGAGGGAAATTATTCGATATACATAAGTAAATATCTATACTGTTCCGAATTAAATACATTTTCATTATTTCAACCGTCAAACTCAATTAAAACATCTTTTTTAAATCAGGGGTCGGCACCCAGACACTCATAGTTTTTTAGTGCGTATGTATGTGAAGCTAACAGACCCGAATGATACTAACAGACTCAAACGATTTGCTTCTCTGTTGCTGCGAAAAAGCCGAGCGATTGTGCATACATTTTTGACAACGGAAAACATTTTGGACAACAAAGCAATGGACCCGAACGCTTTGCTTCTTTGTTGCAGCGAGATCCGAGCATTTGTGCATAGGCTATTCGGTCATAACAATTGACCAACTTTTCTGTTTGATTTTTAATCGAATATAATTTTTTTTTTTTTTAAAAGCTTAAAAGATTTGTTAAAAATGTGTCAGTAGTGCTATTTTTTCGGTATTTTTACGGTCTTTTTAAAAACTTTATAAAAAAAATATTTAGACAGGAATTTAAGGAACAATATCATATTTCATGGTTAGGTGGAATAAAATCTAAGTTATATAACAAAGCAGGTGTAATCAAATTTGTTTTTATCAAGAACAAAATGTTCTCCTGCGGTGCTATTATTTTTTTCGCAACTGTGGGCCTTGAAAAGTGCCAAGTCAAGCAGTGCTTGATACCTTGACCGCGACATCTTAAAATTGGTACGTGATGTAAACTTTTAGTTTCTAATTAGCAATGCGAAGGTAAAGAGACCTTTTAAAATCAATAGCCTTGCGTCTCCGGGTAGAAAAAAGTTCGGTTTTATGTCGACCTGTCTTATTTAAGAGATAAACTATGATCAAAAGGTAAGTAAATAGACACTCACAGCAATTGTCAGGTTATTGCCGATCTGAGCGTCGACCACATCCTTGGTGGCAAGTTCGTAGCGCAAACCATTTCCATTATCCTCGACATTGTAAGAGAACTCGTTGCCCAGATTGTCGTGCAGCGATACCTTAAACATTAAGTTCATGCCTCGCGGAATATATGGAAGGACCTTCTTGAGCTTAGTAGGAGGCATTAGCGTCACCAAAATATATTGAACATTCTTGACTTCGATGCCGATTGGCAGCGTTTGATCAACCGTTTTGGCCTAGACGAAATGAAATTATATGAAATATGAAACTCTTTTATAATTCACACTCAGGACTACACAACAGTAATCACTCACAATTATTAGATCCCGACCAAGGATGTCCTTTGTGTGCACAATGCCATCTGGCGTTACGCTGACAATGCCGTTGTTTTGTCCGTCCAGCTTATAGACCGTATCATCCATATTCGACTTCAGCTGGAGTGTGCTCCGCGGCGCCGCCAGAATGGAATCCATTTTTATTGGTTTTGGTGCGACCAGATCCAATGTCTTGAAAACTGTGATAGCCCATTTAATTTACACTCGCGTAGTGATACACATAGGTTTTAGTAGCCGGACCAAGGTCTCCTTACTTACCAAAAAGCTCCACGCTGGCTGCTGGCAGCTTTGTTCCGTCCGCCAAAATCATTGTAGCAGTTATTATGACCTTTCCGGGATTAAGGGCGCGAACTCGAACGGAAATTTGATCTTCACTTTGGTACTCGATTCCTTTAATTTGAATGGTATAAAAAACACAAGTTATAAATTTACATCAAATCTTGTGCTTGTCCGATTTATCTTCTGAAATTAAGTAGTTGATGCCCTACGTTCAATACATTTAAGTGACCCTTTCGATACCAATCGTGTGCTTGTTAACGTGAGGTATTAAAAAGGTTCCCGAGAGGAAATGTAGGTAAGAGAATAGCAAACAAGTGCGGCTTGAGCGGCACTAGCAAAATTTAAAAATACAAGAGCTCGTCAAAGTGGTTCCATCGTTTTTATTAATCCTCAAGAACTTAAAAGTGCCTTACTCTTGCAGGGAATATTCGGAGAGGCCGAATGCAAAATTTTCTGTGAGCTCAGTTGCAACGGATCGCACTATCGAAAGAGAAAGCAATAGAGAGATAATAAAAAATATACCCCAATAAAACGTAAATAGGAAATAATTCACAAATATAATTTAAATTTTTGTTTTATTTGTATACCCGGTTACCCGTAAGGTACAAGGGTATTATATCTTGGTGCCAACCGAGAATGTATGTAACAGGCAGAAGGAGGCATCTCCTACCCCATAAACCACATACACTCTTAATCAGCATCCCCAGGCGAGTCGACCTGGTCTTAAAATGATAAATTCTCTGTTTTTAAACGTATTTCTATAAGTTTGCAGATATATTAGTTTTTTTACCGTTTTAGAATTACGGTTTTTATTTAACTACTGCTTGCAAAAGAAAACAAGTGGAAAAGCTACAGTCGGGTGTGACCGACTGAGAGATACCCAATACCCAAAGCATTGTGGGTGAAATTGAATAGCACATGAACATAGAAAAACGAAAATGTTGACAAATGTTGCTAGAAACATGTTGAGCAACACCCAAAAAACACAAATGTTGCTAGGGACATGTTAAGCAACACGCATTGGCACTCTCATTATCTCTCTCTCAAAAGCTAAGTGCTCAGACACGCGAAATTATTCCTAAGCAGTGCGATAAAGCGAGAGAGTGTGAAAGCATACGTACTAGAGACCTGCATGGATACATTCAAATGAGCAAATGAATCATTCAATTCAAAAAAGTGTACACTATTTTACTGAACAGCTCCAAATAAATGTGAGTGAATGTTGGAATATTGTCTGCATTTGACAGATACTGCTCATACTCAGTATAGTACTGTACAGTATAAAATGAGTACACCAAAATTGGTGTACAGTTAACTTAGTGTACAGTGTTTTGATGTACAGTGTACTTAGTTCTAAATACGTAAACTTTTTAATTGATTTAACTTAACTTTTATTAAAATCGTTACAAAAAATATTAACTATTAATTATTAATATTGGAATGTAAAAACATGATACTATTTACCATTTCTGGCGCATTGGCAATTCAGCAGCGTTTTTCGGTTGTGAGGTTTTTAGCAACCGAAAAAGCCCTTTCGAAAGCTGCACTGCTAGCTTGTTGCAACTACATCTGTTATCTCTAATCCATTTTTATCGACTATCCGCGAAAAGTCTCCCAAACCTTGCTTCGACCTTTTGATACATATGGCTTTATTTCATTGGGTGCTATTTTGGCCTTAACATCAGCAGCATACTTCTTGAAGTCATTCAGCGAATTCATGGTACCGATTGGGTCTTTGGTATTACCCAACAATGATTTATAATTTATAATTTGATACATAATTTATAATTGGTTGTATCATTTAAAATTTATTGAAGTGAACTTATGTACATCGACTTGAATATTTGTAGCACTCATTTGTACAGTTGTATATTTTTTTTTATTTACTGTACACCTTGTGACGTTCGGAATAGAATTGATATTCATACCCGAAATATACAACTTTTACTGTCACTCACTTTCAGTGAGAACAGTACGAAAGTTGTACAGGCTTTTTTAACATAATGAATATACTGTACAGTATAGAATGAGTACAGTATTTTTGAAAACACCAGACTACTGTACAGTACTGTTTACTTAGAAATGAATGTATTCATGCAGGTCTCTCATACGTAGCTTCAACATACACCTGAACTTTATTGTTTAATAACTTCCATGTTTATCATCCGATTTTACTCAAATTTGCAGAGCACGTCCGCAATATTACGTTTTTTATGTATTTCGGGGGCGGAAGTGGGCGTGGCCAAATTTAAAAACAAACTTGATCTGCGTGCAACAGACTTTATGGGGTCGGAGATGCCCCCTTCACTGCGTTGAAAATATCATGGTAAAATTATAATACCCTCTGCAAGGGTATAAAAACGAAGATTACATACAGAGCGAAGCACAGACAAGCAAACCGATAAACGACATTAAAACCTTTTCATTTCGAAAGATTGTTAAGATCTTGATTATTAAATATCTTTTGAACAGAGTATCGGAATTGTGCATTCATTGAGTGTACAAACAGCAGTAATTAAACAGTAATTAAAAAAATAATAATAATAATAGCAATCTATTGGTGGAAACGATACAGGCAACACTTATATACCCTTGAAGATATTAAATAAAATAAATCTAAGGAATCTTATATATCGTTTTAATCCGAAAAGCGGCTAATTTGGACCGATCGTTCATATGTCAGTTATAAAACTTAGTGGTCCGACTTAGATGAAATTTTAAATGTATGGCTATATTTAAATTAAATTGCCATATACTAAGTTTTATTCCGATATCTTTAAAAATAACGAAAATCAACTAAATTTGACCAGATCATTCCTTCGTCAGCTATAAGAAATAGCGCTCCGATTTGCATGAATTAAAAATGTATAGCTAAAATATAATTAAAGGATGATATATAATTTGAGACCAATATCTTCAAAAATAGCGAAAATATGACAGTTTGACCATATCTTTCCTATGACAGCTATAAGATATAGTGGTATTCTAGCTGCAATAAAAGAAGACTATCTGCAAAGTTTCAGTCGGATAACTCAAAAACAGAGAGACTAGTTTGCGTAGAAACGGACAGACGGACATGGCTAGATCGACTCGAGAATATATACAATTTATGGGGACGGAGATGCTTCCTTCACTGAGTTGCAAACTTCTGGACAAAATTATAATACTCGCAAGGGTATACATTTTATACCGTAATCGTTATAAGCTAAATTATGAAAATTAAATTTTAACTATTATTTTATGATTTTATAATTTTCTTAAAAAGAGAGATTATTTTTTAAAAATCAGGTAGTAATCATTTTAGCTGTGCAAAAACTAAAAATCTAAAACTACGATTATTGGAAAGTTTTATTATTTTGCTCAAAAATAAAACTCGTTTTCAATTTGCGGCTTTGGTATGCACGAACGAACCAAGGCAAAAAAAAATTGTTTGGAATAGGCTGGGCAGGAGCAATCACTGCCGCTTCTACTTAACTTCTCACGTCTCACTATAACTTCCAAAATGGGTCACAAGCGTAACATTTTGTTCCGCAATTTTATATAGTTGACTGCGAAAAAATGTGTCGGAGTGTAAAATTTGTAAACCAAAATAGCAGGGAGCTACGTTAGCAATCTTAAGAGGCATTCAAAACGTGAATTTCAACAGGAAATTCTTGAATCTGATTAATCTTTAGTTACTATTAATCAAGCTGATGTCAAGGAGGCATGTATTGGATTGGTAACGTCCGAAAAGTTTCCATTTGCCGTTTTCAATTCAAAATATTTCAGAAAGCTAACTGTTCAAATATTCAATTACTGCTACTAGGTTTAATAGAGGAATAATGTTTAATATAACATATTTATGATGGCACAATTTGTGTGCGTACGTTGGGCCTCATAGAATTGAAAAGCCCATACGTCAAAATCGTTGCTTGGCAGTTAACACACTGCTCAAGGAATTTAATATAACCAAAGGGCAGATCTATACTGTAACGACAGATAAATGTAGAAATATGAGAAAAAACGTAGAACTGTGACAATGATGATGAGGACGATTCCCCTTTCCATCTGGAAGAGAATGTCGATGTTTTGGATGCAGAAGAGCTAACAAAAGATATTAAAATACTCTCAAGTCTCTCGACTCCTTACAAAAACTGATGTTTGTAAAACTAAATAAATACACATAAAGAGTTGAAGAAAAACTTTTACAAAATAATTTTTTTTGTATTATTTTTATACCCTTGCAGAGGGTATTATAATTTTGCCATGATATTTGCAACGCAGTGAAGGAGGCATCTCCGACCCCATACTATATATTTATGAATTCTTGATCAGCATCACCAGCCGAGTCGATCTAGCCATGTCCGTCTGTCGGTTTCTACGCGAACTAGTCTCTCAGTGTTTGAGCTATCGGGCTGAAACTTTCAGCATAGTTATATTTCTTTAGCACGCATTATATATGTCGGAACCGAAATCGAACCACTATATCCTATAGCTGCCATAGGAATGATGAACGATCGGTCGATTTATATAAAAATGTAAAATGTAAGATTTACAAAATGTACATAATTTGAAATTTTTCTAACATTACCAAAATGGATAGATTTTCAATAACTCAAAACTGAGAGACTGCAAGGGAAACCGACAGACGGACAGTTTACCGAGACAGCTTTCTAGATCTTGTTGCTATTTTATACTTTGCTTGTTCCCTTATTAACTTCATAAGATGTTTAAATAATAATTTAAAAAAAGTGCATACCAAAGCAGCAAATTGAAAACGAGTTTTATTTTTGAGCAAAAAATAAAATTCATATAATAGTAATTTTAGGTTTTTATTTTTTTGCTCAGCTATAATGATTACTACCTGATTTTTATAAAAATACTCAAAACAGTTTTTTTTTATTTAAAAAAATAATTGCAAAACAACTGTTATTTTTTAATTTTTAATAAAAAAGTGAAAAATAATGCATATTATTCTGTTTTTATATAAAAGTTGAATCATAACTCTTATATTGTCATTTTTTCCAATAAAAATTGTTTGTAATTATTTTGAAAAAAAAAAATAAAAATAAAAATTGTTTGTCAATTTTTATTTTGAAAAATTGAAAATAACTGTTATCAATTTTTATTTTAAAAATTGAAAATATAAATTAAATTGCTATAACTTTTGAACAGGGCGGTATACTTGAAAGATCGAAAGATACTTTTAATCTATGTCTCAATACCTTTCGTTTGATGTATGTATGTATGTATGATTACACTAGTTTACAGCAAAATATAAATATATACGTTGAGACACACTTTTTCCGACTAATTTTGAGCCGCTAAACACGCTGTACGCATTAAAAAAAGTTTTACAAACGATTTCATCAGGATATGTCATCATTTGAAAAGCGATGCGAAGGTTTCTGGGATGAAGGAATGCTAAGCTTTTGTCCCACGAATCTTTTTAATACTTAAAATGTTTTTAATTTTAAAAAAAACATAATCATAAAGCAGGCTTCTACCCTAGGAAAGCAATATTGTAGCACAAGTGCAATATGATAATTTCCTTGACTTCTAGAATTTGTATTGGATTTGCATATATTTAACCTTAACTCTTTAAGGACATAGGTATCAAATGATGACATATCCTGATGAAATCGTTTGCAAAACTTCATAGACATAGTTGTAAAAATGTGCAGAAAAAGCAGCCAGGAAGGCGTTTCAAGAAGTAGTTTACGGATTTTTGGGAAATAAAAGAAGAAGAAATTATCGTGAATTAATTTAAATAATGATGAAATCCTTTTAAACTATTGGTGAGTGGTATTATAATTTAATTAAAATAATATTCATTAAATTAAGTTTCATTCTCAACTTAAGGTTCCCGCATGTCACTTAAAATGCACTTTCTAAGCAGTCATTTGGACTTCTTTCCGGAGAACTTGGGGGCAGAAAGTGATGAACAGGGAGAACGATTTCATCAGGATATGTCATCATATGAAAAGCGTTACGACGGTTTCTGGGATGAAGGAATGCTAAGCGACTATTGCTGGATGCAAATACGGGAAGTTTCCACACATCACAGGCGATGAAGTTCGAATAATAAAGTATTCTTCAGAGCCTAAAAACTCTTAAGAGGAAACTACTTCATGGTTGATTAAATGTTTTTATTTATTTTTTTTAATAACATTTAAGCATTCCGAGGATCCTGCAAGGGGATAGGATGTTCGCTGAAACTATCCTTCCTTTAAAGAAACTGCTAAGCTTTTGTGCCACGATTTTTTTAATACCTAAAATGTTTTTCAATTTATTATATCTCAAAAAACAAAATAATAAAGCAGGCTTCTACCCTTGGAAAGCAATATTGTAGCACAACTGCAATATGATAATTTCATTGAATTCGCCATAACTTCTAGAATTTGTATTGGGTTTGCATATATTTAACCTTAAACTCTTTAAAGACATAGGTATCCTTAGATCCGTTTACTCAAACTAATTTAAAACTTTTTTTTTATATTTTTAAATAGTTAAAAAACACTAGCTATAAACAATATTTCCAAAAATATTGCATGTTTTTTTACTTTCAGCGCGTATATCTTTAGTAATAAAGCTCTGACCAGAAAGAGCTTCAAAACGGTTCTTTGAAAATTTTTTTAATGAGTTCAGCGTGTTCAGCGGCTCAAAATTAGTCGAAAAAAGTGGGTCTCAACGTTTATCTAAAAAAAAATTGTAATTTGTAAACTAGTGTTATGTAACATATGTACATATTTATGTAACTGTCATATGGTACATTATAATACATACATCAAACGAAAGGTATTAAGACATAGATTAAAAGTATCTTTTGATCTTTCAAATATAATAATAATAATAATAATAATAAAAATGTATCCTATTTATGCAAAGTACTTCCAAAAATAAGTTATACATCATTTTCCTATCGTCGCAGTTATAATGATAATTATTCTTTGAGCTATTAATTAAAACTCGAAGGGTGATTCAAAGCGAGCAAAATTAAAAAAAATCATCAGGGAAAAAATCATTACGGATATTGAAAGTTCATCCATTTGGTATAATTTTTTCTCTATGTGCCTTTTTCAAATGGATAATTTATTTCTAAATAAAACATTTTACCTTACTTTACATCTGCCTGTTACATAAATTCTCGTTGGCCCTAAGTTATAATACCCATGTACCCCTACGAATACCGGGTATAGAAATTACAAAAGAAATCCCATAAGAAAAATTCTAAAGTAACGGTTATAAAAATACGCCTATATTTAAAACTTTGTATGTTCCGTATCTGTTCCAGCTTTAAAACTCAACCAAGCAGGCTCATCGAAGAACATTTTCGATTTGATATCTGTGCACTTGGTGGACGCAGAGCTAACTTCTCAACACTCTTATGTCGTATCTGTGCACTTTGAGATGAGGTATTAAATATAAGCTTACCTGCTGCCGTGAAGACATTGAATATCTCTACTACCTCCGGATGGCTAACAGTCCAGAAAATCTGCGTATTTTGCAACGTTCCTAGCACCATGGGAGACAGGTCAGGCAGGCCCCAGAGAGTGGCGGGCATTATGGCGCCGCTGCGAATGCGAACCAGAGGAGTGCGTATTTGGACCGACTTTAGAGCAACCACACGTAGCTCGACCGTGTCCTGGGAGATCACCTCGTCCTTTCCGGTTACTGGGTTTCTTAGCATACATTTACCGACAATTCTACTAGTTCCCAATCGGTGGGCCGTAAGAATGGCCGAATCTATGGCTGCGAAAAGATTAAACAAAGATTTACCATCTGATCTTGCGATACTCCCAAACTCGAACTAACTTGCAATTTGCTCTTTTCCACGCTGTAGACGATGTTGGTGTTGGGCTGTGGTCCGCCCTGGTAGGAAATCTGGACGCTGCTGCCCACAACGAGTGTTGAGTGGCGTGGAAAGAGTCGGATCGGTGCAAAGACCTGCACATTAAGCGGCTCGCTGGCCACTTGAAGAGCCCCTTTGCCGGACTGAAAGACGATTTTGGTTTCCCCAACGCTGTTGCCCACCAGTGTGTAGCGGATCTCACCGGGTCTAAGGTTTTCTTGGTCGCCCAAGCGAACGCTTACCACACTCTGATCAAAGACCACTTCAGATAGATCGTATTCACCAAGTCTGTTGTGGTCGATTAGCAGGAGATTATCGTTGGTGTCCAAAAGTCGAACGATCGCATCAATGCGAGCTGTGCGCTCAAGTCGGTCCATGCTGGCCACTTGAATAGTCCCTATGCCTACTATAGAAATGGACAAGTGACTGGGTTCAGTTGTCAAACAGCTGTCGATTAATTCCAGGTGGACGTGGCCAAGACGCAACGGGGTCAGTGCTAATACCCGAGCTTTTTCATTAAATTCCACCTGCACAATTCCCGATTCAGACAGTTTCAACTGCAAATAACCGCTACCCTGGATGATGGGTATGCGCTCGATGTGGCCTGGAGCCAGGAAGATACTGACGTGGTCCTTTGGCAGTAAAGTGCTGTTCACCGTGTGGAATCTCACCTCATTCTCGATCAGAGGCTTGCTAACTTTCCCCGTTTTGGGCTGCAATATATAGGAATATAGTAATTGTTCTACAAAAATATCATATAACGCACGTTATGTACTCCGAACGCAGGATGCTCAGCAGAGATACCTTGCTGACTTAGAAGCTGGTCGTTGTAATGGGCAACAGTTCCCTTGATGCGGAAGTTGGCCGCCACTTCGGTGAGAGTCAGGATGAGAACATCACGACTGGGTAAGCTTACGCCGTGTTGAACTTCCAACTCTGCGATTTGACGATGGGAAATTTTATGGTCGGGGTAACGCTCTTCTCCTGCGCCAAATTCCCAGTTTAACCATAGAGAGCTTATGTTCATGAGCTTGCGATTTTCCACATCCTGCACCTCTATCTCGATTTCGAACTTGTTTTCACGGTCTTTCAGATACAGCAGCGAGGAGCTCTGCTCCAGGGGACATGATTCACGGAGCTGTTGTCGGGCGTGAAGCTTTAAGAATCGCGGTGGAACGCAGTGCACCCTTATTGTCAACACTGATCGGTAAGCGACAAAGCTGGGCTTGGATAGGCTGTTATGCACACGGTAGGAAAAGTATGTTTCTCCAAGCTCGCGGCACAGAACGGTAAAAGCGCTGATTTCGTTTTGGGTGCTGAGCTCGATTTCAGAAACCTTGACGATCTTGCTATCGAAGGACGTGGCCTTCGTGAGTTCGGCCTCCAAGGTAAAAATTCGCTGTGGTCCGTGTGCAAAAATAATATTGCGGGAAGACCCCACAGGTAGCACAACATCGTTATCATGGGGATTCAGAATACTCATTGGCTCAAACACGTAAAGGTCGACGGAGTCGTCAAGCACTTTATCTTGAAAACTGTACCACACTCGTACAGAAGAGCTGCCAATAGCGGTAGCTCGCAGCCGCAGTACATGACATGCGTCTTGGGCTGGCTCTACCAGCTCGTCGCTACTCTCCTGCTGCAGAATGTGATGGCTGAGTTCCAGCTGGAAGTTAAGGTTGTCGCATCTGGTGTACGGCACGTCGGAGTTGTTTACCCGGGAATACACTGCCACGTGCAGGTACACATAGTCCTTAAGAGCGGTTTCAAAGTTGTAGCGCTTTATCTGGAGGCGCTTGGGCGGCAGAAAGAAGATTTTTGCCAGGCGAGAGATCTTTGGGTTTTTGGCTAGAGCCACTTTGACTGTGGTATGGGCGGCCAAGGTATTTCCACCCTCGAGCAACTCCTGCGACACGAAGGGAGGGTGCACGTCTCGGATTTCGGTAGTGGTCAGGCCATGGACATCGACATGCAACACCTGCGGGTTACCGGAGAACCACACGTAATTGCTGTCGCCCCCAGTAGCATAGAACTGTAGCCTCATCGGTTTTATGCTATTCGGATCGTAAGGCAGCACTGCCTTAGACGGCCTTAGCTGGAGGTCCTTAAAGATCTGGAGTTCAGCTTGCACAGAAAGCTAAATACACAAAAGTAAAAAATACGTACATTTTGCATTAATTAAATTACATGTGGGAATATCCGCCAATGATCAACCAGGGCCAAAAACTAAAAAACTAAAACTAAAAATTTGGATTTGGATTCCAAATCTAATTTTTCCTAATACGTGGGCTGTCTTTTATATTTCTGGCCTAACAATGAAAAAATATATTCTCCTCTCAAAATATTCTCCTAGATTATTAATACACTCTTGCATTAGAACTACTACTACTAATTTTTATTTTTCCATTCCTCCTGAGACACCACAAAAACATGGTTTTAAACGCTTCAACTGCTTCGTTTGGCGATGAAAATCGTAATTTTTTCTTAATATGAGGAAATAAAAAGAAGTCATTAGGTGCCAAGTCAGGACTGTAAGGCGGATGACCAATCAATTCAAATGACTTTTTGTTTGCTTGGACTTGTGAGAACTTGCATTGTTGTGGTGGAGAATGACCAGTTATTCTGAAGAAACAAGCCACCATCTGCTTCGAACTGCTCCTTGTTCGAACAACTTTCGTTGGCTTTTCCTCATTTTGAAATACCCATACGGTCGACTGCTGTTAAGTTTCGGGCTCATACACATTAATCTATGATTCGTCCCCTGTAATGATTTTACAAACCTTTGGAAGTCCCTGCACTGAAGTTTTTTTTTTTTTTTATGTTCACTGCTTAACTCCATGATAATGCCTAAATGAACTTTAAATGTTATGTAAATAAAAAAAAATTACTAGTACTTTAAACTGTTCTGAGTGAATTTATGTTCAAAAATACTAAACTTTCCAATGAAAACATTAAATTACGCCTGTCCATACTAGAAAAGCACTAGACAAGAAATATAAAAGGCAGCCCACGTACAATGGTTACATACCATATCTTAGTGTTGTCAAGTGAAAATCGGTAAAAAAAAACTGAAAAATTTAACATTTTGTTACTTTTACTTTTACTTTTAAACAGGAACCGAAAATAATGATTTTTTCTATACTTTCCATAACAAAATCACTGACTTACAATTAAGCTACGGAGACATCAAGTGCACCATTATTATTCTTATTGGCCAATTGTCGCATATTCGTCCTGATTTTTAAAATTAAAATTTTTTTTTCGAAAATAATGTTTACTTTTGAGTATTTTTATAAAAATCAGGTAGTAATCATAATAGCTGAGCAAAAAAATAAAAATCGAAAATTACTATTATTTATTATAGTAATATTAGTATAAATCGCTATAACCGCTATATCTCGAAATTTCTAAAAATACGTTTGAAAACAGAGAAGTTAAAATATTTTTTACATTAATTTCACCATCATTCCTATGGCAGCTATAGGATATAGAATTCCGATTTTCCGTTCCTACATTTATACTGCGTGCTAAAGAAATAAGACTATGCTCAAAATTTCAGCCCGATAGCTCAAAAACTGAAAGACTAGTTCGCGTAGAAACCGACAGACGGACATGGCTAGATCGACTCGGCTGGTTATGCTGATCAAGAATACATAAATATACATTTTAGGGTCGAAGATGCCTCCTTCACTGCGTTGCAAATATCATGGCAAAATTATAATACCTCTGCAAGGGTATAAAAAAAAAGAAAGGAAGCTTACTTGGGCAAACCGAAGTTGGTTTACCATTGCAGATAAATTTAAGATATTTATATTTTATTACTATAGTTAAAATAAAGGACCATGTATTGAGTTTTAATCCCATATCCTTAAAAACAAAGAAAATTGGCTAATTTAGACCGATTGTTCCTACGGCATGTATTATATATACATAGTTGTCAGATTTAAATAACATTTGCAACTATAATTAAATAAAAGGATCATATACTTATATGATTCCGATATCTTTAAAAACAACGAAAGTCGACTAACTTGGCCCGATTGTTCCTATAGCTGCTATTAGATATAGTGGTCCAATTTCGCCAAATTAAAAAAAAAAAAATAATAGTTTTATAGGTAATTTAATGGCCCCAACAAGTTCAACCGTGTGTTCGCAATGCTGAGTACTGCCTATGTATGTATATACCTTTATATCTCATAGCTGCCATAGGAACGGTCGGGCCAGGTTAGCAAATTGTTTTTAAAGATATCGGATTAAAACTTAATATATGTATGAACCTTTAATTTAAATATAGCAACATAGCTGCCATAAAAACGACAGAAATAAATTAGCCGATTTTCGTTGGTGTATCTCAAATCTGTATTTGCACTTATTGTCGATAAAAAAAAAAACCCATCACTGATCAGTGATAGTTCTGTGGAATTCAACGCATTCATTGCCCTTTTAAAATATGTATATATTAAAACTAGTATCACACTTACGTCCATGTATGAACCGTACACCTGGGTGACACCCTCCTTCTTCGCCTCTCCGAAAAGGCGGCTTCCGTTGCGAGTACGTTTTATAATAGAAAACAAAGACTCATCTAGTTCGGAACTAATGGAGTAGCGAGTACCCAACGTGATCTTCTGTCCGTCAGCGGTAAACAAGTCCAAGGCCATGTCATGATGCTCCCCTTGCACAGTGACCCAGTTAAGGTGGGGAAGTAGACTGATGCCTAATCTGTGTGGCTCAGCCACAGTCAGCAGAGCACTGGGAGCTTTGGTATCCTTTTCTGTATTCAACATGTTGCGGTCCCGCAGGAAGACTTGTGTGCGACCCATCGCCGATCCCGTGGCACTGTTGCCTTCTAAGTACGCCACACTACTATCCTCTACCTGCAAGTAGTATTGCTTGCTGTCGATAACGTGCAATCGATCCATTTTCAGTTGCAAAATGCGAAACGTGACTGAATCTCCTGCCATAATGGTCACATCGGAGGGTTCGATAATAATGTTAGCCAGTACGCTGATGTGAACTTCAATGGGTTGCACGTAGCTGTACTCGGACTGGAGCATACCGATGGTCACTTTGGCGGTGCCTGTATTGACGCCCTCCAACAAGACCATGTAACCCTTAGTGCCTTTAGCCTCAAAGTCCTTTAGGGCAGGTGGTACAGTATGATAAAGACTGTTCGTGAAGGATAAGTAGCGCAATGCGGCAGGTTTGTTAGTGCCGGTCTCCAAAATTTTCCAGTCAAACTCAATCCCTTCCAAAGTGAAAAACTCATTGCCCTGATCGTCAAACGCATGAACCTCGAACATGGCAGGTGCCTCCTCCAGGTACAACTGCCGAGTAGCTGTACGCACGTTCAGTCTGGCAATAGCGTCCACAATCACTTCAGAGCGCAGAATTTCACCGGTCTGCACCTCTTCGGCGAAGATAATTGCAGTGTTGCGGCGCCGGTCGTGAGTGCGAACCGTTACCACTGCCTTGGAGGCACATTCGCTGAAGCCCTGATATAACGGCATCACAGAAATCAGATCCTGACGCGAAGACGTCCTACGATGGGTAAGATGCAAGTTTGATAAAGTGACTGCCAGGTACAGCCAACGTACTTACCACTTGTAGCAGTTGGCCTCATCGACCTCCAACGTGAAGTTAATAGCCTTCTCTTCGAAGACGGGTAGCAAAACCCGCGGGTGGCTTAGCCTCGCTGCATTCGCAGATCGGTTGGCTGCAAAATACAATAAAACCAAGCATATTACTCGAGAATCCATTTCAAGGAACACCAGAACACGCTACTAGCGATAACAATGAGGTAGGGTTGTCAAAATATCAAAATATCGATATATTTGCGAAAAAATAAATATTTGTATCATGATATTTTTAAGCCGTAATATCGATATATAAATATTTTTATTTTTTTTTATTTTTCGCTATTTTGTTTTTGGTCACACTATTCATGTTTAATAAGACGCAAGTTAATAAAAATGAGCTCCGCAAAATCTTATTATGAAGAATTAGAGTGACAAAACCGGAGAGTGCACTTTATGTTCTAAAATAATTAAAACAAGTGGAAATACTTCAAATTTACTGACGCACCTTAAAAATAGGCACCAGGCTGCTTACACAAAATGTGTAAGCAAGGTATGTATGTCTAAAAAGAGGTTGTGTGATTTCCCAGTCGGACCTTGTAGAACGGGTTGTAAAGAAAAACGGTTCTGAAACGGTTCTATATGCCGCCAATTCTAGCTCAAAAATCGCCAGAACAATGATATAATACATATTAGATGTATGCAATAACATGTGTTCTTTTGGTGGTTTATTAGAAGCGAAGAAATGAGTTATAAAATAAATAATATGTGCAACTTTCGCTTCTCTAAGAATGCATATATATACGTTTTTTTGGCAGTAAATTACCCGAGCGCTTCCCGAACAGTCGGCTTTTTTTTCTATAGATTCAGGTCCGTGCAATCGTCGCTTCTCTTAAAACGCATAAATATGCGTTCTATCCGAAACCAGAATTTGTTATTGAATAAAAATTCTCTTTCTCTTTCATATAAGTGCAAACGTCGCTTCTCTTAGAACGTATAAAGATGCATTATTTCGAAAACCAGCATTTGAAACGTAGATAAGAGAATAAAAAAGAAAAGAAACTCACAAACAAATAAAAGAAAAGAGAATGAAAAACACGCGGTTGGCTTTTGCGTTTTCTTTTGTTACTTGCTTTAGTTGCATTAAGAAGTTTGCTTGACGCAGTTGTGAAATTCATTTTAATAAGTATGCAAGATAAGAAAACATATATCTATTGTTTAATAAGATAATTCATTTCAGTTTCAGATATATTAACAACAAAAGGTAAGCGATTGCCATAATAAACTAAATAATATATTACTTTTATTTCAGAACTGTAAATATACAAAATATAATATTTATCATTTCAGATTTCGTCTATTTATAGGTCATAATATTATAATTTTTTTATTTCAGATAATATTTGCGTTTTATGGTGAGTGTATATAATTTTAGTTTCCCATTTATTATTTTTATAACGTTATTTAATTATTGCATCAAAAACAATATTATTATTTTCAATATAATTGCAGGCTTTCTTCATTAATCACATAAAAAATGTATTGTGCGAATTTATTAACCTACATATATTATATACACATGTCAATGCAAGAAAATACACGGTTTTTAAATAAATTTGTATTGTTGTTTTAATGGTTATTAATACATTATCACCGAACGGTTCCTTGTGTATGCTACAGATGGGTTCTTTAAGTCTTCCTTCATAACAGTTATATAACTGTTTTCAATGGGTTATTTTGAAGCGGTATTTTGCATGAAAGATACATTGCTACAGAACCTTTATTGATGTGTGCTGCAGATGGGTTATATAACGCATATTTTAGAAACTAAAGTTGGAAGCGAAACCCGAAGATTGCCGAAATTTATATGTTGTGAAAGAACTGTTGCAGCATACAAAAAAAAGAACAGTGGTTTCCTTGTTTCACCCCATATTAATCTGAAAGGAAGACTGCACGTATTGAGAATGCATTCTTTACTGTCAAAGAACGCATAGAACTGTGCTTGCTGGAAGCGACCAGGTCCGACTGGGAACGCCAATAATTTGTAGTATTTGTGTTGTTAGTTCTGATTGAATGAATTAATGTGGGTCATTAAAATGGTAATGTAAACGAATAATGAGATAGAGAGAAAGAGATTTCTAAAGGCTTTCTGATCCTAAAATTAAAAAAAAAATTGTAATATCATCAATACTCGATATATTGATATTTTTTCTTGATATTTAAAAAAATCATTTATATATTTTTCAAAAATGACAATATCATCGATACGATATTTTTTAAATACCATGCAACCCTACAATGAGGTCGATAGCTGAGAGCCAACTAGAGGTACCGCACCGATAACGCTAAAAATACTTTCAAGTCAAAATAAAAAATACTAAAAACTACCATTTCAGTTTTAAGCCTAGTAATCACTAGTAATCTTTTTCCAGTGTAACCGCTTCTTAAAACGCTCATCGGTATTTTTGGGAGGTAAATGATGCGGTCATACCAATCTTAAATCAGCTGTATTTGTTGACAAAATAATTTATTTGAAATATAAAGTTAGTCAACAGGTTTACCGATGAAGCTACGATAATTGTCTCTTCCTTGGCAAAGTCCATTGTTCTGCTTTTTCGCATCTTGGTTAATTTAGCGTTTTCCATATTTTTGAACCAAACAAATTAAGAAATTAACGAAACAAATTAACGCAACAAATTACCAACTGTTTTTCGGGATATAAATGTAAATACAATGCGTGCGAAATGCCGTTAACTCGTAAAAACTTCAATTAAAGCGCGGTCAAGAGAGATAGAGTGAGATGCCAATAGTTGAGAACAGGCCGTTTCAATAAATTTGTTATTCTGTTCGTCACCCCCTCTGGAAATACCAAAAGTCTTCCCTCGCGCCACCTGGTATTTTTCTGGTATTTCGTTCGTTCATCTGCATACCGGCCTTTAAAACAGGGCTTTCGAAAAGTGTTTCCCGACCATTGACCTCTCGCTCTCTCTCACTGCTTAAAAACGCTGTTCGAGCATCTGCGTACTAAGCTTAATACTCACCAGAGCTAAACCCTTAGCTAGCTGAAAGGGTTTCATAATTCTAGTGTGACCACGTTTCATGGCGTTCACCGAAAATCCATACGAAACGGCTAAACGGCAGTTCTGACAGTATTGTCAGCTGTGTTTGATTACAATTCAAATTAAACGCCGCCGCATACCCACAAATACGTGCAAAATGAAGAAATTATTTATTTTTTTGCTTAGATTATGACCGAAAGACATCTTTGTGTGTATGACCTCGTTCGTCTGCTGCTCCTTCTCCTCGTCCAGTTGACTGCTGCTGGATCTCTCCGCATTGTAGTCGTAGGACACCTGCTACGTGTCGCATCGTTGGGCACATCCACGTCCACAACGGCTGCTGCCACAAACTTGGCGCTTAAGTCGCCGCGCGCGGATGACATGGTGGGACTGACCTCTCTCCATGAGCTCTCCACGGAACCCAATGGCGGCTGCTTGCCCAGTCCATTCCCGTTGCCACTTCTCCTTCTTGTAGTCCTTGTATGCTTCGAAGCACCAGCATTTTGGAGTGGCAGCCAACTAAGAAAAGAATCCCAGTAGGCGACCACTGGTCAGGGACGAGCAGAGGAGAAGCAATAAGCAATTCCATAATTTTTTTATTTGTTATTTTGGCCCTTTTCTATTTTATTTGCTTATTTGCCTGTTAAATTACATTTTTTAAGACTTAATTTTATTTTAATATTTTTGGTTTGTATTTATTTTATGGTCAAGATCCCACATTCAAACTTCTTTAATTGTATTGTAAATAAATTCATTTTCCCCGATGCAAAAACCTGCAATACGGCTTTGTTTCCTATTGCCTGTCTCCACTTCGCAAGGGTATTATCAAATATTTCCTGTGATTTGTAGGAATAATGCCTGCTATAAGACGGCCAAACATTGGACGACGTACACGTCGAGCAACATATAGTCGGAATGTCCATGAAAGTCAAACGCAAGACGAACGTGCAGAAAGAAATGAATCGAGACGAACCCGTTTAGCACAGATTCGCTCTACACAAAGAGTACCAAGAACAGACTTGAATCGCGCTGCATTTGCATACAATTTCTCAACGTCCTACAAAGATCATAGCTGCGTTGTTATCGGTTCATTGTCTGTGGTATGTCAGCACTGCAATGCACTGAAGTTTCGATTGAAGCTCCCGGCTTATGCTGCGCAGGTGGCAAAGTAAAATTGCCGGGTTTGACTCATCCACCAGAGCCATTGTATTCGCTTCAATATGGAAATACAAGCAAATCAAACCATTTCCTGTTGCACGCACAAAATATAACGGATGTTTTCAAATGACGTCATTTGGAGCAGAGGTTGTTCAACAACCAGGCTACAATCCGAGTTATAAGGTAATAGCGTCAACTCTTTTATCAACATGAACAACTATAATTTTTCACGAAATTGCATCACAAAATTCAGATTCAAGGGCAAATTCACCATCGAGCGGGCGTTTGTTACCACCACCAAACAAAGATCATAAATTCCTTCAGATCTATTTCGTTGGTGGTTCGGCAGTTGAACTTAATCAGCGTTGTGCAATTTTCACTGCATCTAAACGTGAAATAATACAACAATTGCAAAATCTTCTTCATGAGTGTAATGAATTGGTCAGATTGTTCAAAACAGCTTTGGATACAATGCATTCTGACGACCACAAAATCATTATCAGAGCAGATAAAAGACTAGCAGGAAGCCATTCAAGACAATTCAATGCGCCCACTATCAATGAAGTCGCAGTGGTGATTGTTGGCGAGAATGTGGAATCACGCGATATTGTTCTCAAGCGTCGGGATGATGGACAATTGCAACGCGTTTATGAGACTCATCGGTCATATGATGCACTTCAATATCCGTTGATGTTCTGTCGTGGAGAATCCAACGACAGGTTTGTTTAATCACTTCTTTTTCATTCTGCACGTAAATTCGAATTCATATTACAGGAGAAGAAACGAATAAGAAAGTCAGCTCAATGAATTTTTATGCATATCGATTGATGATTCGACTAGATGTTGACAATCATCTGTTGAGATACCGCCGTTTGTTTCAGCAGTACTGTGTCGACATTTATGTAAAAGTAGAAACGGAGCGTCTCAATTTCATTCGTTTCAATCAGTCAAAGTTATGATCTGACGAGTACATCCACTTGCGTGACGCCATCGCTACTGATGGACACGCGGCAAACATTGGTTGTTTGACCATTCTGCCAGCTACTTATGTTGGGAGCCCGCGCCATATGCATGAGTACGCTCAAGATGCGATGACGTACGTGCGGAATTACGGACGACCTGATTTATTTATCACGTTTACATGCAATCCGAAATGGCCCGAAATTACGAATTTGTTGCACCAAGGACAAACATCCAGCGATCGACATGACATCACTGCACGAGTATTCAAGCTAAATGTACAAATTCTTATGGATTACATCGTTAAGCAGAAGGTTTTGGCGTAGTTCGTTGTTGGATGTACTCGGTTGAATGGCAGAAGCGTGGCTTACCACATGCGCACATTTTGCTTTGGATGTTCGACAAGATCCGACCAGAACATATTGATTCGATTATTTCTGCCGAAATACCAGATCCAGAAACTGATCCGGAGCTGCATTCCGTTGTGAAAACGAGTATGATCCATGGCCCTTGCGGAGTCCACAACCCAGAATCACCATGCATATAACGGAAATTGCACAAAACGATTTCCCCGTCCGTTGGTGGCTGAAACAATCAGTGGAAACGATGGATATCCATTGTATAGGCGTCGTTCTCCAGATGACAACGGCAGATGGATCGAAATGATGGTAAAAATAACAAAGTCATCGTCGATACCCGGAGAGGTAGTCCTTATACCACGAATTCCGATTATTCCAACTGATCTACCATTCCAATTCAAGAGGATTCGTTCCCCGTCCGATTGGCATTTGCGATGACAATCAACAAATCGCAAGGCCAATCGTTATAAGTCTGCGGGATAAATCTAGAATTTCCCTGTTTTTCGCACGGCCAGCTGTACGTTGCATGTTCGCGTGTTGGTAGGCCGTCTTCATTGTTTGTTTTTGCGCCGCAAAATAAAACAAAAACATAGTATATCATATCGCTCTATACTAAATAAAGAAATGCAGTGTTTGACTATTACCCTGGGGTTATGTAATGGCGTCGAATTAGGGCGAGACAAAGTTCGCCGGGTCCGAAAGTATATATATATAAATCCTTTAATGTTTTTCAACTCCATTCAATAATATTTAAATTTACATAAACTAAAAATATTGACTTCTTTAATGTCGCAGCCTGTTTCGTGCAAGAACTTTGGGTATATGCATTTCGTGAATTGTGATCCCTGAAAAAACGTTTCTTTTGGAATCTTTTAGAACACAATATCAGCTTATTCTTTATAACTATTAGTTTTTTTTGGATACACTGAAAAAAAAGTTTTGTTCATTTTAGAAGAATCAGCCCCTGTTCAACTATCGAAAACCGCGGAAACCGACTACCGAATATTGCGAGAACATAAGTTTAATGGCCAAGTAACTTTGAAGAACTATGCCAATTCAACTATGCCAACATAAATTTTCCAGGGAGCACGAAAATTGCCCAATATCCAAATGGAATGAAGGTATTTGCAAAAACTAGACATTAACATATTTGGATATTTTGAATGCCATATGTTTGGCGTGATCGGCATAGAGAGCTACACCATCTGCACCTGATAGCTTTAGGTGAGCATTGATTAGAGGCGATAGTCAGACTGAGCGCCTAAAAGGGTCCCGTAAGGTGGAACGCGGACAGTGGAACGAAATGGAGGAGAGGCAGTAGCAAAAGATACGGAGGAGCGGCAGCCAGCAGACAAAATTAAGTGTAGTGATAGATATTTATTGAAAATTAGGGAAAACGTGAGTGGCAAATGAAAGAACGATGAAACGAGTGAATTCGAAATTAGTTTGAATTTAAAACAATTATTTTGTGGTGATTTTTTTGCGTGGCAGTGACTGGATAGCTGGCCACCTTTTATTTTGGATATTATTTGGAATATTAATTTGCAATCCGCAAAATATCGCGCCGCCATTTTACCTGGTGTTTTCGCCAGTGGACCCGAAATTGCCAATCCCGGCCAGACTGTCGGTCAGTGGAGGATATCTGGTGAGTCTGTTCCAGTCCCAGAACGGCACTGGACAATATGCTTACTCCCGATCGCGAGTCGTCCGGATCCACCGAAACTACGTCCACATTTTGGTCGTCGTTGCCGCGCACGGTGAACATTCCTGCCGCTGGGCAACTGCTGCCGTTTTTCGACGGGTCAATCCGCATAGGGATTGCCGCCACTCCACTCCGGCTCCAAGTTCGTCTACTTGTACCGATCCCGCCAAGATCCTAGCATCCGCTGCTGCCATTATATCGTATCCAGTGATAATATTCTGAAAATATATATAGAAACATAAAATTAAATTCATGTGTATATGTTAATTTTGTCCTCGTATTTCCGCGCACCAGAGCCCGGTTTTTGCGCAACCCAGGCCTGAAAATATAGATTTGAGTTAGATAGAAGTTCAGAGATATAAATTTTGTGTTTTACCCGCCCTAGTTGTCGTTTTGGAGCTCCAGTAGGGACCGTAGGTGACCAAAGAGGGTGTCTGACCAGGCCAACTTGTAGCTGTGGAAATAAATAAAACTTCTCCCTCGCTGCAATTTCGCGGAGCTTGGCGCAATTTGATTTCTTTCGTTGTTTACTTTTTATTGCTAGTGATGGAGAAAATTAAGTTAGTGAGGCGTCCGATGTATCGATATATCGATTGTGCGGACGGAACTCTTCCCTAAGGCCCTGTTTCTACTACAGTTTCTTTTTCCAATTCTGCTTTTTCCCCAAAATAGAGCTGGAAAAAACATCGGCGATATATCGATATATCGATGTTTTCTTAAAATTGGAAATATCGAAGTTTTCAAACATCGATGTTCGATGTTTTCTCTGATTACTCATCGCTACTTGGACAACTAAACGAAACTCGGTAAGCTGCACAAATTTATTTATAATAATATATGTAAACAAACTTCACGATATGATTATTATAGATTTTTGGACTGATATTGGTGTTGGCGTGGCTCTGAAATGGAGAAGGCGTTAAAGGAGCAAAAATTCGAAGCCCTCGCGTGGATTCAAAATTAGCTTTGCGCCAATATTTGAATTCTAATATATTGGAGCCCGGACTAAACCCCTTGGATTATTGGAAGGTAAAAACGTAAATTTTATGTTTAATTTAATTTTAATCAACTTAAAATCAAAAATTTTTCTACAGATTTCAAATGAAGCTGCATTCAAAACATGCGTTTTGAAATACTTCTGCGTACCTGCTACATCGACCGAAAGCGAAAGGATGTTCAGTAAAGCTGGCATCGTTGTCAGCGAAAAGCGAAGCTCGCTAAAACCAAAAACGTTAATATGCTATTGTTTATTAACAAAAATGAGTGGATCTCATAATTTAGCATAAGTTTAATATAATTTTGATGAAATGTGATTTAATTTTATTTTGATTACTGAATAACAACTGTTTAAGTTTAATTTTAATTTTCAAGAAGCTGAAAGGAAAAAAAAAGGATCTCAAATAAATTTTATTTTTTTAAGACATAAGTTTTTTTTATGGATTATTGTATATATACATATATATTATCTATAAAGTTTCTTCGAGTGCACTTGAAAAAACTTCGATATATCGATATTTACTTCTGAAAAACATCGAAATATCGATACACGTAAACATCGATATTTTTCCAGCTCTACCCCAAAAAGCAGCTTTTTCCCTGTGTATTAGGTATAGTGGTGACAAAAATGAGAAAAAGTTGCTTTTTCGTGGTTTTGTTCGATAGTATCGATTATTTCAGTCTTTTTCTGCCTATCGATGTGTGACTTTCCCCAACTATCACAACTAGCCAGCTGTTTTTTGAACAAATGAAATTGGCTGGCTTAATAAATATTGAACAAATTCATGGTTTTCTCCACGTTTTGAAAACTGATTAGCATTTAATACATATTTCGTTTAGCGGTCTATGGATTGAACTGGCTATTGCACTTCTGGACGATCCTAGCCTCCTTCGTAAAGAGCGTCCTCTCTTCCTAGCCGACCACTTTCTCTGCAGCTGCTCGGCTTTGTAAAACTCTACTTTTGCATTGTAATAGCTTGCAAGCTGACACCTTCAGATAGCTGAGCCCTGTGGACAGAAGGACGTTGGTGCGCAGCAGTGGCGTCAGCGACGGTGCGCAGGGATCCTCTCACTTTTCCAAATTCGCTTCATGTTTTTAACGGAAGCGGAGGCGGAGTTTGGTCGGTGGCGGGGCGCATACCCAGATTTATCATTCTCCTCCGGGGGCACGACCAACTCCACTTACTCCTTTGGCAGGGCCAGGTGATGTGAATTCGGGATCATAAGAGACTTGTTTAAGAAGAGACAGGTTGATGCGTCTGCATCCGAGTTGTGGCTTCAGTCTATAAGATTCCAGTGGACTGAAGTTGTTCCTGCAAGTTCCTCCAGTCAAGCGGCTGCCTGACAGAATTGTTGCAAATAGAAAATAATGTCTAGCTCTTTAAATTATTATCTTAGTAAACATTGGTTTGAATTTTGAATTGAATTTAATTTTCCGCCAAATCAAAACGTAAACAAAAAACAGCTGTTGCCGTTCACGAAAGTGCTAAAAAGCACTTTTTCCTAGTAGAAACACCTTTTCTGCTTTTCGTGATTCTCGTGCGATAGTTGGAAGAAGCAACGTAGTGGAAAAGTACCCTGAGATTCCGAAGCTAGCCGGCACCGCCCTCCGGAAAAAACGCAGTTCCGTAACACAGTTTCAAAGTAATATAAAAATATAACGGCCTGTTGCCGGAGTTGTCTTTTATGAGAGCTTGTGCTCTTTACTGTATGAACTGAACTTAGGCTGCAGACAGAGTGCACGCTAGAGCCGAAGACGAAGACGAGGATAAAGCTGAAGACGATTTTCATGCATTGCGAGTTGCGAATGGGTGGGCAAAGTGCAAGAAGAATCAGATGAATAGCTCGCAAATAACTCTCAACCGTCTTTTAGTTTTGCGGTCTGCACTGTAACACAACCGTAAAAGACGATGCGCGTGTGCTCTCGCTCTGAACAGAACTTTTCGTTTCCCTTTGTTTTGGTTTTCGGTTAACTGTTCCCAGTTGCGTGGTTCTTGTTATGCTCACTCAACAACAACTCAGAGAGAGCGATCCAACTGAACGCTCGCTCATTGAAGGTCAGCAGAAGAGCGAAAAAACGAAAGACTCATCGTAAACGGTCTTAAGTTTTATGCTTGAAATTGTTTTCTTATTTATATAATTAGTTATTTAATAACTAATTATTTCAGCTCTAATATATTTAGCAAGAAGCTATTAATTTTATTAAGTTTGAAGTTTCCGTTTCTTTTGCGCAGTGCAAAGCATTAAAACGTCTCACGCGAAGCCAACTTCGTTTTTCTCTTACGCACACAAATGCAAGTCACATGTCATAGTATTTGTGTGGACATCACAGAAGTAGACTGATCATTCGCATATACATACAAATGCAAAAGACTCTTATTTTCTTCGCTTGTTGCAAAACGGTCAGCGAATGAGCAGAGCAAAAGGGAAACACGAAATTGGTTTTTGGTTGAGCACAGACCGTTCGTGCAAGAGACACTGGTGAACGGCTCTTGTCTGACTTTTTACGCAAGTGGTGCGCAAACAGTTATTTGGTGAAAGTCAAGCGGCTGGCTGGAGAAACCACAAGAAATCTTTGTTGTTACTTAGGCTAAGTCCTAATCAGATGTTGTAAACTGCTGAAATTAGGTCCTCGTTATTATTTGGCATTGCTTCTGCCTCCGCCAACACACACTTGCTAACTTAATTTGAAGATGAAAATGCTTATAGAGAAAAATTAAACAAAAACGTAACCGCATAAAATAAAAATTTACGGCAAAACGCAAGCGACTCGTCTTCAAAAACAGTACCGGAGCGTTTTAAGCGAATTGCTTGCGTTTGTGAATTTATACAAATCGACGATTTGAAATCGTACTGTCCAGTTCTTTGTCTTCGTCTTCGGCTTTGTCTTCGTCTTCGTCTCAGCGCGCTTTCTGTCTGCACCCATAGCCACAAACAGAAAATAAAGTCTAATTCTTTCATTTTAAATCTTAATTAACATTAATATTATTTTACTTTCCGCCAAATCAAAACAAAAACAAACAAGAACAAGTAAGAAAACTACAGTCGAGAGTGCTTGACTGTGAGATGCCTGGTACCTAAACTACTGTACTTTACATTAAAATGCAATTTGAAATAATACATACTATATGATACTACTTCGATATTTCTTAAAATAAATCTTCGCTCAAATGCGTAGCCTGGACGTATTAGCGCGGGGCAAATGTTTATGCAAGAAAGGGGTTTTTTAGGTTGTTATAAATTTTTTCTCTTTTTTATTCAAATAATACATTTTATATACATAAGTTTTGTCAAAGTTGGGTTATGAAAGTAAATGTTGTTTTTTTTTTTTTATTGCTCACGCTCTTTCAGCCTTGCGTTTTTGGCGCCATCTTTTTTGTCAACAGTCGATCTCTTTTCTCTTTCATTTAGAAAATATGGAAGCTATTACACGGCAATATACGGCATAGCCTAGAGGTCTCAGTGCTGGGCAAAGGATTTTATGCAAGAAAGGTGAGAAAGGTGAAATAGAGGTGAGTTCAAATCCCGCAAAATCCACGGATTTTTTTAGCTTTTATTTACTGGCTTCTTAAGTTTTTTTCTTACTAATACATTTTATTTCAGTTCTGTCAATATAAGGTCAACAGTTGTCAAAGCATACTTCGTATGAAAATGGCCGCCTCACGTGTAATATAAGCGGCCGATGCATTTACATTTTGAAAAATTGGCCCGAGCTCAATCCCACACAAAACCAATTTTTTTTTGCATTTTTTTTCTCCGTGTATGTTAAAAAAAAAAGGAAGAAACTCAAAAAAATAAACAATAGAAACCAACAAAGTTTTTAGTTTTTCTAAAAAAGAAAGAAACGAAATAAAACCAACAAAAACATTTGGGCGCGGTCAGGGCTCGAACCCACGACCCATACGGCTACAGGCTACGCAGCTTGCTTTAGGGGGGTGTTTTAAAATTCGAACTTTATTGCTAAAGTTCAGAAAACGACCGCCTGAGCCTATTCATTTACTTTATCTATTAACTCTTAACCGAAAAAAACGAGCATAATTAATTAATTATTTAACGTTTGTTATGATTTTTGAGGGCAGAAGAACAAAACAAACTTAATCTGCGTGCAACAGATTCCAATGTTGTCACCAAATTTGGTATCTCTAGCTCTTTTAGTCTGTAAGATCTGTTTACCAACACGGCCAGACGGATGCTGATCAAGAATATATATACTTCACGATGTCGGAGATGCACCTTCTGCCTGTTACATACAATGCCAAAAAGTTATTTTTTCTAGTAGAAATACCTTTTCAGCTTTTCGTGATTCTCGTGCGATAGTCGGAAAAGCAACGTAGTGGAAGAATACCCTTTGAAACACTTTTTGTTAAATGGTAAAATCTTAAAGGGATCTTAGTTAACATTGGTTTAAATTTAATTCTCCGCCAAAGAATGGTAAATGCGGCATTTGTCTGGTAGAAACACCTTTTCTGGATTTCGTAATTCTCGTGCGACGGATAAAAAATTCAGCGTAGTGGACAGACAGCTTTTCTTCTGCTTCAACTTAAACCTGTACGTCACCTTACCGATTTTTCTTATATCAAACATTAAGAAATTAATATCTCGAATAGTTTGGCTGATTTCGTCGATTTGGGGGGCAATGTTTTTATACCCTTGCAGAGGGTATTATAATTTTGCCATGATATTTGCAACGCAGTGAAGGAGGCATCTCCGACCCCATAAAGTATATATATTTTAGATCAGTATCACCAGCCGATTCGATCAGCCATGTCCGTCTGTCTGTCGGTTTCTACGCGAACTAGTCTCTCAGTTTTTGAGCTATCGGGCTGAAATTTTCAGCATAGTCTTATTTCTTTAGCACGCAGTATATGTATATGTCGGAACGGCTGAAATCGGACCACTATATCCTATAGCTGCCATAGGAATGATGGCGAAATTAATGTAAAAAAAATTTTAACTTCTCTGTTTTTCAACGAATTTCTATAAACTTTGAGATATAGTCGTGTTTTATAGTTCTAGAGTTACGGTTTTAATTTCATTAAGATCGGACAACTATATCATATAGCTGCCATAGATGGGATCGGTCGATTTATATGAAAATGTAAAATTCTACATGTAAAATGTAAAATTTACAAAATTTATATAATTTGACATTTTTTTTAACATAACCAAAATGGATCGATTTTCAATTATCCAATTGCAGACTGCAAGGGTATACAAACTTCGGTTTACCGAAGATAGCTTTCTTTCTCGTTTTTTTTTTTGTATTTACTTAATTTTATTATTGAAATTCATGACCGATTGACATTACAATTTGGCTACAGGTCCCTTCTCATCTAGAAACGCATCTGTTTCCAGAAGATGTATATTCTCTGGATAGCAGGCGTACTTTGCAAAATCCTTTACGCCGGCGTCTAGCAGCACCTCGTCGTCTACAAAAAAGTTGCCAGTAAATTCTTTAGAGTCCCGACAGAAAATAGCATAGGCTGCATCGGCTATTATCTCGGGCTTTCGCGAGTACAATGCTCCCGCGGACCCCCTGAGCATGTCCACGGCCGCCGTGTGGATAATGGTGCGAGGCCAGAGAGCATTTACGGCTACGCCCTGGCCACGGAATTCTTCTGCCATTCCCAGCACACACATAGACATTCCATACTTGGCAATGGTGTAGGCGGTGTGGTTGGCGAACCATCGCGGACCCATGTTCAATGGTGGCGCAAGATTCAGTATATGCGGGTTTTGACTCTGAATCAGATACGGCAAGCAGGTCTTTGATCTGTAGAATTTGATCCCATGCGATAAAATATAATTACAGATAACGCGGCATTTCTCACACTTACACAAGAAATGTTCCCCTGGCATTGATGTTTTGCATTAGATCATAACGCTTCATATCGGTTTCCAATGTACCAGTGATAGAGATGGCACTGGCATTATTCACTACGATGTCAATGCCTCCAAATTTGGCCACTGCGGCTTCAACGGCCTGCTGCACTTGCCGTTCGTCTCGTACATCCACAATGCAGGGCAGCGCCCGGCCTCCAGCTCGTTCAACTAGAGATTATATTAAGTGTACAGAGGGTCAAACTCCAGTCGCTTGGGGGATTGGTCGCACCTACTTTCCTCCGCGGCAGTGTATATTGTACCGGAAAGCTTAGGATGCGGCTCGGCAGTTTTGGCTGCGATGACTATGTTGGCTCCATCGGCTGCCGCCTTTAGGGCAATAGCCATGCCAATTCCCCGAGATGCGCCCGTGATAAAAAGAGTCTTTCCCTTTAGTTTTCTAAAGAGAAAATAATTTGAGAGAAAGGGGGCAAGAGCCTACGCCCTAGACTTACCCAGAGTTTTTCATGTCTGAGGTGTATTGGCTGACGGTGTGTTATATAAGCGATACTGGTATCACACCTTATCAACAAAAAACCGTTTCAAAACAATACCGAAAAAGTAAACATTTAAGGGTACTTTTCCACTACGTTGCTTCTTCCAACTATCGCACGAGAATCACGAAAAGCAGAAAAGGTGTTTCTACTAGGAAAAAGTGCTTTTTAGCACTTTCGTGAACGGCAACAGCTGTTTTTTGTTTACGTTTTGATTTGGCGAAAAATTAAATTCAATTCAAAATTCAAACCAATGTTTACTAAGATTATAATTTAAAGAGCTAGACATTATTTTCTATTTGCAACAATTCTGTCAGGCAGCCGCTTGACTGGAGGAACTTGCAGGAACAACTTCAGTCCACTGGAATCTCATAGACTGAAGCCACAACTCGGATGCAGACGCATCAACCCGTCTCTTCTTAAACAAGTCTCTTATGATCCCGAATTCACATCACCTGGCCCTGCCAAAGGAGGAGTAAGTGGAGGCGGTCGTGCCCCCGGAGGAGAAAGATAAATCTGGGTATGCGCCCCGCCACCGACCAAACTCCGCCTCCGCTTCCGTTAAAAACATGAAGCGAATTTAGAAAAGTGAGAGGATCCCTGCGCACCGTCGCTGACGCCACTGCTGCGCACCAACGTCCTTCTGTCCACAGGGCTCAGCTATCTGAAGCAGTGCTGCCAATTTTTTTCCAGAAAAAAAATCTGTTTTTGGATGGAAGCAACGGCAAAAAAAGCTAAAAAATTTCTAAAAAAAAGCGTAAAAAGCGGTTGCCTAAATGGTCTACTTGTGCCATAGCTGTGTGCTCTGCAATGAACAGACACAAAGCTGCTTCCTGCTCCACAGTTTTGTAGGCAAGCTACCAAAATCAATTTTATTTTTGCTGGAAGCCGCCCATCGCACTTGTGTGTTTTTAGTGCTTGCATGCGCACGCAGATCGCTCAGCTTTGCAGTTATTGTTGTCTTGCAGTAGCTGCAATAGACCCTTTGTCTTCCGTGTCATCCCTGCGAAGCCACGCCTTAAATTCTTCGCTCTTTATCCAAACATCACGGCACTTTATTTGTATTCTTTTGGCATTTTATGTATTTTTGTCCCCGAAAAATCCCACTTAAGCAGCGCGCAATTTATTGTGATTGTGATGACAGTTTGCGTAAAGTAGTGGTGGTCATATTGGCAAATATCGATATAAACATATGATAGAGCTGCCATTTGGTATATTTCTACCAAAGCTTGGATACGTTTTCACAAATTTATCGAAAATGGTATATTTTGATACCAAACTTATTTTGTTTTTGCAAGTTGCATCCGTGCTGCTACATGTTTTCATGAAATTGGTGCCAGCATAAAGAAAAGCGAAAAAATCCAAATTCATTTTTAAAAAGCCAGAATTCCCGCTTCCCGCAATTCACATATTTTTCCCGCAATTGGACTTCGAAAAAAGCTGGATTTGACGGGAAAAAAGCTAAATTGGCAGCAATGATCTGAAGGTGTCAGCTTGCAAGCTATTGCAATGCCCAAGTAGAGTTTTACAAAGCCAAGCAGCTGCAGAGAAAGTGGTCGGCTAGGAAGAGAGGACGCTTTTTACGAAGGAGGCTAGGAGGAGGCTAGGATCGTCCAGAAGTGCAATAGCCAGTTCAATCCACAGACCGCTAAACGAAATATGTATTAAATGCTAATTAGTTTTCAAAACGTGGAGAAAACCATGAATTTGTTCAATATTTATTAAGCCAGCCAATTTTATTTGTTCAGCTGTCTAGTGGTGATAGTTGGGGAAAATCACACATCGATAGGCAGAAAAAGACTGAAATAATCGATACTATCGAACAAAACCACGAAAAAGCAACTTTTTCTCATTTTTGTCACCACTAGATTCCTATACCTAATACACAGGGAAAAAAGCTGCTTTTTGGGGAAAAAGCTGAATTGGAAGAAGCAACTGTAGTAGAAACAGGGCCTAAGAATCAGTTCATTGGAGACAACATATTACCAATCGATAGAAAATAGCAATTTTATTTTGTGAAATAGCCAAAATAACAGGTTTTTGGTAGATTCCAGGTTGGGTCCAGAGAACGGCTTCAGGTGATTGCAAAAAATCATACACGATCAACTCAAGAATAATCAAGCCATTCCACTCAACCGATCAAACCGATCAAACTCACATGTGAGTCTCTTTTTAAAAAATCAAATCAGATCACTCACTTCTTTGGCTCGCTGAGTTTAATCATGTTCTTTTCAAACCGATCACTTTGAGCGAACGTTCATTCCACTCAAATCTGAATGTGTTGATCAAGAGTAAAACTCATGTTCTTTTTCAATCCATTCACTTTGAGCGTACGTTCATTCCACTCAAACATGATTGTGTTGATGAAGAGTAAAACTCAAAGGGGCAAGAATCAATGCTCATGAATTTGTTCACTTGCGAGAGAGAGAGAGAGAGAGAGAGCGCTGCCGCTGCACTGCTCTGGTCGGTAAAGAAGGAAGAATACGAAACAGAAAGCACAAAACACGATGTTTTTTTTTGAAAGGCAATGCCAAATAAGGAACACATTTATTTTTAAATCTAAAAAATCCTAATATTGTAAGTAAAAACAAAAAACAAAACTTCTTTGATAGGAAAAACTAAAACTAAACAAAACTCAAAAATTCATAATTTTAATTTAATACTTTTGTACTATGTAGTATGACGACAAAATCAGCTTAATTATTTTAAAAGATATATTGTCATGCATACATACTTATTAGTGCAATCCACACACGCACAAGCCGAAAACGAAACGCACCAAACTCGACCAACTCAACCACAAGAATAATGAAGACGAAGTGAATTTTACTCGGCGCTTTGTTTCGGCGAATGATCCGAAATGAACAAAACAGATCGGATCAAAAAACTGAGCCGAACGAGAGTGATGCATTCATCGGCATGAGTTAAATTTTACTCAGCGCTTCGTTTCGGCGAATGAGCGGAACTGAACAAAATAGTTCGGATCCGAAGACTGAGCCGAACGAGAGTGATGCGTTCGTAGGCAAGAATTGAATTTCACTCAGCGCTTCGTTTCGGCGAATGAGCGGAACTGAACAAAATAGTTCGGATCCGAAGACTGATCTGAACAAGAATGATGCGTTCGTAAGCATGAGTTGATTTTTACTCAGAACTTTTATTTTGTTCAGTGATTGGAATTGAGTAAGAACTTTTGGGTATGAGTAAATCAAGAAAAAAGTGAATATTGCAGTTCTCTCCCAACTTGGGTCATGCAAAATAGCCATCTGGCCAGAAAATAGCTCAGTTGGCAACACTTCATAAGGAAGAATGGTCCATTCAAAAAAAAAAAATATATATATCGATTATTAGGCGATATTTTGTTAGTTCCTTCCCTAAACCTTCTAACCCTTCCCTTATTTTTTATTTTTTTTTTTTTAAATTTGGAATATTTTTGACAAAAAAATGAATAGAAACTAGATCCAGCTAATAGCATTATGACACTGTATTAAAAACTTCATTAATTGGCGCATTAATTAGAGGCTTGACAGCAACCATAGGGTTTTGCCTAAGTGCGAGCAAGACGACTATACGGCACTTTCAATGAGAGATTAATACATTAATTGAAAAACTTATCGGCTTTTCGAAAAAAAATACCAGACAAAAAAAATGAGTTCGATAGAATATACCGTCTCTAATTCATTAAACTGTATCTAATAAGTATATTGATTGCTCATTAGACAAAACGGTCTCACAAAATATATAGGTTTTAGCTGAAGGCTTAGCATAATTTTCTGCAACTATTCTGCACAAAAGCTTAGTACGCAGATGCTCGAACAGTTCGCAACCCCAAACAGATTTAATCTTTTTCCAGTGTGACCGCTTCTTAAAACGCTTTTCGGCATTTTTGGGAGGTAAATGATGCGGTCATACGTATTTAAAATAAGCTTTTTTATGTTTGTTGACAATATAATCCTTTCGAAAGACAAAGCAGTTGCACAGATTTGCAGCTTCGTTTTGGAATATTTCATCTGCGCACAATGGCCACCAACACCGTGGCCCAGATTCTCTTGATCATGTACAAACGCCTCTTTTTTCCCTAATAGTTATCCAACATTCTTTCCTGGATCGACAACGAGGACAAGGGCTCTACCGGCTGCTGGTAATTCTGTTTGTACCAAATGGAATTCACCACCATCTGGGAGGTTGCCGTAGCTACTTCTGTTTTACTGGTGGAATGATTCGCTGGAGGCTGTACATGTCCTTCTCCAGATCGGTAATAAAGGATTTGTCCAGCCATACACTGCTCTCAGCAGCAGCGGGCGCTGACCGTCGCCTCAGAAGTCTTCATCTCAGCGTAACATCTCACCGTGCTCACCAAAGTCATAACCAAATATGACATCGAGGGAGCTATTTCCTTCCAGACCTTTATTTATGCAAATATTTTTTATATTACCTAAATCCCTTATTATTGAATTTGCCTCTACAAATTAATTTACTACAACTTTATCTCTTCTAAACTCTTGGACTTGGATTTTGTGTAAATTATTGTTCTTGGCGGGATCTTTATATTTGAAATGTGTGAAGAAACGGTAAGAGAGTGAGAGGCCAACAGTTGAGAACAGGTCGTTTTAATAAATTCTTTATTCTTTTCGTCACCCCGCTCTGGAAATACCAAAAGTCTTCCCTCGCGCCGCCTGGTATTTTTCTGGTATTTTGTTCGTTCATCTGCGTACCGGCCTTTAAAACAGGGCTTTCGAAAAGTGTTTCCCGACCATTGACCTCTCGCTCTCTCTCACTGCTTAAAAACGCTGTTCGAGCATCTGCGTACTAAGCTAAAAGCAAAATAAATAAACAAAATAAATAAGTTTTCGGTGGCATGGCTTTTTCGCCGTGAAATCTTGCAATTATTATGAATTGACTAAATCTATGTACAAGAAATGCTGTAAAATCAGTTTAATGGTTTTCATATTAATTTCTGCAGGAGTATTGGCATGAGGATTCCAGAAATGAATGAATTGTGCACTGCGAATTCCGGCCATTGTTATTGTTTACCTTTTAAGTCAGTCTGACCGTAGTCGCATTACATTAAAATTCCGAACCAAAAAAGACATATAGTTGTCTCTTTCAAGGTTCTAATGAAGTAGCTAATTAATGAAAACTTGTGCCCTGTATCATAGCCGTATAATCAGTTCGTTGTATATTGCGATGCTCTATCAGCTGTTGCAGGGATCCCGAATTCATATCACCTGGCCCTGCCCAAGGAGGAGTAAAGCTTAGTACGCAGATTCTCGAACAGCGTTTTTAAGCGGTGAGAGAGAGCGAGATGTCAATGGTCGGGAAACACTTATCGAAAGCCCTGTTTTAAAGGCCGGTACGCAGATGAACGAACAAAATACCAGAAAAATACCAGGTGGCGCGAGGGCAGATTTTTGGTATTTCCAGAGCGGGGTGACGAACAGAATAACAAATTTATTAAAACGGCCTGTTCTCAACTATTGGCATCTCACTCTATCTCTCTTTGCCGCGCTTTAATTGAAGTTTTCACGAGTTAACGGCATTTCGCACGCATTGTATTTACATTTATATCCCGAAAAACAGTTGTTAATTTGTTGCGTTAATTTGTTTCGTTAATTTCTTAATTTGTTTGGTTCAAAAATATGGAAATCGCTAAATTAACCAAGATGCGAAAAAGCACAACAATGGACTTTACCAAGGAAGAGACAATTATCGTAGCTTCATCGTTAAACATGTTGACTAGCTTTATATTTCAAATAAATTATTTTGTCAACTAACACAGCTGATTTAAGATTGGTATGACCGCATCATTTACCTCCCAAAAATACCGAAGAGCGTTTTAAGAAGCGGTCACACTGGAAAAAGATTAAATCTGTTTGGGGTTGCGAACTGTTCGAGCATCTGCGTACTAACCTTAAGTGAAGGAGGAGACAGTTTTTGAATTTTTTTTAATTTAAAAATAGTTGAAACTTTGATGTTTTGTGCAAAAAAAAAAACATCGAAACCCTTCATCTCTACCATCGATACTACATTTTCATAAAAACATAAATTTTCTAAAAGTTCACCTTGAATGGGAACAGCTGATTACCCTACATTTTACACAAAATGGTTAAGGTATTTTAAAAACGTCAACAATTGTTTCTGTGACAGATCACATCGTAATTGTGTTTAAATTGATTTTTTTACATATCCGCATACACCCGTTTAAAAGTAATTAAAAGTAATAAAGTAATTGAAATATTAATATTAAATTACAATATTTGTGTTCTGTTGTTATTTTGGCCTAGTACGCAGACAGTAAAACAGTTCGCAACCCCAAAAAGATTTTATCTTTTTCCAGTGTGACCGCTTCCTAAAACGCTCTTCAGCATTTTTGGGAGGTAACTGATGCGGTCATACGTATTTAAAATAAGCTGTTTTGTGTTTGTTGACAATATAATCCATTCGAAAGACAAGGCAGTTCCACAGATTTGCAGCTTCGTTTTGGAATATTTCATCTGCGCACAATGGCCACCGACAACGTGGCCCAGATTCTTTCGATCATGTACAACCGCCCCTTTTTCCCCCTACTAGTTACACAACATTCTTTCCTGGATCGACAAGGAGGACAAGGGCCGCTCCACCGGCTGCTGCTGGCGATTCTGTTTGTACCAAATGGTACATCTGGGAGGTTGCCGTAGCTACTCCTGTTGGACTGGTGGAGTGATTCGAAGTTACTCTGATTGTACACCATATCCTTGCTGGCATACATTTCGCTGGAGGTGCGCTGTACATGTCCTTCTCCAGCTCGGTAAAGAAGGATTTTTCCAGCCAGACACTGCTCTTAGCAGCAGCGAGCGCTGGCCGTGACGTCTTAACGTGCTCACCAAAGTCATAACCAAATATGACATCGAAAGAGCTTTTTCCTTCCAGACCTTTATTTATGAAAATAATTAATATTGCCCAAATACCGTATTGTTAAATTTGCCTCTACCAATTTAATTACTACAACTTTATCTCTTCTAAACTCCTGGACTTCGGATTTTGTGTAAATTATTGTTCTTGGCGCGATCTATATATTTGAAATGTGTCAAGAAACGGTAAGAGAGAGTGAGAGCCCAATAGTTGAGAACAGGTCGTTTTAATAAATTTTTTGTTTTGTTCGTCAC
Source organism: Drosophila triauraria (assembly GCA_014170255.2). NCBI lineage: Eukaryota > Metazoa > Arthropoda > Insecta > Diptera > Drosophilidae > Drosophila > Drosophila triauraria. Next base: position 818,401 of record JABJVT010000007.1, read on the forward strand.
CCCACTCTGGAAATACCAAAAGTCTTACCTCGCGCCAGCTGGATTTTTTTAGGTATTTTGTTCGTTCGTCTGCGTACTGGCCTTTAAAACAGTGCTGCCGAAAAGTGTTTCTCGACTATTGACCTCTCGCTCTCTCTCACTGCTTAGAAACGCTGTTCGCGTGTTTGAGTACTAAGCTTTTGTCTGAAGACAATGGCAATGCGAAGTACATTGGAAAAATAAATCTATTGTCGATCTATTATTTTTTTCAACTTGACCAATTAAAATATTTTCCGTAGCTTCAACTTTGACTTTAGTTTGGCGGCATCCAACTTAATGTCATGTGGCAACTCTGGTGATAAACCGTCGTCAGCTGTTTTCAGCTGTAATCCGATAAAAATAAAACTACCAAGATAACTGGTCCAAACACGATGATATTTCTAAGCCGAGCCGCTACAAGTGCAATCCTTCTGCACATGCGATATTGGCGGGGCCACCGCTGTGTCTCCGCATGGACGCCTTTGGCGACAGCTTTTAACGCGCCGCCTGTGCGGCGTATTAACTTCACCCGCGAAGATGTGGTGAGTGCCGCAGTCGGCAAACCCGCCCGAGTCAGGAATGGAAGAAAATTGACATATATATCGTTTCAGGGCTTATTTCGGATGCCGGAACTACGAAGCTTTGAGGGCTTTTACCTGATGCGTGACAACGTGGAAAGTCGGACGCAGGAACTCATTTCAGAGGCCACCTCCGAGAAACGCTGTCGCAAGATGGTCGACATCTTTGACGAGCTTTCAGACTCTCTATGCAAGGTGGCGGACTTGGCCGAGTTTGTGCGGATAGCTCACCCCAAGGGCAAGTACTCACAGGCGGCGGAGCAGGCCTGTATTAGCATTTGTGGTGTAGTGGAGAGCCTGAACACACACCACTCTCTGTATAAGGCCCTCAACCATGTGGTTAAGCATGGGGACAAACTGCCCTCCAGTGAGGCGGACCGCCATGTAGCTAGGCTTTTCCTGTTCGACTTTGAGCAGTGCGGCATTCACCTCCCAGAAAAGGAACGCCTGCGGGTTGTGCGCCTCAACGACTATATCCTACAGCTTGGCCAAAAATTCATGAACGGAGCAGTGCAACCCAGCGTGTTGCCCCGGGTTCAAGTCCCAGAGGCCATCCGAAACTAGTGAGTTCTTCTAATTTTCTAGCTTATATAATTTTCGAAAGTTTTTTGAGATTCTTTTAATGGGATAAATCTTTCATAGCTTTCCCACCTCAGGGGACAACGTTATTATTACGGGACTTTGCACAAATGCGGAAAACGAACTGATGCGAGAAGCCGCCTACCGGCTGTACCTGCGGCCATCCGAAAGTCAGGAGGAGCTTCTGCGGGATCTTCTGCTTTGCCGTTACGAGCTGGCTCGCAGCTGTGGATTTGAGACCTATGCCCATCGGGCCCTCAATGGCAGTACGATGGAGAGACCCGAAGTGGTCCGCAAGTTTATTAATGAACTCTCAGAGAAACTGCGTTCGCGAGCCAATGCCGACTTCGCCATTATGACCCAGATGAAGCGGCGAGAGGGCGGACAAGGGAGCGCTCTGGCAGAGATTTGGGACACGCCATACTTCACTACCCAGTTAAGACGACAATCGCTTGAAGAACAGGCCAACGAGTTTCTGCCCTACTTTTCACTGGGTGGTTGCATGGAGGGGCTAGATAATCTTTTACAAGCGCTCTATGGTGTCAGCCTAGAAAACACTGAAATGGAACCTGGGGAGGCCTGGCACAGCGATATCTACAAACTGTCTGTGGTGCACGAAAGCGAAGGACTGCTCGGCTACATATACTGCGATTTCTTCGAGCGCGCTGGTAAGCCTAACCAGGACTGCCATTTCACTATCCAAGGGGGCAAACGGTTGCCCGACGGTTCCTACCAGATGCCCATAGTAGTGGTTATGCTAGGTCTGGCCCAACCACGATGGAGTGGACCCACGCTGCTTTCGCCAGCTAGGGTGGACAACCTGTTTCACGAAATGGGTCATGCCATGCATTCAATGTTGGCGCGAACCGAGCATCAGCACGTTACCGGCACGCGCTGCTCCACGGACTTCGCCGAAGTTCCCAGTGTACTCATGGAGTATTTTGCTGGAGATCCCAGAGTACTGCGCACCTTCGCTCGCCATTTCCAGACTCATCAACCAATTTCAGAGGACATGCTGAAGAGGCTATGCGCCTCCAAGCACCTGTTCGCCGCCAGCGAAACGCAGCTGCAGGTCTTTTACTCCGCTCTAGACCAGGAGTACCACGGAGCGGCAGCTGAACAGGGAGTCAGCACCACAGAGACGTTACGATCCGTGCAGAGGCAATACTATGGACTCCCTTACGTGGAAAACACAGCATGGCAACTGCGCTTCTCTCACCTGGTCGGATATGGAGCTAAATACTACGCCTACCTCGTATCGAAGACTATCGCCTCTTGGATATGGCAGACATACTTTGAATCGAATCCGTTTAACCGGCAGGCTGGCGAAAAGTACCGCGCTGAGATACTGGCCCATGGAGGTGCCGTTCCTAGTCGAAAACTAGTAGCTAACTTTCTGCAGCGGGAAATGACGCCGAGCATTCTAGCTGAGAGCCTAATAACTGAGATTGATACCGACGAGTCCAAGATTAAGGAGCTTATGGTCAGCAGAATCTAATCCCATCCGCTATACACAACCATTAAATTGTATATATTTATGCCCATTCTTTGTTTATTATACTTTAACTGTTTTATTTTAATGCAGCGAACTCAATTTGCTTTGAATAACTAAGCAGGTCCCAGCGCCGGCATCAGTTCCACGCCAACAAACTCCTTGGCGAGACGAACTCCCAAGAAGAAAAGGCCATAGCTCTTGACCAGCATCCTGTAAAGAATGGGATTTGAATTAGGTTATATAAAGGGCGGCCGAAGAGTGTTCTCCCGCTAACCATTGGAACTCATTGTTATAAATACTGCGCAAGATGTTTAATGGATTAGACGACTTCACCATTTTGATTAAAAGTGTGAATTCCTTTTTCCAGCTCGATTTTTCCTGCTTTTGCACGAGGAATGCTGAAATCGTAAATGAAACGAAAGGCTCTGCCAACTTGCTTATTTTTGGTATTTTTTATTTTTAAATCTTACTTAACGGCGAATAATTATTATAAAGCGCAACGGAATTAAGTTTTCAATCTTAGTCTAGTAGATATATTTATATAGAAAAATAGTTTATCAAAAGATTAAAGTTAGGCCAAGTTTCTACTTGAGTTGCATTTTCCATTTCTACATACTTTTGGGTATTTCTCCACTACGCTGCTTTTTCCAACTATCGCACGAAAATCACGAGATGCAGAAAAGCGGTTCTGCTAGGCAAATGCTGCATTTAGCATTCTCTTTAAGGAAACAGCTGTTTTTCTTTTAGTTTTAATTTAGCGAAAATAAAATTAAATTTAAAACTCAAACCAATGTTAGCTAAAATTAAAAATAAAACAGCTAGACTCCATTTTCTATTGGCGGCTAAGTAACAATAAAGGTTTCTTGTGGTTCTTGTGGAGTTTTAAGACTTGCACCACTTGACTCCACCGACCACTGGAATCTTTAAGCCAGGAGCCGCAGATTCTACCAATTTGGAGGCAGACGCATCAACCCTTCTCTTTTTAAGCAAGTCTCTATTAATTCCGAATTCACATCACATGGCCCTGCCCAAGGAGGAGTAGTTGGAGGAGATCCTGTCTCCGGCAGAGAAGGACAATTTTAGGTATGCGCCCCCGCCGCCGACCCGACTCCTGTGCAGGCTCCGCCACCGGTTAAGTTAGAACATGGCGAAGAGGCGAACTTGGAGAAGTGAGAGGATCCCTGTGCCCTGCCTCCGACGCCACTGCTGCCCACCAACGCCCTTCTGTCCACAGGGCCCGGCTATCTTATAGAGGTGCAGAAACACCGATGGAAAAATCGATGCATCGATGTTTTTCCAATTTTTCAAAACATCGATTTATTTTTTGCACTATATTTCTAAGGCCATCACTGTTTAAAGAAAGAGGACGAAAGCACGCTAATAAATTTTTTGTGCATTCCTGCCAAGTCGTGCTAGTCCGTACGAGCAAGGCGGACTAGCGGGCGAAATAATTTCGGATCGCCGTACCCGGGGATTGTAGATCAGCTATAAATAAGATTTCCAAAAGCTTGAAAAAGTAATCCCATTAGAGTGTAATAGCCTTGTTCCTATAAGGGAGAATGGTCCATCAAAAATGGACGGACCGTCCGTTACTTAAAAAATTAATACCGAAAAATATCGATTATTATGCGATTCCTTCTAGCTCTTCCCTAATTTCTTATTGTTTTTAAAAATTATTAATTACGTTACCGGCACGCGCTGCTCCACGGACTTCGCCGAAGTTCCCAGTGTACTCATGGAGTATTTTGCTGGAGATCCCAGAGTACTGCGCACCTTCGCTCGCCATTTCCAGACGCAACTAGATTCAGCGCAGCATTTCGTGGTCGCCATGCATAATCCACTTCGTCCAAACGTCGCAAAGAAAGCCTGAAATCACCGCTTTCGGCCACGCTATGATCATAAACAAAACAGGATCAGCTGCTCAAGAATGTAGATGGAGCAGTGGAACCACCGACGGTTCATTTTAGAAAATATTTAGCAGTGGAACAAGGCTATAGGATGATCTCACTTGACTGAATTTTTAATTTTAAATTTTTATTACTAATTTATTAAATAAATAAATGTTAAGTTTTTTATATTTAAAACAAACGAGATTTTTAAATTATATTTTATAATATAGAGTAATTTTGGAAAACATCAATGTTTCTGCACCTCTAGTATTTGAAGCTTTTGGCTTGCAAGCCAAAAAATGCTATTGCCAAGCCGAAGTAGAGTTTTACAAACGTGAAAAGCTGCAGAGAAATTGGTCGTCAAGGAAGAGAGGACGTAAAAGGTCTGTACGCAGATGCTCGAAAAGTGTTCCAAAGCAGTGCGAGAGAGCGAGAGGGTGACTATTGACCTCTCGTTTTGACTCAATGCTTGGGAACACTTTTCGAGCATCTGCGTACTAAGCTAAAGTGCCAACGTTCTGACGCTCTGAATGAAGGAGTAGGCGGTGGCTGGCAGTGCAGCATGTACGACAGCTGGGATCGTCCAGAGGTACAGTGGCCAGTTCAATTCACAGACCGCTATATGAAATATGTATTAAATGCTAATTAGTTTATAAAAGATGGAGAAAATCATGAATTTGTTCAATATTTGTTCTGCCAGCCAATTTCATTTGTTCAAAAAACAGCTGGCTAGTGGTGATAGTTGGGCAAAATCACACAGAAAAAGACAGAAATAATCGATACTATCGAACTAAACCACGAAAAAGCAACTTTTTTTTTATCATTTTTGTCACCACTAGATTCCTATACCTTATACACAGGGAAAAATTTGCATTTTGGCCAAAAATCAGAATTGGAAAAAGCAACTGTAGTGGAAAAGGGGCCTAACCGGGCAACCAATTTCAGTTGTTAAAATACAGCTGGCTAGTGGTGATAGTTGGGCAAAATCACTTATCGATAGGCAGAAAATGAATGAAATAATCGAAAAATAATGAAAAACTACCAAATGCAACTGCTTCTATTAGTTTCATCACCACTAGATTCCTATACCTTTAACACAGGAAACGTGTAAAATGGCTGCCAGATCAAATCAAGCCAATAATACGGCTATGACACAGGGCAGAAGTTTTCATTAATTAGATACTTCATTAGAACCTTGAAAGAGACAACTATATGTCTTTTTTGTTTCGGATTTTTTTCGTAATGCGACTACGGTCAGACTGACTTAAAAGGTAAACAATAACAATGGCCGGAATTCGCAGTGCATAATTTATTCATTTCTGGAGTCCTCATGCCAATACTCCTGCAGAAATTAATATGAAAACCATTAAACTGATTCTTACAGCTTTTCTTGTACATAGATTTAGTTAATTTATAATAATTGCAAAATTTCGAGGCGGAAAAATCATGCGGCCGAAATCTTATTTATTTTGCTTTTGTGCAGAATAGTTGCTGAAAATGATGCTAAGCCTTCATCAAAAACCAATATATTTTGTGAGACCGTTTTGTCTAATGAGCAATCAATATACTTTTTAGATACAATTTAATGAATTAGAGACGGTATATTCTATCGAAATAATTTTTTGTCTGGTATTTTTTTTGATAAGTCGATAAGTTTTTCAATTAATGAGCAATTAATGTGTTAATCTCTCATTGAAAGTGCCGTATAGTCGTCTTGCTCGCACTTAAGCCTAGTACTAAGATGAACGAAAAAAATCCATAAACGGAAAACTTCATATAAAAAAAAAAGAACGAAAAGAGCAAGAAGAAGAATTTTGTGGTATTTCGTTTGGTCGGGTACTAAGATGAACGAAATTTCGTGAGCGAACCGGGTAAAACGGTTGGCAAAAGACACTAATAAACAGCTGTGATTCCGTAAGCTAATTATATCAATTGCATATATTTCGTAAGCAGCATGCTGGGGAAGGGGGAGAGGCAATCGCTACTCGGTTGTAGCGCTTCGACAGCCGTGAGAATAATGTGGAATTGATAAAAGTCGTAAGGGCAAGCCATATTATATGCAATTTAGTACATAAATTAACTTTTTTGTGTTTTTATTGACAATTTTATTGCATATATTTTTATTGGCGGCGATGGCGGTAGCGCCACTATTATTTGCCTTCAACTCCATTACGGAACATTACATTAATAATACGCCCAATCAAATTCGTTAAGTTAATTTCTCTTTTTAAAGTTTATTTATAAAGTTTGTTTACAAAACACAGCTGGAAATACAAGTCAGTGTGACCGATCTTGACCGATTCTGACCATTTTCTTTGTTTTCTTCGGTTACACTAATTCCCGAACGAAATATATCGCAATTTCGCTCACGAAATTTCGTAAGCGGTTTTCGTTGATCTTAGTACTAGGCTTTAGGCAAAACCCTATGGTTTTTATGGCACTTTCAATGAGAGATTAATTGCTCATAGCATTATGACACTGTATTAATAATAAAACAAAATAATTAATTAATTAATTAAACAAAATAAATAAGTTTTCGGCGGCATTGTTTTTCCGCCGTTAAATTTTGCAATCTATGTACAAGAAAAGCTGCAAAAATCAGTTTTATGGTTTTCATATTAATTTCTGCAGGTGTATTTGCATTCCAGAAATGAATAAATTGTACACTGCGAATTATGACCATTGTTATTGTTTACCTTTGAAGTCAGTGTGACCGTAGTCGCATTACGAAAAAAATCCGAACCAAAAAAGACATAGTTGTCTCTTTCAAGGTTCTAATGAAGTAGCTAATTAATGAAACCTTGTGCCCTGTATCATAGCCGTATAAGCAGTGAGAGAGAGCGAGAGGTCAATAGTAGGGAAACACTTTTCGATAGCGCTGTTTTAAGGGCCGGTACGCAGATGAAAGAACAAAATACCTTAAAAATACCAGGGGGCGCGAGGGAAGACTTTTGTATTTCCAGAGCGGGGTGACGAACAGAATAAAAAATGTATTAAAACGACCTGTTCTCAACTATTGGGCTCTCACTCTCTCTTACCGTTTCTTCACACATTTCAAATATATAGATCCCGCCAAGAACAATAATTTACACAAAACCCGAGTCCAGGAGTTTAGAAGAGATAAAGTTGTAGGAATTAAATTGGTAGAGGCAAATTCAATAATACGGGATTTGGGCAATATAAAATATTTGCATAAATAAAGGTCTGGAAGGAAAAAGCTCCCTCGATGTCATATTTGGTTAAGACTTTGATGAGCACGGTGAGATGTCACGCTCGGTGACTGAGATGAAGGCGTCTAAGGCGACGGCAAGCGCCCGCTGCTGCTGAGAGCAGTGTCTGGCTGGAGCTACAGAAGGACATGAACAGCGCTCCTCCTGGTATACAATCAGAGTAACTTCGATTCATTCCACTAGTAAAACAGGAGTAGCTACGGCAACCTCCTAGGTGGTGGTAAATTCCATTTGGTACAAACAGCCGGTAGAGCAGCCCTTGTCCTCGTTGTCGATCCAGGAAAGAATGTTGGATAATAAGTAGGGGGAAAAAGAGGTGGTACATGATCGAGAGAATCTGGGCCACGGCGCAGATGAAATATTCCAAAACGAAGCTGCACATCTGTGGAACTGCCTTGTCTTTCGAATGGATTATATTGTCAACAAACATACAAAAGCTTATTTTAAATACGTATGACTGCATCATTTACCTCCCAAAAATGCTGAAGAGCGTTTTAAGGAGCGGTCACGCTGGAAAAATATTAAATCTTTTTGGGGTTGCGAACTGTTTTACTGTCTGCGTACTAAGCTTAGGCTACGTAATCACTAGAGCTAAAATTTAGCAACTAAGTGAGTGCAAGCGAGAGGTAAATACACTTTTTCGGCGCCTCTTAGTAAGGTCGGTACTCAGATGAGCTAAGAGAAATACTAGAATATATATAGTATATACTAGAATAAACATCGCGCTAGGTCTTTTAAATCGGATGACTATTAGCCAGGGTGGCGCGGAAGGAAGGAAATATTTGATAATACCCTTGCGAAATGGAGACGGGCAATAGGAAACGAAGCCTTATTGCTTTTATCAGCGGGGAAAATGAATTTATTTACAATACAATTAAAGAAGTTTGAATGTGGGATCTTGACCATAAAACAAATACAAATAAAAATATTAAAATAAAATTAAGTCTTAAAAAATGAAATTTAACAGGGAAATAAGCAAATGAAATAGAAAAGGGCCAAAATCCGAAATTAAAAAATTAAGGATATGTTGTGGTCGCCTACTGGGATTCTTTTCTTAGTTGGCTACCACCACAAAATGCTGGTGCTTCGAAGCATACAAAGACTACAAAAAAGAGAAGTGGCAGCGGGAATGGAAATGACTCGGGAGGACTAAGCAAGCAGCCGCCATTGGGCTCCGTGGAGAGGTCATGGTGAGAGATCATAGTGGTCAGTCCCAAGGATCCGCTCGCGGTGACTTAAGCGCCAGCAGCCGTCTTTGGCGTGGATGTGCCAACGATGCGGCACGTTGCTGGTGTTCTACGACCACAATGCGAAGAGATCCACCAGCTGCCAACTGGGTGAGGAGGAGGAGCAGCAGACGGAAGAGGCTAGACAAACAAAGATGTCTTTCGGTCAACACTCCCTAGTGGGATCTCCAGCAGTGGCAGCAGCTGCAGGGCCAAGAGCAGATCGCCAGGAGCAGCTCGGCGGCATCGGAAGGTGGCCCTGCTACATTGAAAATCATAATCTAAGTAAATAAATAAATAATTTCTTCATTTTGCACTTATTTGTGGGTACGCGGCTTGGCGGCGTTTAATTTGAATTGTAAACAAACACAGCTGACCGTATGGTAGTTTAGTCGTTTCGTATGGATTTTTGGTGAACGCCATAAAACCTGGTCAGACTAGAATTATAAAACCCTTTCAGCTAGCTAATAGCATTATGACACTGTATTAAAAACTTCATTAACTGGCGCATTAATTAGAGGCTTGACAGCAACCATAGGGTTTTGCCTAAGTGCGAGCAAGACGACTATACGGCACTTTCAATGAGAGATTAATACATTAATTGCTCATTAAGCTTAGTACGCAGATGCTCGAACAGTTCGCAACCCCAAACAGATTTAATCTTTTTCTAGTGTGACCGCTTCTTAAAACGCTCTTCGGTATTTTTGGGAGGTAAATGATGCGGTCATACCAATCTTAAATCAGCTGTGTTTGTTGACAAAATAAATTATTTGAAATATAAAGTTAGTCAACATGTTTAACGATGAAGCTACGATAATAGCTGTTTGCAATGACAGCAATTTCCTCCCATGCCTTTCTTATCTGAACGGAGTCGTAATGTTTACTGTGGCCCAAGTCCCAAATTATTGGCTGGGCCTCAATAAACTGAATAAGCAGGACTGTCTCTTCCTTCGTAAAGTCCATTGTTCTGCTTTTTCGCATCTTGGTAATTTTAGCGTTTTCCATATTTTTGAACCAAAACAAATTAAGAAATTAACGAAACAAATTAACGCAACAAATTAACAACGAAATGTTTTTCGGGATATAAATGTAAATACAATGCGTGCGAAATGCCGTTAACTCGCGAAAACTTCAATTAAAGCGCGGCAAAGAGAGATAGAGTGAGATGCCAATAGTTGAGAACAGGCCGTTTTAATAAATTTGTTATTCTGTTCGTCACCCCCCTCTGGAAATACCAAAAGTCTTCCCTCGCGCCACCTGGTATTTTTCTGGTATTTTGTTCGTTCATCTGCGTACCGGCCTTTAAAACAGGGCTGTCGAAAAGTGTTTCCCGACTATTGACCTCTCGCTCGCTCTCACTGCTTTACAACGCTGTTCGAGCATCTGCGTACTAAGCTTTAATTGAAAAACTTATCGGCTTATCGAAAAAAAAAATACTAGACAAAAAATGAGTTCGATAGAATATACCGTCTCTAATTCATGAAATTGTATCTAAAAAGTATATTGATTGCTCATTAGACAAAACGGTTTCACAAAATATATTTTGGGTTTTTGCTTAAGGCTTAGCATAATTTTCAGCAACTATTCTGCACAAAAGCAAAATAAATAAACAAAATAAATAAGTTTTCGGTGGCATGGTTTTTTCGCCGTGAAATCTTGCAATTATTATGAATTAACTAAATCTATGTACAAGAAGAGCTGTTCAGTTTAATGGTTTTCATATTAATTTCTGCAGAAGTATTTGCATGAGGATTCCAGAAATGAATAAATTGTGCACTGCGAGTTCCGGCCATTGTTATTGTTTACCTTTTAAGTCAGTGTGACTGGAGTCGCATTACGAAAAAAATCCGAACCAAAAAAGACATATAGTTGTCTCTTTCAAGGTTCTAATGAAGTAGCTAATTAATGAAAACTTGTGCCCTGTATCATAGCCGTATAAGGGTTTAGCGCTAGTGAGTATTAGGAAAAGTTTTTTGCTTTGTGTTATATACTGGTATATTTTAAGAATTTCGTGGTACTTAGTGGTATTTTTATAATAGTACTTTCATGGTATTTCGCAAAACTGAAATGGTAGTGTTGGGCATTTATCGTTATCGGTGGGGCTGGGCCTACTTTAATTGTATAGCCGCACGTGCACCGTCAAAACAGAGAAATCACAGGCCATGGATAATGATAAATATAATGAAGACCTGAGTATGGAGGTAGTGGAGCCCGAAGATGCAGAGAGCGACATGGGGTCAGCCTCAGACAGCGAAGTAGAGGACGAAGACTCTGATTCCAAGCAGCCAAAGGAAGTGTACCTGCCCGGCAAAAGTATGGCTGATGATGAGGAGCTGGTATGCGACGAAAGTGCATACGTTATGTTGCACCAGGCTTCTACAGGAGCACCCTGCCTAAGCTTTGATATAATTCCCGACGAGCTGGGTCAATGCCGACAGTCGTTTCCGATGACTGCTTACATCGTTGCTGGTACGCAAGCAGCTCGCACCCATGTTAACAACCTTATCGTGATGAAGATGGGCAATATGCACAAGACGCAGGATGACGATGGTGACGACGACGAGTTGGAGGACGATCAAGATGACGTTGACCGGGACGACCTGAAGAAGCCGCAAATGACTTGCGCTCTTATTAAGCACCAGGGCTGTGTTAACCGAGTCCGCGCTCGTCGTCTGGGCAACACGGTATTGGCCGCCTCTTGGAGTGAGCTTGGGCGTGTCAACATATGGAATCTAACGAAGCCCTTGCAGGCCGTTGAAGATGCTGAGCTGCTAAAGCAGTATGATCAAAACGAAGCCCATCCGGTCTACTCGTTCAGCGGACACCAGCAGGAAGGCTTCGCCGTAGACTGGAGTTCTTGCGCAGAAGGCGTGCTGGCCACAGGTGACTGCCGACGGGACATACATGTGTGGAGTCCCTTGGAGGATGGCACCTGGAAGGTGGATCAACGGCCTTTGGCGGGACACACACAGTCCGTCGAGGACCTGCAGTGGAGCCCTAATGAGCGGAGCGTGCTCGCTTCGTGCTCGGTGGACAAGACGATCCGCATTTGGGACTGTCGGGCTGCACCGCAAAAGGCCTGCATGCTTACTTGCAAGGACGCCCACGAGAGCGACATCAACGTAATCTCATGGAACCGATCTGAGCCATTCATCGCCAGCGGCGGCGACGATGGCTTTCTCCATGTCTGGGACTTGCGTCAATTTCAAAGTCAGAAGCCCATTGCCACCTTTAAGCACCATACGGATCACATTACCACCGTGGATTGGTGTCCAAGCGAGGCTACAGTGTTGGCATCGGGCGGCGACGATGACCAGATCGCCTTGTGGGACCTTGCCGTCGAAAATGATCCCGACCAGGCGCAGGTCCAAGCCCGAAACGAGGACGAGCTCAGCAAGCTGCCACCGCAGCTGCTCTTTATCCATCAGGGCCAAACAGAAATCAAAGAGCTACACTGGCACGCTCAGCTGCCGGGCGTGCTAGTCTCCACAGCCAACAGTGGTTTTAACATTTTTCGCACAATCAGTGTTTAACGCTATATTAAAATAAAAATTAAATAAAATTATATAAAACTTGTGAGATAGAAAATTAATTAAATTCAACACATGGGAAATTTTCTAATGTCGAATGCGACATTCGTACGCATTTAAAGTGAAAAAATCATGCCAAGATCTAAAGCTTTGTATATCTTATATGTAGCTGCCATAGGAACGATTGGGCACAATAAGCCGATTTTTGTTTGTTTTAAAGATATTGGATTCAAATTAAATATTAGAATAATCCTTTTTATACTCGGGTATATAGGGTATAAGGGTATTATAGGTTAGTGACAACCGAGAATGTATGAAAGAAATCTCTGACCTCATAAAGTATATACATATATTTTTGATCAGCGTCACCAGCCGAGTCGATTTAGCCTCTGTCCGACTTTCCGTCCGTGAGAAAAACAGATCTCAAAAGTATATGAGCTAGAGTTACGAAATTTGGTGACAGCATTCTAATCCACTTCCGCCCCGAAAATCATAAAAACGTTATATGACCTATAGTCGTGATCTTCAGCTTAAACTAAATAGATAAAATAAATAAGTATGCATTCGCGGACGTTTTCTGAAATTTAAAGAAAAATCGGATGATAAACAAGGATGTTATAAGCAATAAAGTTTCTGTACATGCTTCTTCTTTTATATTGAGAATGCCAGTGCGTGTTGCTCAACAAGGCCCTAGCAACGTTTGTCTTCATTTGTCAACAATTTCTTTTTCCATGTCTATATGCTATTTAATTTCACCTACAATGCTTTGGATACTGGGTATTTCACAGTCGGTCACACGCGATTGTAGCTTTTCTACTTGTTTTTTTTTGGAAACTATAGTAAATTCACCTCTTAGTATATCTACATCAAAAGATTGTTTGTACTTTGGGTCTATGATAAGCTTTCAAACATGTCATATGCCCAGTGGTGCAACCCTGCTATGACCGAATTTGGTAATTCTACAAGATGCATCTTCGAAGGTACATTCGTAATCAATCGTTTCTCCAACTGTTAGAACACAGGACTGTAATGGGAAGTTGTTTTGTTCCTGCCTGTCAAAGCTTCGGCAATCGTTCGGCTTATGCTATTTTGCTTTGTTGTACTATAGTGACAGCTGTCACTTTACTTTTGCAAGTAAAAGTGTGTGTCGGGTGTGTTGTTAAGAGCAATTTATTCAGGTTTTGATAAAGATTTAGCGAGTTTTAAAAGTGTAAAATGTTCAAGAGAAGCTAGCAAGCGTAATATACGGTGGCTGGCCGCTGCGCAAAGACGTAGTTTAAATATTTCATGTAGTCCGATTAAGGAACACAAGAATATATATTGCCTGAGGACTTTGTCTCTACAGATGATGGCATACTTGGCAAAATGCCATTTAAAAACACACTAATTTAAATAATGCCTTACATAGTAAGTAACACGAAACATTCTGTTTTTTAAATGAATAATTTCTTATTTTTTTTCTTACATGTTGGTGCAGTTAAAGAAGATGGGTTAAATGAAAGATGATACATCCAACTTATTCGGGGTGCATTTAAGGTCTACAAAGGTCAAGCAAAACACAATAAACAAACTGAGGGTGTCAATAAGGAAAATAAAGCAGACAAATAAAATAATCCCATATCCTAAGAAGATCCATTTAAGTTATTTTTAAAATTTAAAGTTTATAATATGAGCCCAAGGCGAATTATGTTTTAATTTTATGCTTTGGTTTTAAAATTATGCCTTAGCAAGATTAGCGGACAGCAATATTGGCTGCGCTCGAGAAGTAAGATAAGCGAACAACAACTATGCTGCGCCCGAGAAGTAAGAGAAGCGAATAGCAACTATGCTGCGCCCGAATTGATCTCTCGTATTGAACGATCGAATGACAACTGACCAATAGCTTCGGCAAAATAGGCGGCCGAAGCTGTGCTTAGGGCAAATGCCGAGGTTGTGCATAGATAAATGCAGATAACTATGCGTGCAATATTCGGCTGCTGCTGGGCCATTACTTCGGGAGGGCATGACCAAACAGTAGCCTTTAAGGGATGGAGAAAAATGGGAAATCGAAGCTTTTTCATACTGTGGGTTAAAGCATTACCAAATAATTAAAAAACGTGGAAAAAACTAAAATTTTAAATGTAATCTCATGCGGGTCGAGTCCTTCTATGGAAAAAATACAACGGGAGGCATTTTTAGGGCATCCACTGAAACGGACTGGCTGGTTTTCGAGATATTTCTTGAAACAATGTTGAACCTAATTAGATGAGCGGCAGTGTATAATTTAATACCTTGAAAGTGGGCATGAAATTGTCTTGTATAATATGTGTAGCGCCAAACGATGTCATCTGGAAACAGCTGCTATATTTCTGCATATATTGGCCAAGAAGTGCTTAGAATCATTTCCAATTCCAGAAACTAAAGAGCTTAAAGGATCTGGTGGTAGGACCAACTGTGGCAATTTAACTTTGCCTCCAGCACAACATAATCCTGTATTTTAACGCCTTACAATATTTACAAATTTTTGTCATTTCCCCAATTGTTACCGATTTGTCGGCACAATAATCTATTGCCGGACCTTCCCTGGACTTCCACGAATAATTCAAGACCAAAATTAGCCAAATCGGTCCAGCCGTTCTCGAGCTTTAGCGAGACTAACAAACAGCAATCCATTTTTATATATATAGATAGATTTTCCAGTCGGTTCAATCTGCATTAAAATCCTATATACGTGGTATGCCAGCCAGTAAAGCATCTACATTACGATCCTATACACGTGGTATACCAGCCTGTAAAGCATCTGTATTACAATCCTATATTTGTGGTATACCAGTCAGTAAAGCATCTGCATTTTAATCCTATACGCAATAGTATATAGGACGGAAATACAGCACGAAGTGTGCTTGGCTAATCGCCTACTTGCTCGATTCGAAGCAGGAGATTTTGAAGGTATACTAGCAGAAAAAGCGGCCAAGCTTATGGAAAAGTAAAGCATGTTGTAGTATGAATTCGAATGCTTACTGCATTCTAAGTATGACAGATGTAATCGATTCTCGAAGCCAAATTTGCGAAACTGGGTAGCCGTTTTTCCCATTAATTAACATTTTGAAGAACTCTTTGTACACAGGAGTGTGTTTCTCTAATAATGTTAACGATTCGCGAATTCGTTTTCCCTCAACCCGAATTTTCACCAAGAGTTTCATTAAAACAAGATCAATGTCCTTTGATATTTGTTTACATAATAAATTTCTCGTGTTGTCACAAGATAAATTAGCTGATAAGCATTAAGTAAACGATGATTGTTTTACAGGTATTTCTTGCCAAAAATGAAAATTTTTTGTTTTTTAATTTTAATTTAAAAAAGTTGCTGATCTAAGTAAATGAATACTTATTATGTTTATTGCAAATAGATGTGTTTTTAATATAAAAAAAAAATCAAGACGATATCTTCAATACGAATATATTTTTATTGCCTTCAAAGTTTGGCGTATGGTTTGTACGCAGACTTTTTATGACAGGTGTTAGTATAATTCGTTATTTCCAGTACTCTGTGTATACATATGAAGAGCGATGGTAAAATGACAACAGAGGTGAAAGAGTGCACAAAACGAGCTTAGAAGCGCTTTCAATGGTTTTTTTAAATGTGTGTGAAGTGCCTTTTCTCCAAGACAGCTTTCGAGCCGAAGAAATGCGAAGGAAATTTTAGAAGGAGATTGATAAATTTACAAATAAGAAAATATATTCGGTCGAAATGGTTAGCATTCAAAAGATGTTAGTTCAATGCTCCACGTCGAGCGGTGCATATGTGCAAGCAAAAATTTCGCCCTGAAGAAGGTTGCCGTAGTAAAACAGATACATTGTTTTTCGATTACTTACATTAATTTAAACCGGCGCTGGACGACATGCCCTTAGCGCATTCAGATGACTTTGACATCTCTTATCTCTGCGTTTGATAAACGATTCGTTTAATCCCGTTGCGGCTGTCGTGGAGACGAATGAAATACAATCCGTCTGTTGGTAATGATCTATTTCACAGCAGTGTTTTACTTATAAATCTGAGGCACGTTGACTGGACACCAGTTGCGACATGGAAAAGTCAAAACCCGGTGAAGCTCTTCAAGATCGGTCATTGAGTCTTGTAGAGGCACCGCTAATGGCACAAATAACTGGACAGGTAACGGATTGTGTTTTTAAGACAACGATTGACCGAAATTTCATCGGTCAACTTCTCACAACTTTCAGGAGGAGCAGCCATTGGATCCTCCCTCGGTGCCGCAGTTCCTGTTGGATACTGCACAGGGGTGAGGAATAGTCCCGCCGAGGTGAGTACAGTTTAAGTCTGCCAAGGATACATAAATGATCACAAATCCACTCAGATCATGCGCTCCTGGTGTAACGAGACAATAATTGACATTAATTAATTACTTCGGTGAGACCGGCATGGAGCTGCTGTGGTCGTTTGCCGTCTCAATTTTTCTTGTGGGTGGAGCGATTGGTTCAGTGACGGACGTTGCACTATGGGGCGTCTAAACCAAATACCGCGAAAAAATGAAATTTTTTTTTTTAAGATATTCAAAATTGTGTAAATGCCACTTTAAAGATAATTAAATTCTGCATATAAATCTGAAAGAAAACGAATATGCGTTGATTAATCCTCCCACAACATGCTTTTAAAGTAGAGGCTTTGGAATACATTTTTGCAAAACTGTAGAAATAATACATTCTATGGTGTTTTTCAAATTTGTTTTTTTAAAAACGCACATTTAAATTGATAGTAAAATCATTATAGCTATAAAATTGGAACTTACTTAATATTTTAATAAAAATAAAAACCGAATTGCTTTATATTATCTATTTTTATACCCGGTACCCATAGGTTACAAGGGTATTATAAGTTAGTGCCAATCGAGAATGTATGTAACAGGCAGAAGGAGGCATCTCCGACCCCATAAAGTATGTAAATGATCAGCATCACCAGCCGAGTCGATTTAGCCATGTCTGAGCATTTAGCGTGTCTGAGCACTTAGCTTTTGGGTGGCAATAGCGAAAAAAAGTGTTGCGTGCTTTCGAGCGCAGTATTAATTCGTAATGCAGCTGGGTACAGCTGTAGAATTAGTCTTTTTTGAACGTTTATGTTATGTTATGTTATTTATGTTATGTTTTTAGTAACATTTGACTTTATTTGTCAACTTTTTGTTTTTTCCATGTCCATGTACTTTGGGTACCGGGTATCTCACAGTCGGTCACTCGACTGTAGCTTTCTCACTTGTTTTTTTTTTTTTAATAAATACTAAAATATACTTTTTTTTTTTTATTGTTGGACATAAAGTAGTGAACGCCGTCGGGTTCCGTTGTTAAATTACTTTAAAAAAAAAACTTTAAATAAACTTAAATTTTTACAAAATTTAATTCTCGTCAGCCCTGGTTCCGTAGTATAGGCGGCTAATGAGGTGTTTGCAAATAACTATGTTTTGGTTGGCGGCATGAGCTTTTGGTTGAGTTTTTTTATACCATTTTTTATTCTTGACCCAGAAATAATTTAATTCGCACTTCCACCAACTGAACAATAGACCGAGGAAGTCCAGAAAGCACGAAACAAGGACTTCAAACATTTTTGAGGAAAGTGCAGTCGACAGAACTCAAATATTGCTGATTAGCTCAGATCCTTTAATTTTAAACTTTTTTAAGAGTCCTCAAAACAAATACTTAGAATGCCGAAGGCGGCTCTTGATCTGCTAAAAAGTACTCCTAAAGAACAGCACGAGTATGAAAATATATTTGATTATTCGGAGAGCGATAGTGAAAATAATTATGATGAATAAATGTATATTAAAATGTTGGTTGTATAATATTGTTATATTATTGGCTAAATGACCTAGAATAGAATAGAACTTTAAGCATTCTTTTAATTTTGAAAAATTTTCGAGATTCTAGACAATTTTATTAAAAAAAAGTTAAAAATATGACAGTTTGGCCCTATTAATCCTATGATATATATATATTATATTATTACATATATATTATATAGTTGTCCGATCCTAATAAAATTAAAACTGTAATTCTGAAATAGTAAAAATCGCTATATCTCGGAGTTGATGTAAATATGTTAAAAACAACGAAGTTAAAACTTTTTTTTAGTTTTTTTAATGAAATTAAATCTAAAAATAATGACAAAGTTAAAACTTGATCTTCGAATAAATAATTTACTTATGGCAAAACACACTAAAAAAAATATTTTTTAATTAAAAAATTAAAAATAAATAATTTAGTTATGGCAAAACACACTAAAAAAAAATATTTTTTAATTAAAAAAAATGTGCACTAAATAAATTTATCTTATGATGTTTTTTTTACTAGTTTTATTACTTCTAACAATACCTCATACAAGTTTTTTTGCTTCACGGCTCCGCTTCACGGCTCACGCTTTCTCTCTGAGTTCCTAATTCTCGCACTTTTAGCCGAGTCGATCTAGCCATGTCCGTCTGTCTGTCTGTCCGTCTGTCTGTCTGTCCGTCTGTCTGTCCGTCTGTCTGTCTGTCGGCTTCTACGCGAACTAGTCTCTCAGTTTTGAGCTATCGGGCTGAAATTTTCAGCATAGTATTATTTCTTTAGCACGCAGTATATATGTCGGAACGGCCGAAATCGGACCACTATATCCTATAGCTGCCATAGGAATGAGGGCGAAATTTATGTAAAAAAATTTTAACTTCTCTGTTTTCAACGAATTTTTATAAACTTCGAGATATAGTCGTTATTTATAGTTCTAGAATTACGGTTTTAATTTCATTAAGATTGGACAACTATATCATATAGCTGCCATAGAAGGGATCGGTCGATTTATATGAAAATGTAAGATTCTACATGTAAAATGTAAAATTTACAAAATTTATATAATTTGACATTTTTTTTACATAACCAAAATGGATCGATTTTCAATGATCCAATTGCAGACTGCAAGGGTATACAAACTTCGGTTTACCGAAGTTAGCTTTCTTTCTCGTTTTTTTTTTATTTGGCTACGCCCACTATAGGCGTGATTTTTGGTTGTTGTTCATTAAAATGTCAACTTTATTGCTTAAATCTCCATGTTTATCAACCCATTATACTCAAATCAGAAAACGTCCGCATAGATCTCCTTATTGCATATACTTTTATCATAGCCGAAATTCAAGAGATTATAGCTTGCTTAACGTTTTTCTATAATTTGCGAGGTAGGAGGAAGATAGGATGTAGTCCCAGAGATCTGTTGTTTCATACGGATGAACTGACGGACAGAAGGACATGCCTAAATCGACTCCGTTGCTGATGCTGATATACATGTGGGATTGGTTTTCCATATTAAATTAGAAGTCACACTAGATTGTGGTTTTATAAGTTTATTTGATATTTTTATAGAATATGATAGTTTTATGTAAATAGATTTGATATATGATTAGCAAAAATATTGAATTGGATTTAGAATTTGATCTGTTAGCGTCGTTTTCTCGTCGTTTCGTCGTTTATTTCTCGTCGTTATTCGCACGTCTTTTTTCGTTTGTTACGAACTCCCCCTTTTTCACCTCGCAGATCTCTCTCGTAGTTCAACTCTCTCGACTGTGGTGGGTTAGTCTGAGCTGAGATGCCAGACCCATTCCCACAACTCGACCATCCTTCTAATCATTCGCCCCGAATGAATCGTCGTCATCTTCGAAATGTACATTAATCCATGGTTTCATATACTCCGCACACGAGGTAGTATATCTTGGCCCATCAGAAGATACTGAATCTTTAGCAACGTCGTATGTATCTTTTGGTTTCACCTTAGTAACCCGGTAAAGACCCAAATATTTAGCCTTTAATTTAAGGCCACCACCAAGTTGAGTACGTTTTATAGCGACCAGATCGCCGACTTTGTATTTTGCTGCAGGTCTGCGTCTCAAGTTGTGTGCGTTTTTATTCTCGTTCTGCATGGCGAGAGTTTGTTTCTTGGCAGTCTTGCGGATTTCGTCTTGTTGGTTTAGAAACATTGTGATCAGCTCCTGTTCAATCATCTCTTTTAGTTTGACATCTGAGTTAGTACGCATTTTGATGCCAACCAATAACTCAAATGGAGTTGTCTGAGTGCTCCTGCAGTACATCGAGTTTATAGTCTGCTGAAACTTGCTTACAAATTAATACCATTTGCTTGGATCTTGTATGGAAAGTTTGGACAGGACAGAAACAGTTGTGGCATTGAGGCGTTCAACTTGCCCATTGGCTCTGGGAAGGCCAGTCGTGACAGCGTGAAGTTCAATCTTTTCGTGATTACAATACTCCTTAAACACATCAGAGGTGAAGGCAATACCTCGGTCAGAGATGATTTGGACAGGGTTCCCAAAAATGGCAGTCTGAGCCTCCAGTCTAGTGATGACATCCTTCGATGAAGTTGATTTTGTGGGATACAACCAGCAAAATTTAGTGAATCCATCGATTACAGCTAGAATGTGCTTATAAGCCTTGTGAGTCAATTCCAGAGGCCTCAGAAAATCAATGTGGAATGTTTGGAGTGGCTCTGCTTCTTTCGGTAACGGGTGCAACTCCCCTTCTTTTTCCCTAGCTTTCGGTTAGATACAATACATGGAATTCAGCACCTGATCTGACGCTGCATTTTGTCTTCGAGTTTTGGAATGTAGTACTCTTTTCCTATTATCTCTTTTGTTTTCTTCACAGAAAAATGTCCCTTATCATGTGCTTGCCGAATAATTTCACGTTGAAGAGATAGTGGCATAACTATAAGTTCATCGTCATTGGCTAGCTTGTACAAAAGACCGGCTTTAAGGAAATAATTGTTGTGGCTAGGCTTATCAGAAAGGGCATCAATAATTGCTTTTAACTCCTTGTCCTGCGACTGAACACACTTTAATTTGCTATGCAAGGTTTCGTCGGATATCATCATTACAGGGTATCGGCTTAAAGCGTCCGCGTGACGTATACGTGTTCCCGATCTATGCTCTTGAAATTCGAGAGTCCATCGAGCGACTCTAGAGCAAACTTCTCTTTTTTCCATTGTCTTGGTAAAGGCGTTACAATCGCTGATCAACTTGAAGTGCATACCTAGGAGAAGCTTCAACCACTGCCAAGACTTCCAACTCGTAGCTTGAAAACTTTCTTTTTGCGTGTGTCGTTTTTTTACTCATATAGTAAACAGGATGAAACTGATTATCGTAAGGCGACTTTTGTAATAAAACTGCTCCAAAACCATCAATGGATGCATCTGTATGCAGTTCCGTTTCATGTTGCGGGTGAAAAATCTTGAGCACCGGTTTCTGGGTAATCAAAGTCTTCAGCATATTAAAAGCGGAAATCTCTCTATCATTTATTTTAAATTTTTAAAATAAAATTTGAAGAATAACAGTTATATTCTATTTTTCAAAATAAAAATTGACAAACAATTCCTATTGGGAATTTTTATTTTTAAAAATTACAAATAAGAGTTATGATTTAACTTTTATTTAAAAATTGAAAAACAAGAATTATTTTTAACTTTTATATTGAAAATCAAAAATAACAGTTATAAAAGATTAAAATAATAAAAATTGCGAATAAAAGTTTATCCTATTTCTGCAAAGTCCTTCCAAAAATAAGTTATACATAATTTTCCTATCGTCACTGCTAATTTTTTTGGCTCCAATTTTTATTTATCTCATAACAGTTATTTGCGATACCTGCAATATACATTTATTCACAAAACTTGTCCTAATTTCCTAAACATCGAGCTCGAAACTAACAAAGACACTGTTATGAACTTAAAATATAACAATAATTTATTATTTTTATATCTTATCATAGTTCCTTTCTTTGTGTTTGTATTTGTTTTTGGGGACACTCTGCGTTGGGCATTAATAACATCCGTGTTATTCTCCAAACTCCGGTGACTCCGCCTCGACGTCTCCCTCGCCACACTCTAGGTTCGGCTGGTGGGAATTTTCGCACGATTTTTGTTTTCTGCGACCGCACGACTCGGGCTAAGTTTTCGAACCCCTCTTCTATTCCTCTGCTGCTCACCGGCTCCCCTTGGATTTTTTTTGGAGTTCTCCTCTCTCCTCCTCTCTCTGACCTTCTCCTGGCCTTGGGAATCGCCTTCTCATCGCTCTTCGAAATCATCTCCTCTGTCTCTTAATCTTCCCTAATTGTTTTTCTTAATCCGACTCCACCTTATCACCATGCACCATGCGGTTGGACGAATGCCCTTCGGCATTCGATACCCCGATTGTAAATTGTTAGTCGGGCGCACAACCCCGGGCTTAGATTTTGGCAATGTTTATATCTGTTTTTCATGCGCACGTAACAATCTTTGCACATTGATAATTTATCGTCGGAGATTTTGCGCGTGTTGACCGGATCCGCTACTGCATTCCATTGCCCGGCTGTACAGTCTTTCGCTATGTGTCCAAAATTGTTGCAATTGAAGCACTTTCGACCATTGATTTTTATAAGCGCACCGAGCAGATGTATGACCAGCCGCACCAAAATTATAGCAATTGACCTTTCTTTGCATTGAAAACTCTTTAAAAACCGCATTGTTATTAGGTATTTGATGTTTTAACTTCTCTTCGTGATTTTTAGACTTTCCCGATTTTTCCCGAATTGTCTCGTAACACTTTAGCTTTTCTTTAAACTCTTTCATGTCATTGGCATTGTACAATATTGATTTATTGACACTCAAATCGTTGACGCCATCAATCACATATTGCATAAGTGCGCTGTTATCAACACTACCGCGCGAAGCGATGTCTTTCATTCTAAGAAGATATTCTTGAACGTTCTCACTGTTTTTTACTTTTCTTTCCGACAATAATTAATGTAACTTAGCACCATTCACTTCGGCTTT
Source organism: Drosophila triauraria (assembly GCA_014170255.2). Lineage (NCBI taxonomy): Eukaryota > Metazoa > Arthropoda > Insecta > Diptera > Drosophilidae > Drosophila > Drosophila triauraria. The sequence goes on from JABJVT010000007.1 coordinate 841,774, forward strand.
AAACTCGTTAATTACAGCATGTTTCAGCACTTGCAAACTTCTTATACCACGTTCGCTCATAATGTACATTTTGGCAAGTCTTTTCAGAGATCGATTCGCGAAAATGAATTTTTGTAGGTCGTCCCAATACATTATTGAAGCCATATCCTCAAAATCATTGATCCACACCTCAACTGCAAGAGTATCGTCACCACTAAATGGACGAATTGAATCTTCAACGTCCCAAAAACTTACCGAAAATCTTGGCGAACTGGTACCGAAACTTTTCACAGAGATGCTATCATTATTCTCGGACGACACTGTAGCAGCATTCTTGTCCTTGTCTTTGGGCAACTTCTTTTGCTTCTTTGTGTTGCTCACTACTGAGCGGAACTCTTCTTCTTTCTCGCTCTCACTTCTGCCATTGCTCTCAGCTCTCTCAGAGTTCTGTTCACCGTTTCCTTCATCTTCTCCATTTTCTGCGTCCTCTTCGATTTCATAATTTTCACCATCCTTTTCGTCGTCGTCTTCGTCGGCATCCAAAAGAATATTTCCCGAGCTCAAATTTCAGAAAATATGCAACATTGGGTCGTTTTTGTTATGTTGCAATCCCAATAAGTTGCAAATAACGACAAGGTCGTCGTTAGAAAAATGCTGCGCTACATACGCAACTTTCTGGTTGAACATGCGATTACTTTCGGAAAAATCAAATTCTTCAAATGCACGCAATCGCTTTCGATTATTTCGATCTACGTCATATTCAAACACAAACTTATGTAGGATGTCCACATTTTTTTCCAATATTGAATTGGATTTAAAATTTGATCTGTCTGTTTTCCAATATTGAATTGGATTTAGAATTTGATCTGTCGTTATTCGCACGTCGTTTCAGCTTTGTCGTTTGTTGCGAACTCCCCCTTTTTCGCCTCTCTCTCGTAGTTCAACTCTCTCGACTGTGGTGGGTTAGTCTGACCTGAGATGCCAGACCCATTCCCACATACATATATACTTTATGGGATCGAAGTAGAGCTGGGAAATAATCGATTCTCAGTGCATCGATTTTTTTCGATCTTTTAGAAAAAAAAATCGATTAAATCAATTAAATCGAAGTTTTAATGATCAATTTATGGAGATCTTTATAAATTCATTTAATTTAAGTAATTTATAGAGATCATATACTTATACATGTAAAAAGCAACTAAAAACACATTTCGATTATATAAATAAGGAAAAGTTAAAGGTTTTAAAAACATAAGTAACGAAAGAGATCAATTCATGGAGATCATATACTTAGACATGTAAAATGCAAACTAAAAACACATTTAAGAACAGAAATAACAAAAGAATTTGTTTTCATAAAATAAAAAGCGAACAAAAATTACGTTTCCAGAACATTAAAAAAATGCAATGATTACATATCCAAAAGCCATTGGTTCTTGCTTGTAAACAGAAGCTTGTTTACAGTTTTTGGTTTTAGAGCGGCGCGTCTGTTACATTCTTATTCACAGTGATGGAATTTAGCTGATGAATGCTTCATGATACATCGATGCTACCAAAACAGAATCGATGCTTAAACGAAAAAAAAAGAATCGATAGTATCGATTCTAGAATCGATTTTTTCCCAGCTCTAGATCGAAGATGCCTCCTTCTGCCTGTTACCTTGGACCCTATGGCTGCAAACATAGTGCGCGCTGAGACGAAGACGAAGACGAAGCTGAAGACGATTTGCTTGTGTTTTGTGTGTTTGTGTTTGTATGAACAACAACAAAACACAAGCAAATCGTCTTCAGCTTCGTCTTCGTCTTCGTCTCAGCGCGCACTATGTTTGCAGCCTCAGGGTTCCGTAAATAAGACTTACTTTGTTACAACCAAAACATAGTCACCTGTTATTTGCGAGCTCTGATATTTACTGATCGCATGCCTACTGACGTCTCATTCCATTTTATTTAAACCAGAACTATTCGAGCTCGGTCCCCGCCCTATCGCCATGTTTATAGGAAGCGTTGTCTACTGGACGTGTAATTTTATTATCGGAATGGCATTTCCCACTCTGCAAAAAAACCGCTCTCTATTACCTGTTAGTTGCTTTTTGTCCTAACAAAACGGAATTTGCCGTGGTCGAGATCCATGTGAGGTGGCTCCGCTCGTCGCCGCTGGCTTTAAATCAAAGCAGTCAGATGGTATGACAATCCTAAAATAGGTTCAATAAAATATCGTCTTCAGACCCGGAATTCTTTTTGTTTTGTGGATGATATGTCTCGGTCGTTGGTCAACTACGAATGGGCAAAATTTTCTATCAAACCCATAAGGCCCTCTTTACACCAGGGCGCAAGAACTCAAGCGAAAGCAATTATGCAAATTTATTTTCCCATAAGGATGACGTGTACTAGTAAGAGACGGTATTTTGTGTTTTAATTTTATTTAGAATGTATTATTATATGGAATGTATGAATACATGAAACACGACCATATTCATTTTTCCGAGCATGGATGATTTTCAAGGCTATAACAACTACAAGGTAAGAAAAGGGGAGGTGACGACACAGCACTCTTTCCCGACCGTCGATACCTATTCATCGAATATCGATGCCGATATGCAACCCTCGCAACACAGACTGGGAGAAATTTGGAAGTACAGTCTTAAGTTAAATCCAGGAGGAAAAACTTGACAAGGAAATCTTAGACCTCATAAATATCCACAACCTCGCATATAAGGATCAATGTGAAATCACGTACTCCAAAAAGACATACCCACTATGGACTGTGGGCTAGAGAGCTAAATACAAAAAATCTATATGCGCAGCCATGGAGTAATCTTGCAGTTAATACTGCAAGTCCCATGAAGGGCTTACGGGGGATTGCGGGGGTTCGCCTTGGTATCGTTTTGCTTACAGGTACCGAAAGCTTAAAAATAAATAAATCAATGATCCGAAAAGGAAACCTGTAACGACACCATGCAGTGTTCGACCCTATGTTGGCTGTATTCTATCGTAAAAGTGACGTCTAACACCTCCTCCCAACCCTGAAAATCCTCTGTGCTGGCAAATGTAATGGTTGGTATGTTTCCTTAGTTTAATATTGTTAGGTTTGGTTTAGGTTAGGTTAGGGCGGCGGCTGACACAAAGGTCAGCCCACTTAGGCCATCACTGGCCCATTGCACTGTGGTCCAGAATCCCAAATTGGTGGCAGAAATTCAATTTTTTTTTTTCAAGATTTCAGCAAAAACCATATTAGATTCCAGTAGAGTATTCCCAAGGGCAGTCTAAAAGCATAATTTTACAATTGAAATTGAAGCCCTCGCGATTTAGCCAGCCCTGGAAGTCAGCTGTTCATTTGCATTAAACTTTGCCTTTGCTAGCGTTGAAAGTTTTTACTAATTTCAAAGTGCTATAATTCAGTTATTTCTATGACTATAAATATAAAAAAACATGGAAAACATAGATAAAGGTATTTATAATAAGGGTGTATTCACACAATTATTATTTAATGTGTTTCGTCCTTGTTTATGTGTGCTTTTGTAATGTGATATTTTCAGCAATTCTAACCTCAAACTCGTTGTGTTTCATGGAATAAAAGTATGTTGTATTTGTGCGTATTAGTTGAACTAACAACGTAATGTTGTTGCTTAATGTGTGAACAATGCGACGGTACTAATCTTTTTGCCCGTTTTGCCCCTTTTCCTTAAAATTGAATTTTTGTATGCAACATTAATTTCAATTCCGCTGAATTACTTGAGTTTTGGCTCGAAACGGAAAAAGGTAATGAAGATGATTTGAGCACCTATGAATGTTTCGATGACTATTCCCATGATTTAGATGTGGAAAATGATTAATTAGTTCATTAAATGTATTAAAGTTTAATTCAATAGCAGAAAAAACAAAAAAGTTATGAATTTTAGTACAGGTTTGTATGGGGGCTATACCATCCAGTAATCCTAGGTTGTTGAAATTCACATGGTATGTGCATACTGGTCAAAAACTTATAGTGTCCACATTTCAACTTGATAACACACAAAAAAAAAAAGTTTTTCTAACAAAAACATTAATTTTAATATGGGGCTTGTATGGGGGCTACCATTCCTAGCGGTCCGATTTGGCTGATTCTGACATATGTGCTTTGTGTGTGGAAAAGAAACTAATGTCTGGACCACAGTGCATTGTGATACCGCAATGGATCATTATACCCTTTTTTTAGAAAACCTGCTATTTTCTTCGGGGGGACGGCTGCTAATTCAGCTAGATTGTGGAGAAAATATTCTCCTACATACTTTTTCCTGCGCCTGATAAGGGCCACACAGGAGCAGAAGAAGTGCTCTACTGATTCTACTTCTTCCTCGTTTTGGCAACTTCTACAGAAGTCGTTGTTAAGGACGTTTAGTCGGGATGCGTGGGCTCCTACGAGCCAGTGGCTTGTGATTGCTCTAATCACAGCTGAGCACTGTGTGCGATGTAGACTGAAAAGCATTTTTGTGCGTTTGACGTCAACTTTAGGCCATGTTTGGCGACTGATGTTGCAGTGTGTGGTGTTGTTCCACATTTCTTGTACAAGGGATCTGAAAATTTCCCTTGTCCTGAGCTTAAAAGTGGCTAGGGGCATACGGAAGTCCTCCTTGTCTGGAAGGAGAACTGTGGTAGTGCCGCGTCTGGCCAGTTCATCAGCTATTTCGTTCCCTCAATATTTTGGTGCCCTGGCACCCAGACTAGGAGATAACGAACTTCTGTGCCATCTCTTGAAGAGATTTGCGGCAGTTGTTCACTATCGTCGAGTTTGAGGATAGCGCGCGAAGTGATTTTATTGCTGCCTGACTGTCTGAGTAAATGTTTATTACTCCGTTTATGAGGCTAGAGTGGCGTAGGCAACTAAGAGCCTCGCTTATGGCGAGAATCTCTGCCTGAAAAACGCTGCAGTGGTCCGGAAGACGGAAATGTATTTTAATATTGAGTTGTTCGCAGAAGACTCCTCCTCCAACTCGATTGTCGAGTTTGGAGCCGTCTGTGAAGAAATTTATGCAGTCCTTTTGTCCAAAGGGACTTGCCACCCAGGCCTCCCTGGAGGGAAAGACTGTTTTGAACGTTGTAGAGGTGTGTTCTACGGGTATGCAATAATCTGTTAATTGCTTGCTTGCGCCCACTGATAGGATGGATGAGTGCCCATATTGATGGACTGTCCAGCAGTTTGCGTCTCTCAGACGTCGTGCTGTGATGGTGGCGGTTTTCTTTGCCACTAGCAGAATTGGGGATATGCTAGTAATAGCGTTGAGCGCTTCACTAGAGGTTGTTCTAAGAGCTCCTGTCATGCATAGTTGAGCTACTCTTTGCACCTTGTTGAGCGCCTTGAGTTTAGAACTATACAATAGCGCTGGCCACCAAATGGATACCCCATACAGGAGGATGGGTCTAACTATGGCGCTGTATAGCCAGCTAACTACAGACGGGGACATCCCCATTTGAGGCCTACTGCCTTTTACAAGTGAAAAGTGCAATGTTGGCTTTTCGCACTCTATCCGCTATAGTGAGATTCCAGTTCAGTTTCTTGTCTAGTACAAGCCCCAAGTATTTTGCACTGTCGCTAAACTCTAGAACGGAACCATTTAATTTTGGGGCAGATAACTTTGGGATCTTAGTCTTTCTGGAGAAGAGAATAAGGTCGGTTTTACTTGGGTTTACGTTTAACCCGCTTTCGGATGCCCATCTTGACCGTTTTCTTAATTTAACTGTCATAATGTCACATAGGCTTTGTGGGAATTTTCCCGCAGCATAACAACCACATCATCCGCATAAGCAATAATCTTGCACCCTCCATCTTCTATGTCGCGTAGCAGCGTGTTTACCGCTAAGTTCCATAGAAGCGGAGAGTACCCCCTTGAGGAGTACCCCTGCTGACGTGCCTGCACAGAGTAGATGCTCCTAGTGAAGAGGTCACTTTCCTGCTCAGGAGCAGCTGCGTGACTAATCTCACCAACTGAGCATCTACCCCAAGGCTCAGCATTGCATTGGTTATTGCCCTTGAGTCGATGTTATTGAAAGCTCCTTCTATGTCCAAGAAGGCGGCTAGAGTATACTCCTTGTCTTGCATGGATTTTTCTATACTGGATATGACAGAGTGAAGTGCTGTTTCTGTCGATTTGCCTTTACGGTATGCATGCTGAGATTCAGATAGCAGAGAGGATCGATTGATGTTCTCAGGTGCAGCCCTATCAATCTTTCCAAGGTTTTAGAAGGAAGGAGGACAGGCTTATTGGCCTGAGATCCTTCGGTGTTGTGTGTGAGGCTTTGCCGGCCTTGGGTATAAAACTACTTTGGACGTTAGCCAGAAATCGGGAATTTGGCCTAACTCCATAATGTTCGTGAAGATGGCTTTTAGCCAAGGGACAGAGATCTTCCCCTGCTGCAACTGTGCAGGAAAATCCCATCAGGGCCTGGAGATTTGTAGGGAGCGAAGCTATTTATAGCCCATTTGATGTTGGATTCAGTCATAATGCTATCCAATGCTCTTACCGGGTGGTATGGTTGTGGGTCGCTTGTTTGGGGCCTAAGGTGTTTCCTTAAAAATGCGTGTCTAGTAATAGCATCAGTGTTTCTTCGCTAGAAGAAGTCCACGAGTCGTCCTGTTTCTTGAGATAGCCCAGATTCGAGGACGACTTTGAGAGTACTTTTCGTAATTTTGCAGCTTCCGAAGAGGATTCAATTCCCGAACAGAATTTTCTCCAATCGTCTCTTTTCGCGTGCCTAATGAGCTTTTTTAATTGAGCTAGACTTTTTTTGTATTCCGACCAGTGTTGTTCACAACTTAGTCTTTTTGCTCTGTTGAAGAGTTTCCTACATTCCCCCCTCAGCTTGTCTATTTCTCGATTCCACCAGGGTGGTTTCCATTTGCCTCTCGGCTTGCTGATTGGACAGGATGCTTTATATGCACTGTTACAGGCCTCAGTGAAGACTGTCGTGAGGTGAGTGAGATGTGCCTCCGATGGAGGAAACTGCTCTGGTGGAGCTGGAAGGGCTATAGCCAATCTATTTTTAAAGGCTGGCCAGTTGATTCTACGGGGGTTTGAGAACGTTACTGGGTCAGGGTTGGGAGCACACAATCTTGTGTCAATATATTTGTGATCTAAGAAGGAGTGTTCTTTAGAAACGCTCCACTCTATAAGCTGGTCATACATGCGGTTAGAAGTAAGACCTCCTCCCTGTCCTTGATTACAAAAGTGGGGTCGTTTCCCCTATTGCAGATAAGTAGGTTAGTGGAGAGAAGGTATTGAAAAAGTAACTCACCCCTCTCATTTGGTGCTGCCCCACATCTCGTGGTGGGCATTTGCGTCGCATCCGATCAACAGGCCAGTGCCCCGATCTTCGCAGTCCTTAACGAGTTCCCTCAGTTTGCGACCCGGTATCGGGTCCATTATGTCGTACGCTAAGTATGCTGACACTACACATAGCGACCTGTCTTGGAGCTCCAGACTTATCGATGTAGTGTCGGCATCGCTGTAATTATAAAGCATAAATGCACTGAGGTGCCTTTTAGCTAAAATGCAAGTGCGAGTTTTACCTTCTCCTTGGGCTGCGAGCAGATTAAATTTTGGGGTGCTGAGTTCACAAATCCTGTTGGATACAATCCAGGGTTCCTGAATCAGCACCAGATCGGCTTCGTCTCTCGCTAGACGAAGCATTAGGGCAGCGGAGGCTGCTTTACTGTGGTGGAGGTTGATCTGCACGACCGCTAGAGACATCGTGCAGATTTGCCTCTACCACCGTCACGTCAGCATCAGCATCCAGGTCATCCTCGGGGTCCTCACTCATGGAGTCGGTTCCACCATAACCCAGCTTGCTGAAGCCCCGTAGAAAGGATGCGTCGGATATCACCGACTTGCAATCCTCCTCCTCTTTGCCTGGCTCCTCCACCTCGGTTGCCAGCACCTCCTCAACACCAGGCTCGCTCCTCTGCTTGGTGTCCGACTTGTACACCCGGATCCACACCGAGCTAAAACCGAAGTTCAGCTCCCCGTGCTTAGCCTCAATGGGTGCGGTAGAGTCCTTATTAAGGATAAGCAAAACCTGACGCAATGGGCCCTGCGTCTCCTCCACCTTTGCCACCTTCCAGTCGGAGGACGGCAGGCTGGGGTTGCGTCTCTGCAACATTGAGAGTATCTTCTCCGGCTCCTTAAAGGAGGCTGGGATCCATATAACGGATCTTGGTCTACTCGGAATGTCCTTCCAGTCAACAGCGACCAGCTTGGCACCCGGGTAGACCTCACCCAGTCTCGAAACGGCTGCTTTCAGAAGCTCTGCCGACCGAGACCCTTCCCACGCCATCACCTTGACGTTACCCTGATACCACCCTGCGTCTTTGCAGATTGGTGGGGGTCCAGAGTCCGCTTCCAGCACCTCGAAGCATTGTACAGCCAGTGCTGCCTCAACCCACTTCCACTGGTTCCTCGGAATTCTGCCTTCCGTATCGCCTTAGTCTAGGACTCCTAAAAGGATCTTATCCTTGGCCATCTCTGTGAAGCTTCTGTTCGCCGCTACTGGCATGTGCGTGCGAATCTTCTTTGGGGCATTTTGAGCCGCACTTTCCTGGGAGCGTTGCCGTTTAGGATTCTTAGGGTCCTCTTTCGGTCTCTCCAGCACGAAATTGGGCAACACCGACTTAGCCCACTCCAGCTTCTTCAGCCACTCCGCTGAGGGGGTGGTGATGTTGCTCTTCGCCTGTCTTTTAAGGATTGGCCTTGCTTGCGGCAGACCTTCCCTTCACCCCTGCAGCTGACTGAGCTGCAGCTGCGCTTGTAGTAGCACCTTGCTGGTCGCTCGAGGTGACAGGTGTGTTGGTTTCGGTCACCACCTTGCCTCTGACCAGGGGCGATTTAGCCCAGTTGGCTGCTGTTTCGCCGGGGTGGAGTTGACCTTAGCTCCAGTGAGCCCTGTCATTCCTCCAGTAGCAGTGACTGCCGTTGGGTTGACTGTAGGTGCGGTCACCTCTGTCGTTGGGTTAGGACCCTCGGTCCTCGCCGGATTTATGGGAGTTCCGGTCTTTTTGTTGATATTCTTTGCTTGGTCCATATTTGTTCCCACGAGTGGCGGAGAAAGGGTGGTCCACCTCTCGCAGAGATCCGCAATGCGGGAGGTAAGGCTGGCTAATCCGGAGGGCGCCAGGTATCCGGATGCTCCGTTTGCGACTGGGCTAGTTTTAAAGGGCCCCAGCCAGGCTGATCATCGGCACGGGTCGCATGACACCTTGATCCAGCCCTTCACCTTAGCCATGATAAGAGATCGCAGAGGCCTGTGGCATGGCTATGGAAAAAGCTCCGCCCCAGTCTGCGAATCCCAGATCTTAGCTGGTGCCATCCCTAGGGACACTGGAGCACCATTACCAGTTGGCACCCTCGTGGACGGTTCAGCTATAGGATTTTGCCAACCTTAAATATTGTTAAGTTACGACAGATAATATAATCGAAAATGAGACTCACGTCTATTAACTTCCCCAGAGCGTATGCCTCGCATTCACGCCGCACCCGAGCGCGAAGGTAGTCTTTGTGTCTTACGCCCAGTGCATCAGCTTGATGACTTGAGATTAATCTGCACGACTTTTGCCATCGGTGCTGACGGGAATCGGAGTCGGAGACTTGTCGTCAGTGACCATATCATCCAACGTCATTGACCTCGTCCGTCTCGTCCGGCTCGGCAAGGAGGCCTGTGATCTTCGCTTTGCTTATGGCGTTCCGGACTTTGGGGACTACGGCTTCCAGCTGCAGCTATGAGTAGAAGTAACGGCTGGCTCGACTTTATCTCTTTTTCCGCCTTGAGTATGGCCCAGTCCTCCGTTTCGATTCTGTGCTCGCAGACCCTGGATCACTTTTGCGTGATCCGATTGCCCCTTTGGCACCAATATGCGGGCTCTGGGTCTCCTCGGTATCTGCCTGGCGTGAACTAGCCTTTCTTAAGGCCTGCTTATGTGTTTCTTAGCTTAGAAACACATTCTGCCAGGAAGCTTCTCGAGAACCCATTACTGATTACGCGGTGCCCTCAGACCATATACGAAGATTTGATGGAAGGGACAGGGCCGCCCGACATGGCAACCAACCTTTCGGCCACCTCTGCCTCGTATCTCCTCTCACTTCAGGCGTCTATTGTCATGGAGTTCATCCATCAGAGCCATAGCCAGACTATTTCTGACCAACTCACTAAACTTCTTCGCGGTCTTGATGAATAGTGTCGCCCTAGCCTTCCCCTTAATACTCTTTGAATCAGTACTGAGTACTGAGCCCTGACTGGACTCAGCAGCCCTCCTCGTCCATATACGATAGTTTATGGAGTTTCTCCTCCCCGTAAAATTCAAAGCACGGCGTTGGGTATTCGTTTAACATTCATAGACGCTCACTTTTCTCGACGACGCAAGCGCAGTGGGCCAGCTTGGCTCCAAAGCTTACGACCCACGGTTGCCCGGCCATGGTAGGGCTCCGTTCTGACAGCGAACCGAAAGTCAGCGGGCACGGTTCGCGTAACACGCCTGACCTGTGTGAAGATATTTTAATTCGGTGCAAAACGGGCCACTTTTCAAAAACGGCGAAACGGCTTGAGCTAGTTAATTAATTTAAATGACATATAATAACGTAACATTTAGAGAATTGCTCTAAAAACGTTTCATTCAAAAATATGTACAGGTATAGGAGTTATAGGGAATCTCCCGTGGCCCCTGCGGTGTACATCCTAACTGTCCACAGAATCGTCCGATATGAAAAAAAAAATGAATTAGTTAAAGTATAATTGTCCCGAGGTATCACCGTGCAGTTTCTTCTTTTTCAATATTTTTTTTCGATTTTTTATGAAAGTTTGAAGTCAAAAATACAATTTTTGACTAAAATGTAAAGTTTTATTGTTAAAAAAAATATAATTAAACATAAAATTAGCAAAAACGCCGACGGTGATACCTCGAGAATTAGTTGCAGAAGCTGTGCGCAAAATTTCAAAACAATTGGTCATGTAGATTTTGAGTAATCGTGTACACCGACTTTGAAAATGACACATTTAAGGAGAGCGCATTAAAGTTTTGGCTGCCCATACATCGAACATAGAATATATTCCGGTCAACTACCCATTACTTCGTTATTTTTGCTCCGATCGATTTCAAAGTTGAACGTCATGTTTTTAAGATGATGGGCATTCATAAAAAAATTAAAAAAAATACGAAATACGAAAATGTCGAAAAAAAAGCACACAAGCTCTGTTTATACCCGGTACCCATAGGGTACAAGGGTATTATAAGATAGTGCCAACCGAGAATGTATGTAACAGGCAGAAGGAGAAATTTCCGACCCTATAAAGTATATATATTCTTGATCAGCGTCACCAGCCAAGTCGATTTAGCCATGTCCGTCTGTCCGTCTGTCCGTTTGCCCGTCCGTCCGTCCGTGTGAAACAACAGATCTCAGAGACTATAAGAGCTAGAGTTACCAAATTTGGTGACAACATTGGAATCTGTTGCACCCAGATCAAGTTTGTTTTAAAATTTGGCCACGCCCACTTTCGCCCTAAAAAATTATAAAAAAAGTTAAATAAGGTATACTAGTTATTTTCGGGTTAAAGATAATAGATACAATAAATAAATAGGTTTGAGCGGACGTTTTCTGAAAATCGGATGATAAACATGGGAGATATTAGCAATAAGGTTAGAATTTGATAAATAAATAGATTTGAGCGGACGTTTTCTGAAAATCGGATGATAAACATGGGAGATATTAGCAATAAGGTTAGAATTTTAAAACACCCCCCTAAGACGCTGCTATTGCAAGTTGCGCAGCCTGTAGCCGTCTAGGTCGTAGGTTCGAGCCCCGACCGCGCCAATATTTTTTTTTTTTCTGTTTTTTTTTTTTTGCATTTCTTTCGTTTTCCTTTGTTATTATACCCGGAGAACGATTAGAAAAAAATGTAAGAACAAAAATACAAAAAAGAAAATATTTTGGTTTTTGTGGGATTGAGCTCGGGCCAATTTTGCAAAACGTAAATGCATCGGCTGCTTAGACAACTGGGCCACTACCTATATTTCATATAAAGCGCCATTTTCATACTAAGTATGCTTCAACAACTGTTAACCTAATTTTGAAATAAAATTGCCAGCGATTGTTAACATCTAATAGCTTCTACATTTTTTTAATGAAAATATGCTTTTATTGAAATGAAAAAGTGTGTGTGTAAGAGAAAAGAGATCGAAAAATTTCGCCAAACTACAGAAAAGAACGAGCGTGACCAAGAAATAACAAAGAAAAACTATATTCACTTTTATTCCTCAACTTTTTCCGAACTGATATAAAATGTATTATTTAAATAAAGAGGAGAAAAATAAATAAGAATCGGAAATAAAAACGTAAAAACTTTTTTTTTGGCATTAGCGGGACTAGAACTCGGAACTTTCTTGCATAGAAAATGAATGCCCATCGCTTAGACCCTCGGCTATGCTCCATCTTCAGGAATAGACAGCGATTGTTACTTCTAATAGCCTTTACACTTTTTTCAATCAGAAGGCGGTTTGTTTATTGTAATAGAGATGCACAAAACAAGTATGTGTGAAAGAGAAAAAGATCGACTGCTGACCAAAAAATTTCGCCAAGCTACAGAAAAGAACGAGCGTGACGAAGAAATGATAAAAATAACAAAATTTACTTTTATAACCCAACTTTGCCGAAAAAGGAATAGGAATCTGAAAAAAATGTAAATAAATTTTTGGCATGGGCGGGTTTAGAACTCAGAACTTTCTTGCATAAAAACGCCTGCCCACCGCTTAGACGTCTGGGCTATGCTCTATGTTGCGTTATGGACAGCGATTGTTACTTCTAATAGCTTCCACACTTTTCAATAACAAGGCGATTTGTTTCTTGTAATAGAATGTAATTGTAATAAATGAATAAATGGTTTACCCATTTATTTGCAATGGCCTCCCAGGGTCCCGTTTTAATATATGACAAATAATTTATTTAGTCGGGAGCTAATTCGAGCGGTGATTTAATTTTTAATTAAGAAGAAACTGTCAAACGTTTGGGTACTGGGAATCTCACAGTCGAGCACTCCCGACTGTAGCTTTCTGACTTGTTTTGGTATGTCTGCAAGTGTAACAAAGCTATGCGAATTCTATTAATTATGTTTGATTTAATTTTTGTTAACAAGTTTATGAATTTTTAATAAAATGAACGGTCAATGTTTGTTATCCAAGGACAACGTACCGAATTTTAGGCGCGAAGCCAACTTCTTTTTTCTCTTACGCACACACTCGACCTCTCATTCTCTCTCTTCTCTGCTGCTGCTGCTCACGTCACGTTTGTGCTGTAACGACGCATGAGTCATGCTTTTTCGAGCGTCCAGCCTGCTCTATCGATTTATAAGACGTTATCACGTCAAAAACATAGAATTTTCTATGTATTTTTTTACATCTTTTTGAAGCCAAAGTTACGGAACATTCTTGTACTCGGAGTTATCTGGCAAGTGTAAGTTGTTGCATTCCTTGAATTGTCAGTAATCGTAAATGTGGCAAACAAGACGGATTTTTACACCCACAAAGCAAAGACAAAGCTTCAATGCAAAGTTCTACGTTCCAAGTAGATTTTCTTGGTCCCCTGGATTCGAAAAACAAGGACTACAAACATATATTAGCTGTTATTGATTCACTCACGAAATTTTGTTGGCTATACCACACCAAGTCAACATCATCAAAGGACGTCATTACTAATTTTCGGAAACCCATCGCTCCATATTGCTGACAGTGGTACGGTTTTTATGTCCTAAGAGTTTCTGAAACACTGCGAAGAGGAAAACAAAATACCGATCAAGACTCCGAGAGGATTACCCAGAGTTAACGGTCTGGTGGAAAAGCTGAACTCGATTATCATATCAGTTCGTGCAAAGCTCAGCGTGGACAATCCTACAAAATTTTACCATCATGTTAATATACTTCAACAAGCCATAAAATCTACTTTTACCAGAAGTGTTGATACAACGCCATTTGAACTTTTAGTTAGAGTTAAAGTGCAGCAGCTGCAAATTCTTCTTCAAAAGGAAACATTGGATGCTTTTATTGATGGCCGCGACGATCTCAGAGAAAAATCAAAGTTACACATCTTAAAGTTCCAGAACGAGAGCAAGAAGTCATGCATATAGTCTACGGCGGAAGACGGAAAGGCAGTACAATCAGGGTGACGTAGTCGACATAAAACGAACGCAATTTGGTACTGGACTTAAGACCAAAGTCCATATCAACACACAAAAAAAAAAAAACTATGTAAAATCAACCTAGAAAAATAGTTAGAATACTATGTACAAATTTTGCATATATTTTGTTGTTGGTTTTCTGCCAAGTAAGTACACACCAAAGAAAAAAAATATGTAAAATCAACCCAAAAAAAATAGTAACATACTATTTTGATAATTTCCATGTATTTTGTTTTTGCTTTTCTGCCAAAATGTGTACACACCAAAAGTATGTTTTATGTTAACCTACTATGGAAAATAGTAAGAAATACTATGCTCTTTCTTCTCATGTATTTTGTTGTTTTTCAAAGAGTACTATTAAAATAGTACAAGTCCTATCATAAAATGTTAAATTACTATTAAAAATTGTAATAAAACCATTTGTAGTTTTTTCTGACAAAAATTATTGTTAGACTGCTATTTAAATAGTGCTATGTTTTCCGTGTGTTTTTGTTGCTTTTCTGGCGAAGATTTTAGTACAATTACTAAAAATAGCAACAAAATACTTCTCATCTATTTTGGTGGTGCAAGAACTACTATTGTAATATAGAATTTGACAATTTCTGCCAACAGATATTTTAATTTAAATATTTTCATTGTTCTCATCTATTTTGTTCCTGCAGGCTTTACAATTGGCAATATTTAAGCCAATTCAGATCGCCGAAAAGTGTTTCTGGGCAGTAAGAGATAGCGAGAGGTCGAAATTTCTCGAGATATATTGTACTCTCGCTCTCTCTCACTGCTTAAAAACAAGTCTCGTTGATCTGAGTAACATACTAAGCTTTACAGGCTTGCAACGATAGGATATATCGATGTTGGAGCACCAATATCGATACACCCTATCACTGCACGCGTTTAAATATTACTTCTTTTAAATCCATATTTACTTATTCCTATGATGTAAGTAAAATATATATTATACTATTTGGTGTAATATACAAATTTATCAAACCATTACATTCGGAAACGGTTTTAAAACCAATTTATCCGTCCGTAGTACAAAGCGTAATATATATCGTTCATATATATCGTTGTCAGAGTGACATCTCTATCATGCAACGGATAAAGTGCCGGCACTATATACACACGGTTTTCTTATTGCGTCGTAGTGCCTTAGAGTCTTAGAGTAAATTTGAGATTTTCTTTGTTCGTGTGTCCTTTGCGGTTAAAATGAGTGATACTAAAGACGAGCGGAGGTGCTTCTGGAGAAGTGGGACTTTATAGCCATGTTGCCGGTTTTAAAAGGTAAGTAACACACGTGACGATCTCTATTCGAACGACGAGGATGGGGTGCTGTTCTATCGGATTTGCTTTTAGCTCTGCACCTCCACCCTGGCTGTGGCCGAAGGTGCTGCAATGCTACTGCCCTTGTCGATAGGCAGCAACAAGGTGCTGTTGCTCTATCCCAACAGCTACTATGTGAAGTGGATCAACACCTCCCTCATTCAGGGCCTCTGGAACCACGTGTTTCTGTTCTTCAATCTGTCATTGTTCATTTTCCTGCCTTTCGTTTATCTATTCCCAGAATCCACCGGCTTCGTGGGCCACAAAAAGGGCATCCTGCCGCGCGTCTACGAGAACTTTACAGTATGTATGCTAATGGCCGTTGTTGTCCTAGTACTAATTGCCGTGTTAAGCGCAGTCTTTGGCATTGAAAAAACTCAATTCTTCTGGTTTCTAAATTTGCCGATCCTTTATTCGTGTGTCTCGAGGTGTTTAGCGCCTTCTACTGCTCCATGTAACGTGAGCACCTCGGACGCGGCCAATGGCGGCGGTCGCAATGGTATAGGACTCTGGCTAAGCTAATGCTTATGCTGCTAAATATTATTAGTTATTACAATATTTGAAGATACCTATTATTATTGTTACTATTATTTAAAAAAGACCATATGTATAATTATTATGTAAATGTAGGTAAAATGTAATGTAAATGTAAATAAAATGTAATGTAAATGTAAGTAAAAATATATCATGTAGCTTATTAATACAATACAACAAAATAAAATATTTATAAACTATTTTACTGGAGTAGTATTATTTTTGGGGAATTTTACCGTTTTATAGACAATCTCCTATTTTTTTTGGGTAAGCTACTACTTTTCTGGGACCGCTACTATTTTATAGTTAGTCAACTATTTTTTTGGGGTTAAACAACATTTTTTCTGGTTATGCGACCTTTTTATGGTCAATGTACAATTATTTTGGAGTTCTACTATTAAATAGTAAAACAACTATTTTTCTGTGTAACCTTCTATTTGGGGTAAGTTAACTATTTTTCTTAGGTTGGCGCGGTTTTAACAATAAAATAGTTGATTTTACATAGACTTTACACAGACTTTTTTTTTGTGTGAAGTAACAAAGGTCAACACAAACAACTTGTTCGACGTTAAAAAAGTTGAAAATTCTGAAGGTCCTGGGAAATCGTTAAGTTGTATATGAAGCCTTGGCCAACCAAAAACAACATGCCCTACTTAGACGACTCTGACAACTAAGAATTCGAGGCGAATACTTAGCAGGATGGTCGAATGTGGGAATATGCGTGTGTAAACGGTCCATTTCAAGGAGAATACAGAGATCAGTAACGACGAGAGAGCATCAAATGCACAGTGAGTCACAAAAGTATTCGTTACCGTTTTTAAATGTTAAAAAATGGTTTAGGTTTCCCAAGATACATATTTTGTCAAGTATATTACGAAAAAAAAAACAAATAGAAAACGCTTTCCATAAAAAGTTATGGACAAAAATATAAAACTAAACCGTTTTTCATGCTCACAAAAGTATACAAATGTAGGCATCGGTAGAGAGCCAGAAGAGCAAGAAGTAAGAGAAACACGTCGTTTTTAACGACTTCAGCTGAGAGAGATCACAGAGGGTAGCGAGAAAGTCAAATTTCGTCAAAGTAGTCGGTGCCGAAATCTCGATCGTTACACATGCACAGAACAGAAAAGAACTTGAAACTCGTTAAAGTTCAAACACATATATAATTTGTAATCCAAAACCAAATCTATAATAATTGAAATAAACTATAATAATAATATAAATCATAGTCTCAGGAGTTATTGCATCACTGCAGAATTCCCGGTGCCACTATTTTGGGGGCTCAGCCGGAAATTTTGAACGATCACAAACTTAGTCACTAAACTAAATTGTGTGTTTAAAAGTCTATAAATTCAGTGTATTGCTGTGTGGAACGTTAATGAAAATTTAGAAATTAGAGACAGAAGCAGATCTAAAATGGAGGCAAAAAATTTCAAAGCATTCCCAGAAAAAAAAAATTCTAAAATTTTAGGAATTGGCGATTCACTTTCTTTTTAGGCAATGATGGCCTAAAAAATGGGTCATAAGGCCAAAATGCCATATTTTTAGGCCATACATTTTACGAATTGTAGGCCTAAAATTTAGGCAATAACCCATAGCTAAGAATTTCATTTTTCTCTCGCGTGTGCGCATTTAATTCCCAACTGGTTCTAACATCTAAACATTAGATATGTTTTTGCTACGGAAGTAGCAAATCTCTACTGCAACAGTAAAAATAAATACTGTATGCATTTTGGAATACACATTTATTATATTAAATGGGTTGTATTAATATATAAAATCAATATCATATAAAAATCAAGTTTTAGGCTTATATGGCCTAAAAGTGAAGGTTTAGGACGAAAATTGCCTAGAATTTAGGCCTGTTTCCTATTGCCTAAAAATATGGCATTTTGAACAATTTTTAGGCAATAGCTGCCTCGACTTCCGTTTTAGGTCAAATGGACTAAAATTTTAGGCAATTTGGCAGCTTTTTAGTCCATGAATTTTTCTGGGTGCAGAATCAACGTGAAAGGAAACGAGAGACTCAAGACTCAACACAAGAGGAAGCGAGAAGGGAATGTGCAACATTCGACATTGCAAAAAGTTGTGAAATTCATTTTGCTGCAACACAGTAAGGAAAAACAAGTAAGAAAGCTACAGTTGAGAGTGCTCGACTGTGAGATACCCGGTACCCAAACGTTTGACGGTTTAAATACTTCTTAATTAAAAACAAGAGTTCACACACACTTTCTCTATTACAATAAAAATCATCTTTTCACTAAAAAAATGTAGAAGCTATTAGATGTTGACAATCGCTGGCAATTTTATTTCAGTTCTGCCAGAATTAGGTAAACAGTTGTTGAAGCATACTTATTATGAAAATGGCGCTTCATATGAAATATAGGTAGTGGCCCAGTTGTCTAAGCAGCCGATGCATTTACGTTTTGCAAAATTGGCCCGAGCTCAATCCCACAAAAAACCAAAATATTTTCTTTTTTGTATTTTTATTCTAAAATTTTTTTCTAGTTGTTCTCCGGGTATAACAACAAAGGAAAGAGGAAGAAATACAAAAAAAAAACAGAGAAAAAAACTGTTATAAATAAAAGCCTTCTCCCGATTCCTTAATTGATTTAGTACACGATTTTAGTTTTTTGTTCAAAGTTTTTCTGTTTAATAGACGCTTCTTTTATAACACAACTTGTCCGTTCTAAAGCCAAAGTCAAAGAGAGAAAGATCAAGCCACTTTCAGTGTGACCAGCCCTTCGGTGTTAAACAATCTTTTGCGTATAGAAAAATACGAAGAAAAATACGATTTTTTCCACACACCTCCTCAAAAGATATGTTTAACCGAGAAGGAGTATTTTCTGAGTCTGCCATTTCGATAGCGTAGTCACTCCCGATCGCGCCAAGAGCCAAATTCAAAGTGAAGACCGTTTTTAATACCAGAGCTCATCTTCATGCCACTTCTTGCTCTTCTCTACTCAGCGACAACCAAAAGTGAGCGCCAAATAACTTTAGCGTTCGTTGAATTCAAACTCTTCTGAGAACTCCGACACGGCCTTCCTGACCTGCACTCGTCCTCGTGTATGCGTGAATATAACCCAATAAGCTTTACAACAAAGCACTTTTCCTTTCACTTATTTATTGACATAAGCTTCCAATCTAAATTATTCAATTATTTCATAACCGTGCAACCAATTACAGCCTGTCTTGTTATATCTCAATAACATTCATTTTCGCAATTTCTCATAATTTCCAATTGGACACCAACTCGTCCTCCAGACTCCCGCCACGTATCCACACAGGATCATGGTGCAGCCTCACACAATAGTCCATCGTAAGGCATCCACACAGGATTTACACACACGCTCCCGCCAAGCATCCACACAGGATCATGGTGCAGCATACTTTATACTGCCGCTTACTTGTTAACGACTTTAGCTTATATCGATCTCCCTCTAAAACTTCAATAATTTCAAACAGCCCCTTAAATTTCGGATCTACTTAGTTTCGTTTGATTTCTCTCTTAATTTTTAATAAATACATAGTCACCAACCTGATGAATTACAATTTTGCTTTGTTTTTATCAAATCTTGTTTTATCATATTGTGCGTTTCGATCAATATTTTTTGGCTTGCGCTCTACTTTTATCCCTATCTATTACCTCTTCTTTTTTTTTACTTTGGTGACACGGTTAATTGTACTGTTAATGGCTAACTGGACTTCTTATAGCGCATCCTGCCAGGACCGCTGACTCGTTTCGACCGCTGTTAGCATACTTTTAAGCGTACTCATTACGCCCTCGACTTGCCCGTTGGCTCGGCTGGCACCGGTGGCAATCAAATGAAGGTCAATTTTCTGGAAAGAACAAAACTCGCGGAATCCTGAACTGGCAAAAGATCTACCCTGATCGGCAATCACACGCATTGGCAAACCAAACAACGAGACAACAGATTTCATGGCTCTCACACAGTTTACCGTGTCTAAGTTCAAAGTGTGATGCAGATATACAAACTTAGTAAAGGATCTATGATAACTTTGACATACTCTTTTTGGTCATTCTTGCCACTCAATCAATATGCAGAGTATGCCAGGGTATACTTATTTTCGGAATCGGATGGAGTTCTGCCTGTACTTTACCTTTAGATCAGTGATGCCCACACAAATACAACAAAATTTAATGCTTTGCACTGCTCTGGCAACCGCACCACTCAATCTCTCATTCTCTCTCTTCTCTGCTGCTGCTGCTCACGTCACGTTTACACTGTCTGTGTAGCAGCAGAGAACCGGCAGAGTTTTTACCAACCACATGTGGCGGGGGCTTGGGCATCACTGCTTTAGAGCCTTTGGATATTTTGCATGTAATGCAATATTCTACGAATCGCCTAACATATTTTGACATATTGGCAAACCAATAGTGCGCATAAACTTTATCTAATGTCTTCTCCCAACCCAAGTGCATCACAGCTTCGTGTACGTGGTTTATTACAGCCTATCTGTAAGCTCTGGGTATTACGGATTTTGGATTGGATTTTCTATCGAGCGTACCTTTTCTCAGCTCATAAGTTGTTAGCAAATCTTCCTCCATTTCGTCGTTACGTAACTTCTCGATTACTGCCGGAACTTCTGGATCTCGCTGCTGTTCGGCGAGTCGCCAGTTGTCAGTTAAATTTATACGCTTCTCGACTACCTTTTCTAATAGTGTATATTTTTCGGCGGGTAGGGGATTACGAGACAGAAAATCAGCATGAGCCATTCGCTCCCCTTTCCTATATTCAATGTGAAACTGAAAGGCCTGCAAGTACCCCCACCACCGGTGTACACTCGGTGTCAATGTTGTCTTGGAACGGCTCGCCCTTAATGAATCGCAGTCAGTAAAAATCACAAATTCGAGTCCCTGCAAATAATGCCTGAAGTGTTTAACAGCGTTCACCACTGCAAGAGTTTCTAGCTCGTATGAATGGTATTTGGACTCTGCTGGAGTTGTGCATTTACTATAATACTCGATTACATACGATTTGTATCTATTCTGTGCAACAAAATGGCAACATAGCCAATCATGCTTGCATCTGTATGCAACTCAACAGGGTGTTTAGGATCGAAGATGGTTAATACTGGAGAACTAGTTAAAATCCCTATTATTTTCTGTCTTAGTTGTTCATGTCCGTTTTTCCAGGTAAGTTTCTTGCATTTTTGAGAAACTAGTAAAAATAATGGTTTTAATAACTCTGAGAACTTTGGCACAAATTGGCGAAAATAGGAAGCCAATCCTATAAACTGCCTTAACTGCGATACTGTCTGAGGAGGTGGTAGTTCCACAAGTGCTTTTATTTTGCGACTATTTGGTCGGATTTCTCCCGCACTAATTTCATAGCCTAAGTAATTTATTTGAGTGAGGAATGTACACTTGTTTATGTTAAAGGAGAAACCGGCTTCCATTAAGATTTAAAAAACTTTATCTAATCTTTCCATTGCCTGATCTTTCGTTTCTGCTACTATCAAAACGTCATCAATGTAAACAATAACAAATGTATGAGCTAATGGTAACAAAGCATTAATTATTACGCGTTGAAACACCGATGGCGCGTTTTTTTAACCCAAAGGGCATGGCGAGAAATTCATACTGCCCCTTGGGCGTTACAAATGCCGTACGTTCGACAGAGTCAGGGTGAATTGGAATATTATAAAAGCCACTAGCCATATCTAAGCAAGAAAAGTAACTAGCTCCTCTCATACGGGCAATTTGGTCAGCTATAAGTGGCAACGGATATTTATCTGCCACCGTATTTGCGTTTAGTTCCCTGTAGTCTACACATAAACGATCTGTACCGTTCTTCTTCTTGACAAACATCATCGGACTAGCATAAGGGGAACTACTCGGGCGTATAACTTTTGCGGACAATAATTCGTTAATCATTCGCCTAACAATAGCCTTTTCTTCTTCACTAAGGCCAAGCGCACACTAGCAGCTGAAAGCGGAACTTATTGCTGAGATAAAAAGCGGGCTGATAACTTCAAAGCTCCTCAGCGAGCTGAGATTTTTCGTGCACGCTCACCAAACGCTTAAACTGAAGCTGATGCTGATTACAAATAAAATTACATTTACATCGAAAATCTACTAATTGGGCCCGATCATTCCAATGGCAGCTATGTGTATGTTATAGTGGTTAGATTTGGATAAAATTTTAAGTGTATGTCAATAAAAGACCATTTACTATATTTTAACCCGATATCTTAAAAAACAACGAAAATCTGACCATTTGGGCCGATAATTCCTATGACAGCTATATGATATAGTGGACAGATCTGGCCCGTTCCGACTTATATACTTTCTGCAACAGAAATAAGACTATCTGCCAAGTTTCATTCAGACAGCTTTAAAACTGAGAGACTTCACCGTTTATCATTTTGCCTCCGATTTCGCAACACAATTAAAACAGCTCGTCAGCTTGCTGATATATCAAACTGGTTTGATCGATCAAGCAGAGCTGAACTTAACTTGCAGCTGATCAGCTCAGCTGAACTTTCAGTGTGCGCACTTTCAAGCAAATAGAGCGTTTGTTTTTTCGAGCTGAAAGCTCTCAGCAATAAGTTCCGCATTCAGCTGCTAGTGTGCGCTTGGCCTAAGTCTATATGGGCGACGCTGAACAGTTTTATGTGGATCAATAGGTCGTATGCTGAGCAGCCCTGTTGTTACTCGTGTATGTGGAATACCCTCTATAAATGACTCTGAATATTTTCCTAATATTTCACTTAATTTTACTTTTTCAAACTCACTTAAATCTTTATTGAAATTAAAACGATTTTCTAGATTTGATTCACGCGATAGCGCTTGTACCGTTTTTGGCTTATAAATATCAAATTTATTTGCTTCGATTACAACTCCGAAGCCTTGACTCGTCCAATAAGAATATCAAAATTCATAAATGTAGCCAAAATAACGTGAAACAATATTTCAAGAAAATGTTCGTTTATATTAACATTACAAATTATCTGTACTGTGCTCCACACCGGTTCGTTTCCGATTCCCCTCAAAACTACTGTGTTAGTCTGACGCTTTCCTTGTAACTTCGCTGCTACACTTTCCTTTACAAGAGAACACTCAGCGCCAGAATTAAAACAAAATGGAATAGACTCACCAAATTGTTTCAAAATTCCGTTTGGTTCTATGGCCACCAAGTTAACTCGTTTGTTAATCTCGACTTCCTTGAGATTATGGCAATTCCTTGGGCATTCCGAAGCATAATGCTCCCCACACTTAAAGTAGAGCTGGGAAAAAATCGATTCTAGAATCGATACTATCGATTCTTTTTTTTTCGTTTAAGCATCGATTCTGTTTTGGTAGCATCGATGTATCATGAAGCATTCATCAGCTAAATTCCATCACTGTGAATAAGAATGTAACAGACGCGCCGCTCTAAAACCAAAAACTGTAAACAAGCTTCTGTTTACAAGCAAGAACCAATGGCTTTTGGATATGTAATCATTGCATTTTTAATGTTTTGGAAACGTAATTTTTGTTCGCTTTTTATTTTATGAAAACAAATTCTTTTGTTATTTCTGTTCTTAAATGTGTTTTTAGTTTGCATTTTACATGTCTAAGTATATGATCTCCATGAATTGATCTCTTTCGTTACTTATGTTTTTAAAACCTTTAACTTTTCCTTATTTATATAATCGAAATGTGTTTTTAGTTGCTTTTTACATGTATAAGTATATGATCTCTATAAATTACTTAAATTAAATGAATTTATAAAGATCTCCATAAATTGATCATTAAAACTTCGATTTAATCGATTTAATCGATTTTTTTTTCTAAAAGATCGAAAAAAATCGATGCACTGAGAATAGATTATTTCCCAGCTCTAACTTAAAGCATGTCCTGTTGCTAGCTGCGCGCTGTTGTTGTCCTGGAGCTGGTCCGGTGTTTCTCGTCCGATCGCCTTTTGTGACAATCCGCAATCTTGTGGCCAAGACGCCCACAGTGATGACACTTCACTTGAGATGGTAGCTTAATTTTCTTCCTTTCGACTTCGTTTCCAAAGGATTCGTTGCGTGTCGAATACGCATGCGCCTTTAATTGTTGCTGCAGATCGTTGCGTGTTTTTACAGCACCCGTAAACATTGACTTTAAAAGCCGAGCATCCAAGTTGGAAAGGTGCGTCAAAACGATGGATACGATGAGTTCTTCCAATTCAATTGATTTGAATTTAGACATGAGCGACGTCACCAGGCGGCTGCCATATTCGGGAATAATCTCTCCTGGATTTGGCCGCCCATTAAAGATGTTCATTAAGGTCGCTGCCGGGGTCTCGATACCAACAAATCGTTGCACGAACAATTCCTGGAATTGCGGCCAGGTCATGCCGCTAAAACAAATTTGTGCCAACCACTGAGAAGCACTTCCTTGCATTGCTTTGCTGAGTGCCATGACAAGTGCACTCCCTTTTTGTATAATTTCAGCAACTGTATTGCACCACGCACTTGCATCAGCGCCCGCACTATCAGGATCAAATTTCGGTAAAGTTATGGAATTCGATTTCATTTCCGCTAATGGCACTCGAGGTGTGTTAATAGATTTCACTAATTCCAATAAGGCACGGTTTTGTGCTTCTAAAGCAGCTATGACACTTTCATTGTCCTGTGATAACGGAGAAGGAGTATTTTCTGAGTCTGCCATTTCGATAGCGTAGTCACTCCCGATCGCGCCAATAGCCAAATTCAAAGTGAAGACCGTTTTAATACAATAGCTCATCTTTATGCCACTTCTTGCTCTTCGTTTCTCTCTCTGAGAGAGCTCTCTCTCTCCTTGGGCGACCGGGCCTAACTCGACGGTTACGCCGCTCTTTAAGAGATCTGGCAATGCCGTCGCGCTACGAGAACAGCAGAGATCTCAAAAGAGAAGGAATACTCATAATCCATGTCTTACCAGGAACCAATGCCAAAAGTGAGCGCCAAATAACTTTAGCGTTCGTTGAATTCAAACTCTTCTGAGAACTCCGACATGTTGAACAATTTAAAATTAAATTAGTATTACAATAATATTCTTATTTGGACAGTTGTGTATTCTGGGAACAATAATAATGATCCATATTCATCTAGAAATAGTTTTGTTAAGATCAAGTCAAACTAGTTCTAGGATTAAGGAAACCCAGTAAAACCTTAATCGAATCATTGGTTAATAACAAAAAATTCAAATTTCATTTGACAAATTAAATGTTTCTTAGCTTCTAGCTAATAAATACACGAAAATTCATAATTTTAGTTAAATTAAGTTATCAGTTCATCTTTTCTTTAAGCTAAGTTCTAAATAAAATATCAGTTTCAATAGTTTCCTTTTTTCTTTTGGTTTATAGTATATAGTATATAGTTTTAGTTCTTAAGACCGATCTCGTTTCTTAGTGTCAAGAATCTTGCAGCCGACAACGGCTTCGTGAGGACATCAGCAACCTGGTGTTCTGTGGGAATATATTCTAAGATAATTAATTTATTTTCAATTTGCTTTCTTGAGAAATGGTACTTTAAATCAATGTGTTTGGATCGTTTGTGGCATGTAGGATTATTAGCTATGCTTATGCAACCTTGGTTATCTTCTAATATTTTGATTGGTTTATTTATGTTAATTCAAATTTTATATTAGAGACTAAGGATTTTAACCATAAAGCTTCCCTTACTGCTTCAAATAAAGCCATATATTCCGCTTTAGTCGAAGAAGCAGCCACTGAATTTTGCTTCCTCGTATTCCTGCAGATCACATTAGAGTCAAACATTTTAAATATAAAACCTGTTGTACTCTTTCTATCAGATTCACTTCCTGCCCAGTCAGAGTCAACATACCCAATAATTGTGTCGTTAAAATTTTCATTTTTGATAAAAGTTAATTTTAGATCCACAGTACCCAATAAATATCTCAAAACTCTTTTTAAACTTTGCCATAATTCTGAATTGTTTTTGTTTGTATATCTTCTAAGTATGCTTATTGCTGTACTTAGATCAGGACGCGTACATTACATTAGATACATCAAACACCCAATCAGATTTCGGCACGGCGCATTACATTCTTCATCTGAGTCTAAAGCTTCATAATTTAGCGTAGTTGAAAGTGGTGTACTGACTGCATGACATTCGTCCATATTAAACTTTTTTAAAATATTGTTAATGTATGCTGATTGACTAAGATATAAATAACCATCTTTTCTTTCTACTTTTATTCCAATGAAGTGTCTGATTTCACATAAATCTGTCATCCTGAATTTACTCATTAGGAATGTTTTAAGATTGTTCATTGTGTCAATGCTCTTTGTTGCAATTACAAGATCATCTACGTATAAAAGCACAAAGATACTTTTTAGGATATCACCATGGTCTAGTAAATAGATACATATATCCACTGCCGAATTAATAAAACCGATGCTCTTTAAAACATTTTCAAATGTCTCGAACCAACATCGTGCCGCTTGTTTTAACCCATAAATAGACTTGTTCAATTTACAGACTTTACCATCCTCATATGGTAAGCCCTCCGGAATCTTCATAAAGATTTCCCCCTTCAAAATACCATTTAAGAATGCCGTCTTAACATCCATATGGTGAACTTTTAAATTGAATTGGTTTGCCATGGATAAAATGAATCGAAAACTAGATATTGTTGCAACTGAAGCAAAAGTCTCATCATAATCTAAAAGATAATCTTGAGTGAACCCCCGAGCTACTAATCTGACCTTATATTTGATTTACTTGCCATGCTCATTAGTTTTTACAGAAAACACCCACTTGCAATCAACAATATTTTTATGTAGAGGCTGATCAACTAAAGTCCAAGTTTTATTATAAAAATGCGAATCTAATTCTTCTTTTAGGCTTCTTTCCACTTAGTTCTGTCTGTTCTATTTTTAATATCATTGTAGTTATTTGGGATATCATCACAGAAGGCGTGAGCATTCATTAAGCAATTGTTTAAGAACCGATAAGACGTCTTTGGCCTGTCTTTTAATCTTTCACTTCTTCTGACTTCAATTTCATCTACTTTTAATTGCCTTCTAGGCAATTCTTCACCAATGATTGGATCGGCATTTGTTGTCTGTTGTCTCACTAGGCTGTTTATCTGATTCAAAATGATCAGATCTCATTCGGGATATTCGACTCCTCTGCTCCTGAATTAATTTCGGTCGACAATTGTAGATTATTCATACTATCATTCTGAATACTTTCTACCAGTTCCATACTTTCATTCTGAAACTCTGAGTCATTTGCCACAGTCCTAGTATTCTCCATAGCTAGCTACCATAAACTTTTTTTGAATTTATGTCCCACAACTTATAGCCATTCTGTTCATAACCAACCAGTATACATTTGAATGATTTGTCATCAAATTTTCTTTTCCGCATTTTATCATGCACATATACGGTTGAACCAAATATCTTAAAATATTTCAATTTAGGCTTTCTGTGGATCTGATCATACGTTCAGATACTCCATTTAATTGCGGTGTATGTGGAACCGTCAAATGGTAACTTATGCCTTTTTCACTACAATAAGTCTTCATCTCATTTGACAAATATTCTCTGCCTTTATCGATGTATAGATTCACAACCTTTAAATTGAAATGAGCTTCACTCTTTGCGATGAAGTCCTTGAAGAATTAATTACCTCAGATTTATAGGTCATCAAATAAGTTACACAGTAATGTGTATACTGATCGACAAAGATTACACAATAGTTTCTTCCATCAATACTAGATGGAGTTATCGGACCACAAACATCAGAATAAATTATAAAGAAAGGCTTTTTAATATATTCTTTATTCTTAATTTTCTCAAATGAAAGTCTAGCTTGCTTACCATTTATGCAAGCTTCGCATAATTCATTATTAAATTGAATATCTTTTACAAGTTCTACATCTTCAAACATATTATTTATCACAATTTCTAAAAACTTTCCCTTGCTAATATGTCCTAATCTTTCATGCCACAAACTATAGTTTTGATTTCTATTTGGGTAAGTTGTATAAGCTTTATGGTTTATTTTAAAATTCACGATCGATACATTGCTTTTACACGTACCTTCAAAAATACCTTGTCCATTCATGGAAATTCGTACTTCCGTTGAATTGAATTCAACTGTTAAGCCTGCAGCCTGCATCTTCGAGACGGACAGTAAATTTTGTGGTACATCTTTGCAGAACAGGACATTTTCCAGTGAAATGCTCGTATTAAGATTGCTTCGGAGTTGGACTGTTCCCTTTGCAGAAGCATATGGGACATTTCATATCAACTCGGCAACCCCTGTTTTTTTTTCGCTCTGAAAAAAAAAATGCATACCCACATTTTAAAGTGCTCCATGTCCATATAGTGACCCTTAAATATTTTTTCGTTACCATCAATACTTTTCGAGATAATCGCTGTTGGACAAAAAAACTTTATAAAATCATAGCATTAAAATGGTGCATGCAATTTGAAAGACAAAAAATACGGTTATTCTTTTTTCAAACATATTTTTCATAAAAAAAATACTAGACTAATCTAGGTTTAATATTAAGCGGGTTTTTAATTAAAAAAAACGGTTTTTAATTTTTTTTTGTCTTAGGGCCAGTCGCCATTCGCTCAAATTTGTTTTTGCCAACTAGAGGAGGTTCAGATACATAAGAAACAAAAAATCTTAGAATGGTAAAATTGTGTTTGCTAGGAAAAATTAATTTATTTTCATTGTTTATCCATTAATGGCTTTTGGAAAGGGGTATTTTGGTTTTATGATCATCAGGCTATGTAAAGTGCGCTTACACTGTCAGAATTTAATCTCCACTTTTTAAAACTGTTATGTACCATAAACTTACATCTAAACATCAAAATACACGCTTAGTCTCCCTAAATAATATTCAGTGTTAAATTTTAAGTCTGATCATAAAACCAATATACCCCTTTCCAAAAGCCATTAATGGATAAACAATGAAACTAAATTAATTTTTCCTAGCAAAGACAATTTTACCATTCTAAGATTTTTTGTTTCTTATGTATCTAAACCTCCTCTAACTGGCAAAAACAAATTTGAGCGAATATCGACTGGCCCTAAGACAAAAAAAAATTAAAAACCGTTTTTTTAATTAAAAACCCGCCGAGTTGATATGGAATATCCCATATATGTATGCACCTTGCTTTGCAATTGCAATCTCAATTGGCGTGTCCAGTGTATAATAGGTTTAGAACAGATTTATGTTGTTTATCATGTGGTCCGAAGCTCCCGAATCCAATATGAAGGATATATCACCGTCACCTGTATAGTTCCTACCTGCCTTAACATAAACGCAAATGATCTACCTGTTTCGACATTCGCAACTTGGGCATGTTGTAAGGATGCTAATCACGGGCCAGGATATAAACTTCAGTCAGTCCAAGGTCCTCTACAGAAATATTTATATTTCCGGAGACAGGCAGGAAAAGGACGTGCCGGCGGGAAGCGGGCTTTATTAGGAGCGAGAGTTGAGGTAGGGCGGGGTCCGTGCAGGACCAGGGCGGACACTCCAGCCTTGGTTCTGATAGCCGGGGCTGCAAAAGAACATTGCCGGGTATTATCTTCACTTATTCCTCGTTTTATTTTATACAAGTCCAAATCCTAGTTCTAGTTATCCCTAATCTATTCCCTAATTCCTACGTACCGCTGGCCTCTCACTGTTGGGAGTGGCCCTTGGCCGGCTCACCCGTACTACTCCTCGGCGTGGATCTCCATGTTCCCGCGTGCCCAAGATTTGTCGCCGGCGGGGTCCACGGCCACGTGTAAGCTTTCTCTCCGTTGTCCTGATGGTATCGTCCGCGCACGTCTGCTCCCTTTCGAAGTTTGTAAAGACTCCTCGATCGGCGGGCAGAGGGTCTGCTCGAAGCTCTGCTCTGCTACCGCTCTTGTTCTCGCTGCCGCAGCGCGGAGTATCGCCGTCCTTTTCTGGCGCGTGTCCTCCTGCCACTCGTCGGGCTTTGTCGGCGTCGGCGCCTTGCTGGCGTGTTTGCCGATCGTCGTTTCCTTCTCTGCTGCTTCTAGTTGGTTCTGTCGGCTCTGCCGGCGTGTCGCTGGTTCTGCCCGTGTGGTTGGCTATGTCTGTGTGGTGGTCGGCTCTGTCGGCGTGTCGTTGGCTCTGCCGCTGTGGTTGGCTCTGCCGCTATGGTTGGCTCTGCCGCTGTGGTTGGCTCTGCCGCTATGGTTGGCTCTGCCGCTGTGGTTGGCTCTGCCGCTATGGTTGAAATGTTGCGGGCGTCGTGTTGCGGTGGTGCTGTTGCGAGCGGGGTTCGATGTTGCGAGCGCTGTTGTGGCCGCTGATCGGCAGCGGGCCACGTACCTCTCTATGAGCTCTAGTCGGGCCTTAACCTAGTCTCCTAACTAATATTTACAAGTGCCCTCCGTGGGTCTTTCGGTGGTCTCTTAGCCTAACTTAATCCTAACTTATACACTACTCTTAATTATATACAAATATATACATGCCGCGGTAGGCCTTGTGAGGGATACCTCACAATGTTTTTCTTTATCTTTATTTTCTAAGCCCCTATTGAAAATAAAGCAATCTTTCTTAAAGTGACCCTTCATTCCACAATGATGACATTTCAAATTGGACTTAAAGTTCTTAGAGAGTTTTGCCTTAAACTTGGTTTTCAGATGAAATGCTTTTGTTTGTTGTTATTTAGAGATGTAGCTTGAAGAACTTTATTAGAGGTGTCCTTACTTAAATTATTTATCTTAATTTCGTGGTCAAGTAAACGGTTTTTACGAAAGAAAGGTAGATAAGGTATCTATGGCGGTCGCAACCCCATCATAAACCGAAGGTAGTGTCAGAAGAAGGTGAGCTACTTTGTCCACCTCCTTAATTTTCGCTCCCGATGCCATTAATTCGCAGATAAGTTCATAAAACTTATTAAAATGAATAATGAGAGGTGTGTCGCCATTTAACTTGGAATGTCAGTAATTGCTTACGCACAGAAAGTTGCGTTGCCAAAATTTTCGCTCATAGATCGAATATAGTTTTTCAAAATCTCTTTTGCAGTCGAATTATTATCGGCAAAAACAATTTCTTCAGCTAAAAGAGACTTCACACGAAATTTCCACACTGAATATTTTTCACCACGAAAAGGTGAAATATTCTTGAACTTATTCTCCTTATTCATATTTAATCTTGCTCTAATTTCAATGTAACTATCGTATATTCGAGAAGAAGGACAGAGAGAACAAGTAGGAAAGATATAGTCGAATGTGACCGACTGTAAGATACCCGGTACCCAAAGCATTGTGGGTGAAATTAAACAGCACATGAACATGAAAAAATAACATTTTCTGACAAATGAAGACAAATATTGCTAGAAACATGTTGAGCAACACTCAAAACAGACAAATGTTGCTAGGAACATGCTAAGCAACACCCAACAAAGACAAATGTTATTAGGAACATGTTGAGCAACACGCACGTGCGCGCTCTGTCTCTCTCTCTCTCTCAGAAACTTTATTGTTTAATAACTTCTATGTTTTTGTCATCCGATTTTACTCAAATTTTCAGAACACTTCGACGATTGCCTACTTATTACGCCTATCTATTTATTTTACGCCGAAAATCAGCCTATACCTAATATACCGTTTTTGTTATTTTCGGGGCGGAAGTGGGCGTGGCAAAATTTTAAAACAAACTTGATCTGCGTGCAACAGATTCCAATGTTGGTACCAAATTTGGTAACTCTAGCTCTTATAGTCTCTGAGATCTGTTGTTTCACACGGACAGACGGACAGACGGACAGACGGACAGACGGACATGGCGAGATCGACTCGGCTAGTGACGCTGATCAAGAATATATATACTTTATAGGGTCGGAGGTTTCTCCTACTGCCTGTTACATACATGCTCGGTTGGCACTAACTTCTAATACCTTTGTACCCTATGGGTACCGGGTCGCTTCCAGCAAGCACAGTTCTATGCGTTCTTTGACAGTAAAGAATGCATTCTCAATACGTGCAGTCTTCCTTTCAGATTAATATGGGGTGAAACAAGGAAACCACTGTTCTTTTTTTTGTATGCTGCAACAGTTCTTTCGCAACATATAAATAACGTATATTACACTTCGGCAATCTTCGGGTTTCGCTTCCAACTTTAGTTTCTAAAATATGCGTTATATAACCCATCTGCAGCACACATCAATAACGGTTCTGTAGCAATGTATCTTTCATGCAAAATACCGCTTCAAAATAACCCATTGTAAACAGTTATATAACTGTTATGAAGGAAGGCTTAAAGAACCCATCTGTAGCATACACAAGGAACCGTTCGGTGATAATGTATTAATAACCATTAAAACAACAATAAAAATTTATTTAAAAACGTGTATTTTCTTGCATTGACATGTGTATATAATATATGTAGGTTAATAAAATCGCACAATACATTTTTTTTATGTGATTAATGAAGAAAGCCTGCAATTATATTGAAAATAATAATATTGTTTTTTGATGCAACAATTAAATAACGTTATAAAAATAATAAATGGGAAACTAAAATTATATACACTCACCATAAAACGCAAATATTATCTGAAATAAAAAATTGGTTGTCTGTAAAGTCGGTTTACTGACGTTGAACGTGACAACGTCTTAAGAAAATACTGATGGAATGGTAGCATTTACTTAAGACGTTGTCACGTTCAACTATCGTCAGTAAGCCGACTATACAGACAACCAATTTTTGAATACATTTTATGCTCAAGGAAAGTGCAAAATTTACTTCATTTAAGACCGAATAATTTTCAATTTAATACACAAAAGTTCTTAGTTTAACAACGAATCATTCTCAGTTATTTGACACTGGGTAAAAAAGTTATGTAAAACTGAGAGAGAGAGGCTGTAAATGGCCAGTTTCCAGAGTGGATCAGGCAGTGGCCGGCTGTAAATGGCCAGCTTCTGGAGAGATTCAAGCAGTGCCGGCTGCAAATGGGCCAGTTCTGGAGAGGCTCAGGCAGTGCCGGCTGTAAATGGCCAGTTTTAGGAGAGGATCAGGCAGTGCCGGCTGCAAATGGCCAGTTTCTGCCGGCTGTAAATGGCCAGATTCTGGAGAGGATCAGGCAGTGCCGGCTGCAAATGGCCAGCTTCTGGAGAGATTCAAGCAGTGCCGGCTGCAAATGGGCCAGTTTCTGGAGAGGCTCAGGCAGTGCCGGCTGTAAATGGCCAGTTTTAGGAGAGGATCAGGCAGTGCCGGCTGCAAATGGCCAGTTTCTGCCGGCTGTAAATGGCCAGATTCTGGAGAGGATCAGGCAGTGCCGGCTGTAAATGGCCAGTTTCTGGAGAGGATCAGGCAGTTCCGGCTGCAAATAGCCAGTTTCTGGAGAGGATCAGGCAGTGCCGGCTGTAAATGGCCAGTTTCTGGAGAGGATCAGGCAGTGCCGGCTGCAAATGGCCAGTTTCTGGAGAGGATCAGGCAGTGCTGGCTGCAAATGGCCAGTTTCTGGAGAGGATTAGGGAGTGCCGGCTGTTTGTTGATATGTTAAGTTAAATGGATATAAATATTATAGAAAGTCTATAAAAGTCAACTTATATTTTTGAAAACACAATTGCTGCGGCTGGTACTCGAACCCACGATCGTTAGATTAAGACTCGAACACTCTAACCTCTGCACCACGCATGCAAACAAAAGGGCAAGGTCAAAGACTGAAATACACACATACGCCTGCGTCAGTGCTCGAGCTATAAATAGACAAAGCGGGAGAGCAGAGCGATACGGAGAAACGCCGTCGCAAAACGGGCGGTGAGAGCGAGACGGAGAAACACCGCATTGCCCTTGCGGTTGCCAGAAGAGTGCAAAGCATTAAGTTTTAACCACTCTCTCTCATTCTCTCTCTTCTCTGCAGCTGCTGCTCACGTCACGTTTGCTCTGCCTGTGTCGCGGCAGAGGTAACGACGTATGAGTCATCCATTTTCGAGCGTGCAGCCAGCCTGCTCTATCGATTTATAAGACGTTATCACGTCAAAAAAGATTATAATATTATGACCTATAAATAGACGAAATCTGAAATGATATATATTATATTTTGTATATTTATGTATACATACCAGTTCTGAAATAAAAGTAATATATTATTTAGTTTATTATGGCAATAGCTTACCTTATGTTGTTAATATATCTGAAACTGAAATGAATTATCTTATCTTCTATATATATAAAAATGGATTGCTGTTCGTTAGTCTCGCTAAAGCTCGAGAATGGCCGGACCGATTTGGTTAATTTTGGTCTTGAATTATTCGTGGAAGTCCAGCGAAGGTTTAAAAGTAAAAAAAATATGAGTATGCAGCCAATAGCCATTTTCAACACCCATTTTTTTTTTCACATACATAACTAAAACGGCTGCTTTGATATTATTGTCAGGTAATTTTCGTCAAACATTTTCTGTCGTTTGTATAAATGGTGAGTCTAGAACTGTTAAAGTTTACTATATATATGTGCGTGTACTTTCCTCATTTTTTCAAGACCGAGCAAATATAGGAAGGCGAACGCGTAGTACAAATGGGGTATGACAAAGACGATCACGGAGTGCAGATGAAGGTAATGCACGAAATGGATCTGTTGACCCCGTACCTGTAGTGAATCACGAATACGTCGTGCTGTTTTGGCTGAAATGATAAATGTACGGATACATTGAAATGATGGACGCAATATGTCCGCGACTCTTCCGCGATACCTCCGAGATACTTCCCCGACTCTTCCGCGATACTTCCGCGATTCTTCAGCGATACTTCCGCGTATTTCAGCGATACTTTCGCGATTCTTCCCCGACTCTTCCGCGATACTTCCGCAATACTTTCGTGATACTTCCGCGATACTTCCGCGACTCTTCCGCGATTCTTCCGCGAAACTTCCGCTATATTTCCGCGATTCTTCCGCGGTACTTCCGCGTATTTCAGCGATACTTCCGCGATTCTTCCGCGATGCTTCCGCGATACTTCCGCGATACTTCCGAGTTCTTCCGGGATTCTTCCGCTATACTTCCACGACTCTAACGCGATTCTTCCGCGACTCTTTCGCGATACTTTCGCGATACTTCCCCAACTCTTCCGCAATACTTTCGTGATACTTCCGCGACTCTTCCGCGATTCTTACGCGATACTTCCGCGATATTTCCGCGATACTTCCGCGATACTTCCCAGACTCTTCCGCAATACTTTCGCGACTCTTCCGCGATACTTCCGCGATTTTTCCGAGATACTTCCGCGACTCTTCCGCGATTCTTACGCGATACTTCCGCGATATTTCCGCGATACTTCCGCGATACTCCCGCGATACTTCCGCGTATTTCAGCGATACTTCCGCGATTCTTCCCCGACTCTTCCGCGATACTTCCGCAATACTTTCGTGATACTTCCGCGATACTTCCGCGACTCTTCCGCGATTCTTCCGCGAAACTTCCGCGATATTTCCGCGACTCTTCCGCAATACTTCCGAGATACTTTCGCGATACTTCCGCGATACTTCCGCAATACTTTCGTGATACTTGCACGACTCTTCCGCGATTCTTCCGCGATACTTCCCCGACTCTTCCGCGATACTTTCGCGATACTTCCGCGATACTTCTCCGACTCTTTCGCGACTCTGCAGCGACTCTTCCGTGATTCTTCCGCGATACTTCCGCTACTCTTCCGCAATTCTTCCGTGATACCTCCGCGACTCGAGGGGAAAATCTTTTACATATAGTGCCGTCTCTGATACATAGCATGCGGTGCGTGTTACATTGACATCTACTCATTGTTCTCTGCTCAGTTACATTATGTGACAAAGCGGTATTGTGTTCACCGTGAAATTGTGAAAAATAATTTAAAAAATAAGATATTTGTTTTCTAACATTTCGATTGGAAACCATCAAATCAATCACTTGAATTGTCCAAATTTTTATTCAATTTCAACCAACAGCAGGCATTTGTCTGTAAGGTGGTAAGTTGAACTGTGTAAATTATGTGGACCGTGCATTTGAGGTTAAACTCACCACTCTGTACATAGCCCAAAATACCTAGAGGACGACGTGCGATCATCGGCCGCCGCACAAGACATGCAAGCCAGCAACAATTGTATTCACAGAACTTAGGCGAAAAAAGGCAAAATATAATAAGAGAAAATGTCCTATTGGGACAACGCGTGAGGACACGAAGTTCATTGGCATCATACAATCGCTTGGAATTCCATATGATCCCACTGCGAACTACAGTGATAATGCAAATTTAGATACTGGGCCAATGACGACTATATGCCGATATTGCAATGTGTTAAAGTTCAAAAGAGAAACGGCTGGATTGTGCTGCGCAAATGGAAAAGTCAAACTGGATCCATTACTTACACCACCACAGCCACTAAAATCATTGTTCGATGGAAGTGATCCCGATTCCATCCATTATCTTCAACATATCCTTGAATACAATAACTGCTTTCGCATGACTTCCTTTGGAGCTTATATCATTTGAGAAGGCGGCTTAATGCCGAACAAAATATATCATTTACATGGTTCAATGGTGCTAACACCAGATGAACCGCATCAATTTCTGCAAATATATTTCATTTCGTAAATGGTGGATCAGCTAAATGTGCGGTGCAATATACAGGGAACATAACAGTTAAACAGACGAAATATTGAACAGTTGCAAACATTTTTGCACGCTAATAATGCTGTGGTTAATATGTTCAAAACAGCATTAGAACGAATGCCATCGGATCGCAGGAATTTAATTGAGGCATCCATTATTAACGAAAAGTACGCATATTAAAATGTATGTGTTCCTCGAGTACCAATGATTATGACTGATCTACCGTTTGACTTCAAACGATTGCAATTTCCAGTTCGCCTTGCGTTAACAAGTCGCAAGGCAAATCGCTTAGTGTTTGCGGGATAAATTTTGAAAATCATTGTTTCTCACATGGGCAGTTATATGTTGCGTTTTCACGAGTTGGGAAACCATCCGATTTGTTTGTGTCAACGTCAGACCAAAAAACAAAAAATGTGGTTTACCAAAGAGAACTTCAATGAAACTGATAATTTGCGGCCACGTATAACGCTTCGATTCAGTATTTACTTTTATTCACTTTTATTCACTTAGAGAAGTTCAACTAAATAACACTTCACTTTTGTAATCAAAATGAATTCATTACTGTTGTAAAATGAAATAAAACTTTTCCTTTTCAAATATAAAATAAACAAAAAAATGTTTCTTCATCTTTTAATCACCAAACGAAATGTCACATAAAACACTTTTCCTTTTCAGATATAAAACAAAAAAAAAAAATGTTTCTTCGTCTTTTAGTCACCAAACGAAATGTTACATAAAACGAAGCCATCTGGTGGCGAAACGGAGTTCGCCGGGTCAGCTAGTTAAACATAGATATATGTTGTCTTACCTTGCATACTTATTAAAATGAATTTCACAACTGCGTCAAGCAAACTTCTTAATGCAACTAAAGCATGTAACAAAAGAAAACGCAAAAGCCAACCGCGTGTTTTTTCATTCTCTTTTCTTTTTATTTGTTTGTGAGTTTCTTTTCTTTTTATTCTCTTATTTACGTTTCAAATGATGGTTTCCGAAATAATGCATCTTTATACGTTCTAGGAGAAGCGACGTTTGCACTTATATAAAAGAGAAAGAGAATTTTTTATTCAATAACAAATTCTGGTTTCGGATAGAACGCATATTTATGCGTTTTAAGAGAAGCGACGATTGCACGGAACCGAAGGTATAGAAAAAAAAAGCGAACTGTTCGGGAAGCGCTCGGGTAATTTACTTCAAAAAAACCTATATATATATGCATTCTTAGAGAAGCGAAAGTTGCACATAATATTTATTTTATAACTCATTTCTTCGCTTCTAATAAACCAACAAAAGAACACATGTTTTTGCATACATCTAATATGTATTATATCATTGTTCTGGCGATTTTTGAGCTAGAATTGGAGGCATATAGAACCGTTTCAGAACCGTTTTTCTTTACAACCCGTTCTACAAGGTCCGACTGGGATATGGTGAAATAGGGAAAAACACCACGCGGACTTACATACACATACATAAGTACATGCATTCACTCACACTGGCAACTGCACCATGTATGCACTTGGTTGGATGTAAAAAATTTTTCGCAAGAAAAGGAACAAAATATTTTATACAAACTTTTATTTTATTACAATACTTTTTACCGTTTGTGTTTTAAAAACTTTGTTACCGCTCTGGATGTTTTGTTTGTTGAAACGTGCTTCCTCCTGTTTTCAATGTGCTCACACACACGGGTTCTCAGAAATTCAGAAATTATCAGATTTATTTAATTGTTATTTTAATTTGGGTTTAGCGAAACACTGTGCCCGTAACCTGTTGGAAATAAAGGCCTTCTCCCGATTTCCTAATTGATTTAGTACACGATTTTAGTTTTTAGTTTAAAGTTTTTCTGTTTAATAGACGCTTCTTTTATAACACAACTTGTCCGTTATAAAGTCAAAGTCAAAGAGAGAGAGATCAAGCCATTTTAAGTGTGACCAGCCCTTCGGTGTTGAACAATCTTTTGCGTATAGAAAAATACGAAGATGGTATTTTTTTCACGAACCTACGACCTAAACGGCTACAGGCTACGCAGCTTGCATAGCAGCGTCTTAGGGGGTGTTTTAAAATTCTAACCTTATTGCTAATATGTCCCATGTTTATCATCCGATTTTACTCAAATTTTCAGAAAACGTCCGCTCAAACCTATTCATTTATTGTATTTATTAACATTAACCCGAAAATAACGAGAATAGCTTATTTTACGTTGTTTATGATTTTTAAGGGCGGAAGTGGGCGTGGACAAATTTTAAAACAAACTTGATCTGCGTGCAACAGATTCCAGTGTTGTCACCAAATTTGGTAACTCTAGCTCTTATAGTCTCAGAGATCTGTTGTTTCACACGGACGAACGGACGGACAGACAGACATGGCTAAATCGACTTGGCTGGTGACGCTGATCACGAATATATATACTTTATAGGGTCGGAGATTTCTCCTTCTGTCTGTTACATACATTCTCAGTTGGCACTAACTTATAATATCCTTTTACCCTATGGGTATCGGGTACAAAAAGAGACGAAACCGACTCAAAGAGAAGTAAGCAAAAAGAAAGGCGGAAAGCAGGAATTCCTAATCTGGAGCAGCATAATCTTGGTCAGTGACGGCAACGAAGCAAAAGGCAGGATCGTTGGCTGTGGTCACTGCGACAAGTAGAAGGCAGACAGACAGACGGACAGACAGACGGACAGACAGACAGACGGACAGACAGACAGACGGACATTGCTAGATCGACTCGGCTGGTGAAATGTTACATAAAACACTTTTCCTTTTCAGATATAAAACAAACAAAAAAAAAATGTTTCTTCGTCTTTTAGTCACCAAACGAAATGTTACATAAAACGAAGCCATCTGGTGGCGAAACGGAGTTCGCCGGGTCAGCTATAGGATATAGTGGTCCGATTTCGGCCGTTCCGACATATATACTGCGTGCTAAAGAAATAAGACTATGCTGAAAATTTCAGCCCGATAGCTCAAAAACTGAGAGACTAGTGCCAGCTATAGGATATAGTGGTCCGATTTCGGCCGTTCCGACATATATACTGCGTGCTAAAGAAATAAGACTTTGCTGAAAATTTCAGCCCGATAGCTCAACAACTGAGAGACTAGTTCGCGTAGAAACCGACAGACAGACAGACAGACGGACAGACAGACAGACGGACAGACAGACGGACAGACAGACAGACGGACATGGCTAGATCGACTCGGCTGGTGATGCTGATCAAGAATATATATACTTTATGGGGTCTGAGATGCCTCCTTCACTGCGTTGCAAATATCATGGCAAAATTATAATACCCCCTGCAAGGGTATAAAATGCTCTTAAAAATACCAAAAATACCAACGTTTTAGTTTTTTAGTTTTCTGGCCGATTTTCACATGAAAACACTAAGATATGATATGTAACCATTGTATTATTAACATTTTGATTTAAATTTGAAGTTTTTTATATATATACATACACCCAAAAATACGACGGTAATGAACATTTTAGTTTGCGGGCATGTTAGACCTTTTGCAGTAAATGCCCATATTTAAGTTTGTACAAGGAAGAGATTTTGGCACTGCTCGTAGCAGATTTACGCAACAAATTAACAGAGCTAGCGTTAAGCATAAATGGAAGGAATGTTTTAAACTATTAAAAACTTCATTAATTGGCGCATTAATTAGAGGCTTGACAGCAACCATAGGGTTTTGCCTAAGTGCGAGCAAGACGACTATACGGCACTTTCAATGAGAGATTAATACATTAATTTCTCATTAATTGAAAAACTTATCGGTTTATCGAAAAAAAATACCAGACAAAAAATGAGTTCGATAGAATATACCGACTCTAATACAGAAAATTGTATCTAAAAACTATATTGATTGCTCACTAGACAAAACGGTCTCACAAAATATATTGGTTTTTGCTTAAGGCTTAGCATAATTTTCAGCAACTATTCTGCACAAAACCAAAATAAATAAACAAAATAAATAAGTTTTCGGTGGCCTGGTTTTTTCGCCGTGAAATCTTGCAATTATTATGAATTAACTAAATCTATGTACAAGAAAAGCTGTAAAAATCAGTTAAATGGTTTTCATATTAATTTCTGCAGGAGTATTGGCATGGGGACTCCAGAAATGAATAAATTGTGCACTGCGAATTCCGGCCATTGTTATTGTTTACCTTTTAAGTCAGTCTGACCGTAGTCGCATTACGAAAAAATGCGAACCAAAAACACATATAGTTGTCTCTTTCAAGGTTCTAATGAAGTAGCTAATTAATGAAAACTTGTGCCCTGTATCATAGCCGTATTACTATGGCCTTCTAGATGATGAAAACAATGGAGTACAGATCGAAGATGAGGATGATGAGGAAAGGTCATTTGCAAGCTTGCCTTTAAACAATTTACGGTCAAGGGAGAATGAAGAGCCCAGAGGCCAAAATCGACAAGCTGAGAGTTCTAGCTCGGGTAGAAGTTGTTCATACGTAGTCAGAGGGATATTCAGGACAGGAGTTTACTGAAGAGAGCTTTGATCAGAGAGTTCGGTGTGAAAGTGTCATCAGCAGAGGTTCATCGTAGACTTGGCAAAAGGCAGCAAAAGAAAACCGAAACATTGCACGAGTACCTGTACGCGCTAATGGAATTGGCAAAGCCAATTGATCTTGATGTGTCTTGTGTCTTGATCGAACACTTTGTAGATGGTATCCCAGACTGTAAGACAAACAAGACTTCATTGTATCAGGCTAAGAACATGAGGCAGTTGAAGGTACAGATTGAGGCTTATCAGAGAATGCGAGGCTCGGTGAAGCAACACGTTAAGTACTCTCAGGACTCTCACTTCTACAAAGGTGAGAAAGATCCAGGGAAGACAGCTGAGATAGTCAGAAAATGTTTTAATGTTAAGATATTGCCCAAAGAGGAATAACAAGTTGCAACCAGCCAGGACATAGAGCAGCTCAGTGCAAGGCTGTGCTGGAAGTCAAGCAGGAGACGGCAACCAATCTAGTACAGGTGGAGAACAAAATAAAGCCAACAAGCTCGTTTACTTCTTCAAGGCTAGAATTGAAATACGTATCCTATGGAAAAGTGTTCTTCAAGGGTTTAGTTGATACGGGAGCAAATTTGTGTCTTCTGCGTCTAAATGTTTTTGAAACTTGGAGTGAAGAAAATGACAGGCAGTGAGAAATGTCTGACAGGGATTGGCGAAAGTCGAATCGTGACTTTTGGAAGCTTTTGATTCCTGTACAGATCGATGGTTTGAGTTTAAATGTCGAGTTTCATGTTACCTCAGACGAAGAAATGGCATTTGATGCCATCTTAGGTAGAACTCTTCTAGAAAGTGTGGACATGAAAGTGACCAAAGATGGGACCGAGTTCGTTCGTAGGTCAAGTAGTTGCGTGGATACAGGACGCAAGTTACAAGAAGAGGTTGGTAGTAAAGGCCAAAGTTCATGCATGGATACTTGTGTATGCTGAGCTTAGATAAAACAGAAAAAGGGGATCTAGAGTTGTCACACTTGCCCTTCAAGCAGAGAGTTTTAGTTAAAAGTATCCTGGATGACTACAAACCAAAAGGAATGCTTATTGTCCAGTCGAAATGAAGATTGTGTTAACCGATGAGTTGCCAGTGTACCAGCATGCCAGACGCATTGCTTACAGTGAGCAAAAGGTGGTAGATGAAAAGGTTAAGGAGTGGCTGGAACAGAAGATCATTAAACCGAGTACGTCGGAGTATGCTTCGCCAATCGTGCTTGTGGCTAAGAAGAACGGACAGAAACGGCTGTGTTGCGATTATCGCAAATTGAATGAGAAAATAGTTCGGGACAATTTTCCCATGGTGCAAATGGATAGTGTTATTGAGACGCTGCGGGTTCGATGATATTCACCACATTGGATTTGACAAATGGTTATTTCCATGTACCAGTAGAGGTTGAGTCACAAAGTAC
The DNA here is from genome assembly GCA_014170255.2 of Drosophila triauraria. Classification (NCBI taxonomy): domain Eukaryota; kingdom Metazoa; phylum Arthropoda; class Insecta; order Diptera; family Drosophilidae; genus Drosophila; species Drosophila triauraria. The sequence continues at coordinate 884,284 of JABJVT010000007.1, forward strand.
ACCTCATTTGTAGCGCAAAACGGGCTACATGAGTTTTATACCCGGTACCCATAGGGTACAAGGGTATTATAAGTTAGTGCCAACCGAGAATGTATGTAACAGGCAGAAGGAGAAATCTCCGACCCTATAAAGTATATATATTCTTGACCAGCGTCACTAGCCGAGTCGATCTAGCCATGTCCGTCTGTCTGTCCGTGTGAAACAACAGATCTCAGAGACTATAAGAGCTAGAGTTACAAATTTTGGTGACAACATTGTTACACGCAGATCAAGTTTGTTTTAAAATTTGACCACGCCCACTTCCGCCCCGAAAACCATAAAAACGGTATATAAGCCATATGTGTGATTTTCGGCGTAAAGTAAGTAGATAGTCTTAATAAGTAGGCAATCGTGGACGTGTTCTGAAAATTTGAGTAAAATCGGATGATGAGAGTTGCCCAACATATTCCTAGCAACATTTGCCTCTTTTGAGTGTTGCTCAACATGTTTCTAGCAATATTTGTCTTCATTTGTCAAAATTTCCCTTTTCCATGTGCATGTGCTGCTTAATTTCACCCACAATGCTTTGGGTACGGGTATCATACAGTCGGTCACACTCGACTGTAGCTTTCCCACTTGTTTTTGTGCCTTTTGGTATTTCAAACTCGGCAGTTGTGTTTACTTGTTTTATAATGGCTGTTCTCAGGGATCTAATCAGAAACGGTGATGTAGTCGTTTACATGGACGCAGGCTGTGGCAAAATTTTCGATTCCGTCAGATCGGAAAGCTATCCAACGATTCCTTGGCTTGAATTCATATTTCAGGAAGTTTGTTGATGGATATGCCGTTATAGCCAAAGCGTTGTCAGATTTGTTGAGGAAGGATGTGAAATTTGAATTCAGAGAGTTGCATCAGTTAGGTTTTGGTTTCGGAGCGATAATTCTATAAAAGTATCCAGAAGATGGTCAGTTGCATCCAGCTATGTATATGAGCCGAAAAACTAAACCATGTGAGGAGAAGTATTACTCATACGAGTTAGAGGTTTTAGCAGTCATAGGAGCCCTAACTAAATGGCGGGTATATGTCTTGGGAACCATATTCAATTTCATCACTGATTGTAATGCGTTTGCCATGACGATGAAAACGAAAGAAGTTCCGTTGCGAGTTGCTAGATGGGCCATGTATTTGCAAGACTATGACTATGAGATAGAACATCGCTCAGGTACTAAAATGCGTCACGTCGACGCACTGAGTCGAGTTGATTGTTTCATGCTGACCGAAAGCGAGATGCATCGGCTTAAAGAAGCTCAGATAGCCGACGAGTGGGCCAGCGTAATTAGAAAACTGGTGGAAACGAAGGGACATGAAGATTTTTTATATTTCAAGTCAGATATTGTTCAAGGACCCAGATCGAGAGTTGATAGTGGTTCCGTCAGCAAGGCCACTTTTCAGCAAAGAAAACGCAGGATCTGGTGGAGAAATCCTATTTTATACCAAAACTGAGGGAAAAATATACAAAAGTTGTAGGCAGCTGTGATGAGTGTATTTTGGTGATCGCGAAGGCAGGACGTCAGAAAAGATACTTAAATCCAATAGATAAAGACGATAAGCCCTTAGTCACTTATCACATAGATCACGTAGGCCAATAGAACTCACTCAAGATATACCCATATCTGAGTAGTTGTCAATGCATTCTCGAAATACGTGTGGTTGTATCCAACACGTAGCACGGGAGTCGAAGAAGTGTTAAATTGCTTAGATAGGCAGGTTGTCACATTTGGTAATCCTTTCAGGATAGTGTCAAACTAAGGCGCAGTTTTACGCCACATTTATTTAAAGAATATTGTCAAAAGCAAAAGATCCAGCATTTGCTGATCGCTACAGGAGTACCTCGTGGTATCGGTCAGGTCGAAAGAATGCATAAAATCGTTGTGCCTATGCTGTCAAAGATGAGCCTAGAAAGTCCTGGAAATTGGTACAAGCACGTGGGTAGAGTGCAGCAATTAATTAACAATATTGAACCAAGAAGCACTAAAGCACTATCAGGTGTAGATATGCGCACAGTTGAAAACAATATGTTGCGAAACCTGGTGCAGCAATCCTTAGCAAGGTAGCAAGGGACAATATCCAAATCATACAGGAAGAAAACAAGCGATCACTCGATGCGAAGAGAAACAAAGAAAAACGTTATAAATTCAACGACTTAGTAGCTATTAGACGTCCGCAGTACTGAGTGGGTTTTAAATTAAAAGGGAAATATATTGGTCCTTACAAAATCGTAAAAGTACATAGCCATGGAAGGTACGATGTAGAGAAGACTGGGAAGTCCAAAGGTCCATTGAGAACCACCATTATGGCTAAGTTTATGAAGGAGTGTGGGTTAGGAGAGCCGAATGTAGGAATCGGTAGAGAGCAAGAAGTGAGAGAGACGACCCTGCAGTACCAGTTGTCATCAATAGGCCGTTGTCATCAACGTTTCATCAACGCGCCGACTGCGACTTCGGCCGAACCGACGCCTCGTTCAATCGTGTCAAATCCGACTCTCTCGCTCTCAATTCTCTCGCTCAATTTCTCTTCAAAAATTATGTTGATGACAGTTTGATGAAATGTTGATGACATGTTTATATGTGCGACAAAAGATGCAGAAACGGGACCATGTCAAAAGAAAAGAGCAATGGAGATAAGCGGAACCGTTGTTCTTGGTCGGTATTCTGTGTTTTTCTCAAAGGCACGCGTCTTTTTCGCGACTCTCACTGACGTTTAAGGCATTGAAGAGATTAGTCGAGAATAAAAGTTCAAAGTTTAAAGTGCTTCTTAAATATAATAAAACTAGCAGTTGAGTTTTTAAATTAAAACAGTGGTGGATAATATTAACAAGTAAAATAAAACAAAGCAAAACAACAGAAGAAAACAACAAAATAAACTAAAATTTAAAATCAAACATATGTACATATCTTATTTTCGGTATAAATGTGAAATGTGGTGAAATGTGAACAAAATCAGTGACCGAATATAATAAATGAAGAAAAGAGTACATTTTCCCACAGTGAAAACAATTAATATACCCATAGGGTACAAGGGTATTATAAGTTAGTGCCAACCGAGAATGTATGTAACAGGCAGAAGGAGAAATCTCCGACCCTGTCCGTCCGTCCGTCCGTGTGAAACAACAGATCTCAGAGACTATAAGAGCTAGAGTTACCAAATATGGTGACAACATTGGAATCTGTTGCACGCAGATCAAGTTTGTTTTAAAATTTGGCCACGCCCACTTCCGCCCTCAAAATTATAAAAAGTAAAATAAGCTATACTAGTTATTTTCGGGTTAAAGTTAATAGATACAATAAATGAATAGGTTTGAGCGGACGTTTTCTGAAAATTTCAGTAAAATCGGATGATAAACATGGGAGATATTAGCAATAAGGATAGAATTTTAAAACACCCCTAAGGCGGTGCTATTGCAAGTTGCGCAGCCTGTACCCGTTTTTTTTCTGTTTTTTTTTTGTATTTCTTCCTTTTTCCTTTGTTGTTATACCCGGAGAACAACTAGAAAAAATTTTAGATAAAAAATACAAAATAGAAAATATTTTGGTTTTGTGGGATTGAGCTTGGGCCAATTTTGCAAAATGTAAATGCATCGGCTTCTTAGACAACTGGGCCACTACCTATATTTCATATGAAGCGCCATTTTCATACTAAGTATGCTTCAACAACTGTTAACCTAATCTTGGCAGAACTGAAATAAAATTGCCAGCGATTGTTAACATCTAATAGCCTCAAAATTTTTAATGAAAATATGCTTTTATTGTAATAAAAAGTGTGTGTGAAGAGAAAAGAGATCGACTGTTTACCAAAAAATTGCGCCAAGCTACAGAAAAGAACGAGCGTGACCAAGAAATGACACAGAATAACAAAATTCACTTTTATAGCCCAACATTGCCGAAAAATGAATAGGAATCTGAAATAAAAATGTAAATAAATTCTTTGACATGGGCGGGTTTAGAACTCAGAACTTTCTTGCATAAAATCGCTTGCACACCGCTTAGACGTCTGGGCTATGCTCTTTGTTGCGTTATGGACAGCGATTGTTACTTCTAATAGCATCCACACTTTTCAATAAGAAAGCGATTTGTTTCTTGTAATAGAATGTAATTGTAATAAATGAATAAATGGTTTAGCCATTTATTTGCAATGGCCTCCCTGGGTCCCGATTTAATATATGACAAATAATTTATTTAGTCGGGAGCTAATTCGAGCGGCGATTTAATTTTTAATTAAGAAGTATTTAAACCGTCAGACATTTGGGTACCGGGTATCTCACAGTCGAGCACTCTCGACTGTAGCTTTCTTACTTGTTTTTTGCGATTTGGGTTGTTTTTCTATTTTAAAGACTGAATTCGGGAAATATCTGGCCGTCCGAAATCATTGCTTGGCAGAGAAGAGAGAAAAGGAAAATACAGAGAAAACCAGCACATATCGGCTCCAAAAATTAATACCGCCATATCCACATCACTAGGTACAAACGTATCTACTGAAACTGTCCGAAGACTGCCTAATAGCCAAGATATGCATAGTAGATGCCCTAGAAAGAAACCCTTGCTCTCATCCATCAATATATGAAAGTATTTAGACCGGAATTTGAAGTACTGGGAACAAGCAATATTTAGTGATGAAAGCTAATTAAATGTATTCGGTTTTGATGGGCAAGGAAGCCTTTTCTTTTGTACTTACAGTGTGTCAAGTAATTCTTGCAAAACGAAAAATGTCTTATGATTTTTTAAAGTGCAAAAACATGAAATTGTACAACTTTTCTTTTATAATATTGTTTGCTCAAGTATTAGCTAAACATATAAAAAAATGTTTGCTAATAATTATTGTTTTGAACTTTAAAATGCCATAGAGACAAAAATGTTTTGCAAAGAGTTATTTGAAAAATATTCAAGTTTTCATAATATAAAGCGTTTGTCAATATATTACTTTGTTTTTGTTTATATTGGCCTTCAAAGTGACAGCTCAGGCTGCGTTGTTCTTTGGTACTTTTAATGTTCTTTTCAGTTTCTCATTTCTCAGTAGAATAGTACAAGATTGAAGATGTTGATGTTTACATTTATTTCATGAAATAACTCTATAATTTAGAAAAAGTGAACAAAGAAAAACGGTTAATTAGTTTATAACTATTAAAGTTTAATTTGATCATAATAAGATCAAAATAATAAAAAAAACAAGAAAAACAATTGGATCATTGACACTCGATCCATTTTGGTAATATTGAAAAAATATCGAAGTTGGTAAATTTGTATAACATTTACCTACACCCAAAAAAAAAACAAGAGTTTAAACTTAATACGCGTTGTCTCAAAATTATACTTCAAGCAGTATAACGAGCTTAGTATTGATTTCATACTTAATAATATAAATTATATACTTAGAAGTATAGCATTATAGTGTTTTTACTCATCTGCTTCAACTCTCAAAAATCGCAGCAACGACTTTTTTTTCCGTAAGCAATACATGTGTCAGAAAGGGACAGAAAATGTCGCATCAATCCCGCATCAACTACAAATACTAAAGTTATACTAGCTTGTATTCAGTATTTCTACAGATTTAGGTGATGTTTGTGCTTTGGCGCTTGTGTCATTTATTATAAGTAACCGACAACTGCTATATACAGTTTTCAGTCCAAATCACCGAAATAGTAACCACTACCGTACAAGCATGCTGTTCACTGTATTATATAAAAGACACAATTTATTTGAGCCATTTCATAAAGATTGGTTAAAATACAACTTGTTCTATTTAAATTATACAGCATTTTATTAAGTTAAATGTCGACTAGTTAGACAGACCACTGTACGCCTACTGGATTAGCATCAACTCGGTCTCTGTGTAAACAGGAACAGCAGGAAAAGAGTTGATGCGACTTTTAAGCGGCTGTGTTAAAGGGTATTATACTCAATAGTTTAAATTTTATATTTTCGAGTATCATTTTTATACGACCCTTCATCGAAAATTCGATAACATGTGGTGTTCACACATGAACACGTATATATATATAAGAGTTCTATGTAACCAGCAAACCGTTGCAGCACTGTACAGATAAGCATGTGTCTGCATAAGATTTAAATATAAACGCCACTAGGAATCGAGAAATGTATCTCTAACTGTTGCTTGGGTTCATCCCTTAAATATTTGTACAGCAACTACACATGTATGTTTATCTTGCAGCGGAAAATCCCCGCTTGCACTTGAGAACGGCTTCCCAGCTAGAGGGACAGATGACCGCAGCGTTGGTCTTGTTAGAGATAAGATTATGAGACCCGTGGGTCTAGAAGATAAAACTAGACATAAGATTTCATGTTAGCTACCTAAGCTATGACTTATTAAAAATAAAATCAGTTTGAAATTATCAACTCAACAAATGTAGACGTTTGCTTTATTTGCAGCCTCTCTTACATTTTGGACCTTCGAGCGACTCTGCAGGTTTCCCTAGTGGTAAGAGCCTCAGAGAAAGAATCACTCTACTATGTTTGGTCTCTTCTAAGCAACTCTGCAGTTTTCCCCAGTGGTAAGAGACTCAGAGAAAAGACAGCACCTTATAAAACCGGGCAAAGCGGTAAAGGTTGCTGGTGGTACGCAAAAGGATACAAAAGATACAAACAGTTTGCAATTTATCTAAAAATTGTGTTCGATAATAAAAAATCGATCTATAGAAAAGTTTTGCAATTTTATCTGAAAAATTGTGTCAAAAAATCAACATTTTAAAAGGCTACTAAAAGTTCCAATCCATGAGGTAAGAAACGTAGTCGCCTTTATACAAAGGCCACAGTTTGAATAAATCTTTGCAAATATGCATGCATTTAAATGCATGTGTTTGAGGCGGTTGGACGCCATTATAAAAGATGACGACAACAGCTGGAGGAGTCATCGGAAATATTTGGATAGGCTTAGAATCCAAAGCTGGAGAAAGAAAGTGCCAGCTCTAACAAAATCGGCTCAGCAATGAGATTACAATCATCGGCTGGCCACCACATCATCATCGTCTGCACACCAGAGGCAGACAAATCAGCAGAGGTCTTCAACTGCAACTTTACGTCTTCAACGTCAGCGGAGTCTACATATTCAGCGGTTGGACTACGGAGTAAAGTAAATATAAAACTAAACAAATAATGGAAGATAATTAAAAAAAAAATTGTTTAAAAATTACAGTCTACTAAATTAAAGTACCAATTTTTTGTTCAATATATTGTATGTAATCAAATTTTGTCAAATTTAAAAAAACTGAACCCATTCTTGCTGGCCCTTGGCAGAATGTTCACACATGAACACGTATATATGTATATATATATATATATATATATACAACTGCAGATGCGCTCTGCAGGCAGGCGCGCCTATCTCTAAATATAGCAGCCACTTGGGCACTTGACAAATATTGTAAATGTAATCTGAAACCCCAGCAAGGGACCTCAGAAGATAACACGAGCAGATGTGCGGTCTGCGTGAGTCTAGAAGATGAAACTAGACATAAGATTTTCATGTTAGCTACCTAAGCTAGGACTTATTAAAAATAAAATCAGTTTGAAATATCAACTCAACAAATGTAGACGTTTGCTTTATTTGCAGCCTCTTACATGTGGCGTTAAGCCTAGTACTAAGATCAACGAAAACCGCTTACGGAATTTCATGAGCGAAATTGCGATATATTTCGTTCGGAAACCAGTGTGACCGAAGAAAATAAAGAAAATGGTCAGAATCGGTCAAGATCGGTCACACTGACTTGTATTTCCAGCTGTGTTTTGTAAACAAACTTTATAAATAAACTTTAAGCCTAGTACTAAGATCAACGAAAACCGCTTACGGAATTTCGTGAGCGAAATTGCGATATATTTCGTTCGGGAACCAGTGTGACCGAAGAAAACAAAGAAAATGGTCAGAATCGGTCAAGATCGGTCACACTGACTTGTATTTCCAGCTGTGTTTTGTAAACAAACTTTATAAATAAACTTTAAAAAGAGAAATTAATTTAACGAACTTGATTGGGCGTATTATTAATGTAATGTTCCGTAATGGAGTTGAAAGTAAATAATAGTGGCGCTACCGCCATCGCCGCCAATAAAAAATATGCAATAAAATTGTCAATAAAACACAGAAAAAGTTAATTGATGTAGTAAATTGCATATAATATGGTTTGCCTTTACGACTTTTATCAATTCCACATTATTCTCACGGCTGTCGAAGCGCTACAACCGAGCAGCGATTGCCTCCTCCCCTTCCCTGCATGCTGCTTACGAAATATATGCAATTGATATAATTCGCTTACGGAATCACAGCTGTTTATTAGTGTCTTTTGCCAACCGTTTTACCTGGTTCGCTCACGGAATTCCGTTCATCTTAGTACCCGACCAAACGAAATACCACAAAATTCTTCTTCTTTCTTTCGTTCTTTTTTATATGAAGTTTTCCGTTTATGGATTTTTTCGTTCATCTTAGTACTAGGCTTTAGCAGGAATTTAGTGGTATTCTGTTTGTCGCGTGAGGGATTTTGTCAAGCCTTGGTGAATCTATAAAAGATTTTGTACGGTTAATGTTTCTCGCCCCGCAAATGTCATCCTCATATGGCTATTTAAGACGCCTTCTTATGTGATGCCGATTGGCTGAAGAGGTAAGACGTTCGCTTGCCATGCATTAGGTTGAGGGTTCGAACCCTGGGGTAAGGCAAGTTTTCAGCTTATGTTTTCTTGTGTTTATTTGTCATTCAGATCGCCTATATACATGATATATAATAGAATATAACCATATGTTGAAACCAACCGTTGATAACATTGGTCGACAAGAAAAATGACGGCGAATAAAAGCCATTGATTCTGTTAGATCTGAACCGGTACATTTACTAGTCCGAAACTGAAAAGTTTCCATCACCCACAAATTTTGAGAAAACCGCGGCAAAGTATCACTGCTTGAATAGGCACTTTCAAGGCTTAATAGCTCCAAAACTTACGTTGCCCAGAGTGGGTATTCAGCTTAAAAGAGCTTTGGCCTTTCTACTTCAATATTTAACCAGAATATCCAATGGGAGACCTCTCGTTCTTTAGTTATAATGCATTTTACAAACTTAAATTTGTCACAAATTTTTGCTATGTTGTAGCCCTGATATTTCGAACATTTTGTTAGAGATTTCTTTGGTTCGGAACATTGATGTGTCTTCAAACTTTCCAGGAATTAATTGTTATTAAGTTGAACACTTTCAGAATAAATTCAACTTTGTATATAAATATGATAATCAAAAATGTCCAGAGAATGTGTTGTCGGCCCATAAAACGTTTGGTTTGTGTACTTAAGTTATAATCCCAAACCAATGTTTCTAACCAAAGCCAAGACTCTCCCCAGATTTGTTACAACATAGCAAAAATTTGTGACAAATTTAGGTTTGTAAAATGCATTATAACTAAAGAACGAGAGGATATTATTGTTTAATATTAAAGTAGAAAGGCCAAAGCTCTTTTTAAGCTGAGTACCCGCTCTGGGCTAAGTAAGGTTTGGGAGTTATTAAGCCTTGAAAAGTGCCGATTCAAGCAGTGCATGATACTTTAACCACAATTTTCTCAAAATTGGTGGAGGATGGGAACTTTTCAGTTTCAGACTAGTAATGTACCGGTTCAGATCTATCAGAATCAATAGCTTTTATTCGCCGGCAAAAAAGGTCGATTTTGTGCAATAATCAGAGTATACTGAAATAAAAAACTTTTGACGATTTTAGATATACGGGCGAAAAGCTGGTTTTATAAAAAATGCAATTTATACCAACATTGTAAAGAGTTTATACGAAATAGTTTAGAATTTATACGCAAGTGGATAGAATTTATACGATTTGTTATAGTATAGTGCGTAGTATAAAACCTATACGAATAAATATTAAAATATACTAAAGGAAAATACTAGAAAGTATAACTTTTATACTCTAAGGTATAAAATTTATAACTTCGAAAGTATAATTTTTATACTTTCGAAAGTATAACATCAACAAGAATCTTATTAAGAAATTTTTTATACTCGAAAGTATATGTCGGAGTATCAATTTCCTCTTGGGATTCCGCGGCGTTGCGGGCCGTGCGCTTTCTCGGCTGTGACATTGTTTCACCGTGTCTCGATCAGGACTGCCTTAACAGTGCGAATTCCCTTCTTATATAGCTGACATTGGCGTACATCCTCTTCCTTACAGTATTCGCCAAAGACCATATATCTGTCCTTTTCTTATACCTTGTCACACCGAGACTGCCCATTAACAGATCTCTGTTAGGCTAACCGCAACATACAGAAACCCAAATGAGAATGATAATGAAGGAGCAATAATAATACCAGGAACAAGAATAACGCGCATCGTTCAGTTTAAGAAGCCAAGTATTGCTGATAATACTAGGAATTAGAACAACGCGCAGCGTTCAGTTTAGGAAGCCAAATATTTGCTGATAATACCAGGAATAGGAACAACGCGCAGCGTTCAATTTTAGAAGCCTTTAATTCCAAATAATAATGTAATTCCAATTAATCCTTATTTAACTAACTTAATGTTTTGAAAACAGAAATAAGGTTCCGACATATACAATTCATGTAACAATCGTATAGATTCTATGACGATTTTTTTTTGGGTGCACACATTTTAAATTTTACATGTAAAATGTTACATTTTCAAGTAAATCGATCGATCGCTTCTATGGCAGCTATATGATATAGTTGTCTGTTGTGAAACTTAAACCATAATTCTAAGACCGTTCAAAACCGCTATATCTCGAAAATAATTTAATTACGTTGAAAAACAGAGAAGTTATAACATTCTTTACATTAATTACGCCATCATTCCTATGACAGCTATAGGGTATATTGGTTCAATTTTGTTCCGATATATATACTGCTTGCAAAAGAAATCAGATTATACTGAAAATTTCAGCCCGATAGCTCAAAAACTGAGAGACTATTTCGCGTAGAAACCGACAGACGGACAGACAGACATGGTGTAGCGCGTTGCGGGGTAGCTGGGGCAATACAACGGTTTCTTAGTTTAGAGACAATCAGCGACGGCGGGACCCTTGAAACGGTAGCTTATTCCGGGTGGGGTAGGTTCTTGCTAATCTTGCTAACTCAACACTACGAACTTTAAATTAAAGAGACCCTCAAAACAATAAACTTTCATTCGAGCCAAACTTGCAGGTCAATATCAAATCCATTTATGTTACAAACAATCCTCAAAGAAGAGTCCAGGGTGCCGATGTTGTTATTGGCCATTAGTTTTCTTAACCCACCCAACCATGTTTCTTCCTAAATCAAAGAAACCCAAATGTTAAGTCCCTCCTTCCGATTAAATTTACGCACCCGTGTCTATATAAACGCTTATACGGCTATGATACAGGGCACAAGTTTTCATTAATTAGCTACTTAATTAGAACCTTGAAAGAGACAACTATATGTCTTTTAGGTTCGGATTTTTTCGTAATGCGACTACGGTCAGACTGACTTAAAAGGTAAACAATAACAATGGCCGGAATTCGCAGTGCACAATTCATTCATTTCTGGAATCCTCATGCCAATACTCCTGCAGAAATTAATATGAAAACCATTAAACTGATTTTACAGCTTTTCTTGTACATAGATATGTTAATTCTTAATAATTGCAAGATTTCACGGCGAAAAACCATGCCACCGAAAACTTATTTATTTTGTTTATTTATTTTGCTTTTGTGCAGAATAGTTGCTAAAATTATGCTAAGCCTTCAGCAAAAACCAATATATTTTGTGAGACCGTTTTGTCTAATGAGCAATCAATATACTTTTTAGATACAATTTAATGAATTAGAGACGGTATATTCTATCGAACACATATTTTTGTCTGGTATTTTTTCAATAGGCCGATAAGTTTTTCAATTAATGAGCAATTAATGTATTAATCTCTCATTAAAAGTGCCGTGTAGTCGGCAAAACCCTATGGTTGCTGTCAAGCCTCTAATTAATGCGCCAATTAATGAAGTTTTAATAGTGTCATAATGCTATTAGAATTCCATTGCTAAATGCTGCTTATTATACCCTTGCAGATAGTATTATAATTTTGATCTGAAGTTTTTAACGCAGTGTAGGAGCATCTCCGACCCCATAAATTATAAATATTCTTGATCAGCATCACCAACCGAGTCGATCTAGCCATGTCCGTCTTTCCGTCTATTTAGTCTCTCAGTTTTGAGCTATCGGGCTTAAGTTTTCAGCATAGTATTATTTCTTTTGCAAGCAGTATATATGTCGGAACGAATTTGAACCACTATATCCTATAGCTGCTATAGGAATGACGGCTAAATAACTTAAAAAATTATAACTTCTCTGTTTTTCAACGTGTTTCTTTAAATTTCGAGGTATAGCGGTTTCTTACGGTTCTAGAATTACGGTTTTAATTTTATTAAGATCGGACAATCATATCATAAAGCTGCCATAGAAGCGATCGATTCATTTATATAAATATGTAAAATTCTACATGTAAAATGTTCAGTTTTGCTTTCTTGCTCATTATTGTCAAGTTATACAATTTTTAATAAATCTTTTTGTACAGCAATTTGTATACCCTTGAAGGGTATTATAATTATGTCCATAAGTTTGCAACGCAGTAAAGGAAGCATCTCCGACCCTATAAAGCATATCTTTTCTTGATCAGCATTACCAGTCGAGTCGATCTGTCTGTCTGTCCGTCTGTCTGTCCATTGCTACGCTAACTAGTCTCTTAGTTTTAAAACTATCTAAATAAAACTTTGCAGATAGCCTTCTTTCTATTGCAGTTCGTACATATGTCGGGACGGCTGGATTCGGACCAATATATCTTATAACTGTCATAGGAATGATCGGAAAATTAATAGAACAAATATTAAAACTTCTCTGTTTTTCAACGTATTTTAAAAATTTCGAGATGTAGGTGTTTTATACGGTTCTAGAATTACAGTTTTAATTTCACTAAGATAGAACAACTATATCATATAGCTTCCATAGAAGCGATCGGTTGATTCATATTAATACATGTAAAATGTAAAATGTGTAGATAATGTTATAAAACTTACAAACTTTGAATTTTTTTCAATGTTACCAAAGTGAATCGTCTTTCAATGATCCGATTGCAGACTGCAGGGTATATCAACTTCGGCTTACCGAAGTTAGCTTCCTTTCTTGTTATACCCTTGTAATGGATATTGTAATTTTGATCAGAAGTTTGCAATGCAGTGAAGGACGCATCTCCAACCCCATAAAGTATATATATATTCTTGATCAGCATCACCAGTATAGTAGATCTAGCCATGTCCGTCTGTCCGTCTGTCCAGCTGTCCGTTGCTACGCAAAGTAGTCTTAGTTTATGAGCTATCCGAATGAAACTTTGCAGATAGTCTTCTTTTATTGCAGCTACTATATATGTCGGAACGGAACACTATACCTTATAGCTGCCATATTAAAGTTAGGGCCAAAATGTCATATTTTCGCTATTTTTGAAGATATTGGCCTCAAATTAAATATATATGATCCTTTAATTATATTATAGCTAAACAATTTAAATTTAATCCAAATCGGACCACTATATCTTATAGCTGCCATAGGAACGATTTTCGATTGTTTTAAAGATATTGGATTAAAACTTAGTTAATGGCGTTTTAATTTAAATATAGCCAAATATTAAAATTTCATCCAAGTCGGAAAACTATATCTTATAGCTGCCATAGAAACGATCGGGTCAAAATGCCGATTTTCGTTGTTTTCAAGATATCGGATTAAAACTAAGTAATCTGTCTTTTAATTTAAGCATGGCTTTGCTTTTAAAATTGCATTCAAATCGAACCACTATATCTTATAGCTGTTATAGGAATGATCGGGCCAATTTATCCGATTTTCGTTTTATAAAGATGTCAGAATAAACTGTTTTTATACCCGGTACCCATAGGGTACATTATAAGTTAGTGCCAACCGAGAATGTATGTAACAGGCAGAAGGAGAAATCTCCGACCCCATAAAGTATATACATATATTCTTGGTCAGCGTCACCAGCCGAGTCGATTTAGGCATATACGTCTGTCCGTCCGAGTGAAACAACAGATCTCAGAGACTATAAGAGCTAGAGTAACCAAATTTGATGACAACATTGGAATCTGTTGCACGCAGATTAAGTTTGTTTTAAAATTTGGCCACGCCCACTTCCGCCCCGAAAATGATAAAAACAGTATATTAGCTATAGGCGTGATTTTCGGCTTAAAGTAAATAGATAGACTTTATAAGTAGGCAATTGAAAATTTGAGTAAAATCGGGTGATAAACATAGAAGTTATTAAAGAATAAAGTTTCTGTGTAAGAGGTATGAGAGAAAGAGAGAGAGAGAGAGAGAGAGAGAGAGAGCGCACGTGCGTGTTGCTCAACATGTTCCTAGCAACCTAAGCCCGGGCTTGGTTTTAAATGGCCACTTGAGTGTACTGACCGTAGTGCATCTTCAACGCCCAAGGAACATTTGTCTCTTTCGAGTGTTGCTGAACATATTTCTAGCAACATTCGTCTCCATTTGACAACATTTTCTTTTGTTCATGTTCATGTGCTATTCAATTTCACCCACAATCCTTTTGGTACCAGGTATCTCACAGTCGGTCACAATCGACTGTAGCATTCCATTCGTTTAATTTAAATATAGCTATATATTTCAAATATTATCCAAATCGGACCACTATATCTTACAGCTGCCATATGAACGATCGGTCAAAATTAGCCGCCTTTCATACTTTTAAAGATTTCTGAATAAAACGATATTAATGATTTCTTATTTTTATTTTAATTATTGTCTGAAAGGGTATATAAACTTCGGCTTGCCGAATTTAGTTTTCTTTCCTTTTTTTTTGTTATCTTTTATCTTTTATTTTTGTTATCTTTTATCGTTTACTAAACGCCGTTTACCTTTTAGCAAATTGCACTGTCGATCATAGAGGTTGATACGTTTTAGCAGAAAGCATCGATCAAATAAAACCTTAACAAAACTAATATATAACATATGGATTTTTAGTCGTTGAAAAGTAGTCGTCTGTTTAGTAACAGTTAATATTTGGGCAACTGAGTGGACAAGTGAGCAACTGAGCAATGAGCAGCGAACAAGCGAGCCAGTGAGCAAGTCAGCAAGTAAGCAATAAACAAGTGAGCAAGTGATTAATAAAGAGTGAGCAACACGTGTTAGTTTGTTACCTCCTGCAAGGATTCGCGGAGCTATCGGGTGGCCGGCTGCTTAGCGGATCCCAGGACCGGTTTTGACCGCCGATAGCTTCCGGCAGAAGGCAACTATTTATTTATTTTGGATTTAACTCCCGCACTCCGACAACTGGACTTTAATAGGGATGCTGATGGATGTAGGCTGCATCCCTGTGCCCTCCCATCCAAATGGTCGCCAGGATCTTGTTGGCGACTCCTATTTGTCCTTTCATTTTATTTTCACCTGTTTTTTCCCTCACACCTCCATCTCACCCACTTTTAAAGCTCTCACTCACGATTCATAATATACATTTATTCACAAAATTTCCTATTCTCCTAAACATTGAGCTCGACACTAATAACGACACTGTTAGGAACTTAATATATAACAATAATTTATTATTTTTATATCTTATCTTAGTTCTGTTTGTATTCGTTTCTGGGGCACTCTGCGTCGTTGGGGATTAATAACATTTGTATTATTTTCCAGACTCCGGTGACCCGCCTCGACGTCTCCCTCGCCGCACTCGAGAATTTTTCCTTCCGGAAAATCGCGGTTCGGCCGGTGGGGATTTTCGCACGATTTTCTTCTTTCAACCGCACGACTCGGACTCAGTTTTCGAACTCTCTTCCCTTTCCTCCTCTCTCCTCCTCTCTCTGACCTTCCCTGCCCTTGGGAATCGCCTTCTCCTCGCTCTTCGGGATCATCTCCTCTTTGCCTCTTAATCCTCCCGAGTTATTTTCCCTTAATCCGCGCATCCACCTCAGCATCATGCACCCTGCGGCTGGACGGTCTGGCAACCCTTCGGCATTCGATACCCCGATTGTCGATGTAAATTGTTAGCCGGGCGCACAACCCCGTGCTTGGATCTTGGCAATGGTTACCTTTGTTTTCATGCGCACGTAACAAGTTGACTCTTTTAAAAGAAAAAAGTGAACATGTTCACCCAAATGAGCAGTATTTACCCAACACTATAGAGGTGGGGAGACATCGATGTTTTTCGATGTTTAAAAAAACATCAATGAAAAAACATCGAAGATTTTCGATGTTTTATAAAAGCATCGATGCAACATCGATGTTTTGAAGAAAAAGAAAAAAAAAATGTTTGCATTAAAATAAATTAAAAATTTCTTCCCTTACTTTAGTGATGTGACAAAACATCGATGTTTTCCCACAAAACATCGATGTTCCCAAACATTTTAAAACATCGATGCATCGATGTTTTCATCAATGCTTCTCAACCTCTACAACTCTAGCACCGATTTTTAATTTTCGAAAACGAGGGAATCTTAAGAAAGTGAAAAGCGGAGCACACCTGATAATACCAATACCAATGTTTTCCAATAGATTTGCATAGGGATAATCCGGGAAAATATGATTTATTTTATTTGAAGGAAATCGGCAGACTATGTTTTTCAGCGGTTGTGTAAAATTGCACGCTGCAAGGGTATACAAACTTTTGCTTCCCGGATCTGTCTCCATATGTTCTCTTTGTGCTGTCGGTAGCTGGCAACACTAGAGCCATTGGTCGATGAGCAAAGCAGTGAGCTTGAGTCAGTGAGCATAGATCAACTGAACAGTAGCTGCTAGACAGTGTTGCCAGAGTCGCTTTTTCCCGTCAAATCAGGCTTTTTAAAGACCATTTGCTAAAATATTTAGAAACAGCGGGCAGCGGGAATTCTGGCTATTTATTTTGGTTAAATGCTTTTTTTTTTTTAACAAAACGTATGCTCAGAAAAATTATAAACTTATTACTGATACTGTTTTGTCGATACTAGGACTTAAGACAGCGTTAGAAGGGATCGTTACATTGTTACTTTTAAGATTACTTTATCCCTATATTTTTAAGAAAATACCTAATTTCTGACCCTGGTCGGTTTGTGACGAATTCAAGAAAGGAGTGACGCCCAGCTTATAAAATACGTATAAGTGCATTGTATATTACGTGTACGTAAAATGGTTTGAAAATCAGGAAGAAGCTGCAAGCATAAATGACATAACAATAACAAAACTACGATTAATTTTTTCTTGGTTAATTAAATGCAACAAATTAACTTGTTGGGAAAACTGGCTTTTTAAAAGCTTTTTTCAAAATTTCAAAACAGCTTCTTTTTTTTAAGGAAAAGTTGGCAACACGGCTGTTAGATAGCAAGTCCCCTAGATTATCTGTAAACAAGTGAGAAAGCTACAGTCGAGTGACCGACTGTGAGATACCCGGTACTCAAAGTATTGGAAAAACAAAAGTTGACAAATGAAGATAAATGTTACTAAAAACATATTGAGCAACGTTCAAGAAAGACAAGTTCTGCAGCTGTACGCAGCTGCATTACGAATTTATACTGCGCCCGAAAGCACGCCACACTTTTTTCACTATTGAATTTGTGGCTCTGAAGAAGAAGAAGAAGATCATTCACAGAAACTTTATTGTTTAATAACTTCCATGTTTATCATCCGATTTTACTCAAATTTTCAGAAAACGTCCGCAAGTGCCTACTTATTTGTTTTATCTATTTACCTTAAGTCAAGAATTAAAATATAGCTTATATAAAGTTTTTACGATTTTCGGAGGCGGAAGTGGGCGTGGCCAATTTTAAAACAAACTTGATCTGCGTGCAACAAATTCCAATGTTGTCACCAATGTTTTTATACCGGGTATAAAAGTTTTTAAACTTTGCATAAAGAATAGCTCTTGCACTTACTGCAGATGATTGAGATAATGATGATAAGGTGTCAAAAGTATTAACACATAAATGGTTTTCAACTTACATTTAAATCACTTAATGCATAATAATATATATTATTCTTTTAAGTACAAATTTTGGAATTGAGTTTATAAAGTTATGGCCAAATTCACAAGTCAATTTTGACAATATGAGTGAGTTGACTCTTTTGAAAACAAAACCAAAATGTGAACATGTTCACCCAAATGAGCAGTATTTACCCAACACTAGCACCGATTTTTCGTTTTCGAAAACAAAACGAGAGAATCTTTTAAAGTGAAAAGAGGAGCACGCCCAATATTAGTTTTTTGTTTTTAACAAATTTGCATAAGGATAATCCGGGAAAATCTGTATATTTTTCATTTGAAGGAAATGGCCAGACTATGTTTTTCAGCGGTTGTGTAAAATTGCACACTGCAAGGGTATACAAACTTTGGCTTCCCGGATCTGTCCCCATCTGTCGTTTTTGTGCAGTCGGTAGCTGGCAACACTAGAGCCATTGGTCGATGTGCAAAGCAGTGAGCTTGAGTCAGTGAGCATGGATCAACTGAAAAGTAGATGCTAGATAGCAACTCCTCTGGATTATCAGTAAAAAAAGCTTTTTAAATTCTCTGCAAAAAGATGGAGATAATAATGTTGACAATTATTCATATATTTTTAAAGCAAGAAAGGGAGGTATATGCAGAGGTGGTCAAAAGAATTTACACAACGAACCAATATTTTCACATCCCAACTACTTTTAATCGTGAACTTCTTGTTGTTAACCAATTTTACTAAAATAAATTTTACCGCATGGTTTGAAGGAGCACAAAAAGAAATGCGAAAGATAACGGTTCAGAAGACAATATTAAAATCAAAAGAAAAATTGCATGCAAGGTGTCAAAAATATTAATACATAAATTGTTTTTAACTTACATTTAATTCAATTAATGCATTTTAAAATTCTTTTAAGTAAAATTCTTAAAACTTGCTTTATTAACAGTTAGAACAAGAGGGAAAGCTACAGTCGAGTGTGACCGACTGTAAGATACCCGGTACCCAAGGCATTGTGGGTGAAATTAAACAGCACATGAACATGGAAAAAAGGAAATGTTGACAAATAGAGAACAAATATTGCTAGAAACATGTTGAGCAGAGCTCAAAAGAGACAAATGTTTCTAGGAACATGTTGGGCAACTCTCAAAAGCGACAATTGTTGCTCTCTCTCTCTCTCTCTCTCTCTCAGAAACTTTATTGTTTAATAACTTCTATGTTTATCATCCGACTTTACCAAAATTTTCAGAACAGGTCCATGATTGCCTACTTATTAAGCCTATCTATTTACGCCGCATATTACGCATATGGTTATATACCGTTTTTTATGATTTTCGGGGGCGGAAGTGGGCGTGGCCAAATTTTAAAACAAACTTGATCTGCGTGCAACAGATTCCAATGTTGTCACCAAATTTGGTAACTCTAGCTCTTATAGTCTCTGAGATCTGTTGTTTCACACGGACAGACAGACGGACAGACGGACAGACCGTCCGTATGTCCGTCCGTATGTCCGTCTTTCTGTCCGTCTGTCTGTCTGTCTGCTGCTACGCAAACTAGTCTCTCAGTTTTTGAGCTATCTGAATAAAACTTTGCGATTTACATTCTTTTACTGATATTTTTTTAACATTACCAAAATGGATCGATTTTCAATGATTCTATTGCAGGCTGCAAGTGTATTTAAACTTCGGCTTACCGAAGTTAGCTTCCTTTCTTGTTTTAATAATCCTTGGATGTTTTATGTTAGCTGTCCACAGTCCTTACAAATTGTAGTATGAGTTTTTGGAGGGGATCAGGCACTGTCGGCTGTAAATGGCCAGTTTCTGGTGAGGATCAGGCAATGCCGCCCAGTTTCTGGAGAGGGTCAGACACTGCTTCTGAAAGTTAATTTGGTAAAGTAAAATGGAGATAAATATTATATAAAGAGTATAAAAATCCAACCTACAATTTTGAAGCACATTTGTTCGGACTTGGGTTCGAAACCGCCAACGTCAGATTAAGAGTCCAGTACTAGGTACAGGAAGATTTGTTCTTAAATTTGGTGTGATTACTTTTGTATTCATTTCGAGTGTGTTTGTATTCAAAGTGAGAAAAAATACAGCGAAGCCAGGGCATTATTCCAAGGACAGTACGCCATTCGTTCCCGTGGCGATTGGTTCCTTGGTGACTCGGGGTATCCCTTGGAGCCCTATCTGCTAAGGCCTTACAGATATTTAACAGCAGGGACCAACCAATATAACCAGAGTAGACGAAGATAATTTGAAAGACGAAGTTCATGGTAGTTCCTAATTAATTCATTTTCGAAACTAACGCATTGGTAAATCAACCTTTTAGAGCCTTCCCCAAAAAGATTTCGGCTTAATGCTGAAACAAAAACTGGACGAACTGGATAAAAAAAATATTTATTTAACCGTTTTTGTTTCAGACCGATTGCGACCTTCATGGACTTTATGTATCATGAGCGTTCACCAGAACAACTGATCCATAGCTACAGCTATGGATGTATCCTAGTGGTCTGTGTGGACGCAGTGGTCTGCTAATGCAAGATCAATAAGGGTTCAAGTCCTCACAAATTCCAATATCAAATTTTATAAAATTTTGTTGTTATGATCAATAAAATTAATTTTTTTTATTTTACTTGTTTACCTAATGCGTAATAATTAATTTGACGTGAGTCAATTAGATTTGTTTCATTTTTATCATCTAAATTTTACTCAAATATTCAGAAAACGTCCGCACTAACGTTTTTATATATTTTATCTACTTACGTTAAGGCGAAAATCACGACTGTAGCTTATAAAACGTTTTTATACCCTTGCAGAGGGTATTATAATTTTGCCATGATATTTGCAACGCAGTGAAGGAGGCATCTCAGACCCCATAAAGTATATATATTCTTGATCAGCATCACCAGCCGAGTCAATCTAGCCATGTCCGTCTGTCTGTCTGTCCGTCTGTCTGTCCGTCTGTCTGTCCGTCTGTCTGTCCGTCTGTCGGTTTCTACGCGAACTAGTCTCTCAGTTTTGAGCTATCGGGCTGAAATTTTCAGCATAGTCTTATTTCTTTAGCACGCAGTATATATGTCGGAACGGTCGAAATCGGACCACTATATCCTATAGCTGCCATAGGAATGATGGCGAAATTAATGTACAAAAATTTTAATTTCTCTGTTTTTCAACGAATTTCTATAAATTTCGAGATATAGTCATTTTTATAGTTCTAGAATTACGGTTTTAATTTCATTAAGATCGGACAACTATATCATATAGCTGCCATAGAAGGGATCCGTCGATTTATATGAAAATGTAAAATTCTACATATAAAATGTAAAATTCTACATGTAAAATGTAAAATTTACAAAATTTACATAATTTGACATTTTTTTACATTACCAAAATGGATCGATTTTCCATGATCCAATTGCTGACTGCAGGGTATATAAACTTCGGTTTACCGAAGTTAGCTTTCTTTCTCGTTATACCCTTGCAGAGGGTATTATAATTTTGCCATGATATTTGCAACGCAGTGAAGGAGGCATCTCCGACCCCATAAAGTATATATATTCTTGATCAGCATCACCAGCCGAGTCGATCTAGCCATGTCCGTCTGTCTGTCTGTCCGTCTGTCTGTCCGTCTGTCTGTCCGTCTGTCTGTCCGTCTGTCTGTCCGTCTGTCGGTTTCTACGCGAACTAGTCTCTCAGTTTTGAGCTATCGGGCTGAAATTTTCAGCATAGTCTTATTTCTTTAGCACGCAGTATATATGTCGAAACGGCCGAAATCGGATCACTATATCCTATAGCTGCCATAGGAATGATGGCGAAATTAATGAAAAACAATGTTAACTTCTCTGTTTTTCAACGAATTTCTATAAATTTCGAGATATAGTCGTTTTTATAGTTCTAGAATTACGGTTTTAATTTCATTAAGATCGGACAACTATATCATATAGCTGCCATAGAAGGGATCGGTCGATTTATATGAAAATGTAAAATTCTACATGTAAAATGTAAAATTTTACAAAATTTACATAATTTGACATTTTTTTTTTAACATTACCAAAATGGATCGATTTTCAATGATCCAATTGCAGACTGCAAGGGTATACAAACTTCGGTTTACCGAAGTTAGCTTTCTTTCTCGTTTTTTTATGATTTTCCGGAGCGCAAGTGGGCGTGCCAAATTAAAAAAAAAAATTGATCTGCGTGCAGCAGACTAGAATGCTGTCCCCAAAATTGGTTCCTCAAGCTCTTATAGTCCCTAAGATCTGTTGACTCATATGGACGGATGGACGGAGAGACGGACATGGCTTTTTATACCCGGTACCCATAGGGTACAAGGGTATTATAAGTTAGTGCCAATCGAGAATGTATGTAACAGGCAGAAGGAGGCATCTCCGACCCCATAAAGTATATATTCTTGATCAGCATCACCAGCCGAGTCGATTTAGCCATGTCCGTCTGTCCGTCTGTCCGTCTGTCCGGCTGTCCGTCTGTCCGTGTGAAACAACAGATCTCAGAGACTATAAGAGCTAGAGTTACCAAATTTGGTGACAACATTGGAATCTGTTGCACGCAGATCAAGTTTGTTTTAAAATTTGGCCACGCCCACTTCCGCCCCCGAAAAGCGTAAAAAACTTTATATAAGCTATAGTCGTAATTTTTGGCTTAAAGTAAATAGATAAAATAAATAAGTAGGCATTTGCGGACGTTTTCTGAAAATTTGAGTAAAATCGGATGATAAACGTGGAAGTTATTAAATAATAAAGTTTTCTATCAATGCTTCTTCTTCTTCTGAGCCACAAAGGCAGTAGCGAAAAAAAGTGTTGCGTGCTTTCGAGCGCAGTATTAATTCGTAAGGCAGCTGCTTTCAGCTGCAGAATTTGTCTTTTTTGAACGTTGCTTAACATGTTTTTAGCAACATTTGTCTTCATTTGTCAACTTTTTGTTTTTTCCATGTTGGTGTGTTATTTAATTTCACGCACAATACTGGGTACCGGGTATCTCACAGTCGGTGACACTCGACTGTAGCTTTCTCACTTGTTAATTATGTGTAATGTAAATCAATTTATTCAATAATGTAACTGATTCCACTGCAACATCGATATTCTTTGGCGACATGAAAATGGCACTAAGAGCTGATCCGCTTTTGTTTACATTTGAATGAGGACGACTTTCGTCACAGCTGCGTCGGAAGCAGCCTTCTCAGGCCCCGTGTCCTCATCAAAATCGAATTTATGTCAAAAATATTAATAATTTCAAAAACAATTAAAAATAAAAGAAGGGTTAGAAGATTTTGGAAAGGAACCTACGAAATATACCTTACTAATCGATATATTTCAGTATGTATAGAAACCTTGGGGGCGAATGGTAAATGTTTTGTCCGTCGATTTTGTATAGACCTCATTCTCCTCATGGGAGACCCCGTGTAAGAGAACGTAGCAGATTGTTGCAGTGGAATTGCGCTATTAGTTTTTACTTGGCAATAACTCAGATTATCATGATTTTTATACCCGGTACCCATAGGGTACAAGAGTATTATAAGTTAGTGCCAAACGATGTATGTAAAAGACAGAAAGGAAATCTCCGACCCTATAAAGTATGTATATATTCTTGATGAGCGTTACCAGCCGAGTCAATTTAGCCATGTCCGTCTGAAGGTCTGTCCGTCCGTCCGTGTTGGTAAACAGTTCTCAGAGATTATAGGAGCTAGAGTTACCTAATTTGGTGAGAGCATTCTAATCCGTTGCACGCATATCAGGATCACCCAGAAAAATCGAGACCGAGTTTTTTTTTTAAAACATTTCTTCTCACTTTACCTTTAAATCGAGAGGAAATTGTTCTCAACTTCGTTATTTTAAGAAGAACCGAGCTTGAAAGCGAGAAGAAGTTACTCTTAATTTTGAGCTTTTAGAGGCGGGGCCTGAGGGAAATGAGAAATAAAAATAAGAAAGAGACAAAAATTGTACTCTGGAAAGTTATTTTTAGATTTGGGCACTGCCACAAATATCGTAGTTTGTATTCATGTTTTTGACGGCATTCTTTGGTTTGCCTGACTGGGCCGTTTGGTAAAGCGCTTGTTTAAGCTATTTAGTGTGCCAATCGTTGGTCGATATGGTTAAAAAATATATTAAAAATATTATACAAAAAATGCTTTTATATTTATACCCTTGCAGAGGGTATTATAATTTTGCCATGATATTTGCGACGCAGTAAAGGAGGCATCTAAGACCCCATAAAGTATAAATATTCTTGATCAGCATCACCAGCCGAGTCGATCTAGCCATGTCCGTCTGTCTGTCTGTCCGTCTGTCTGTCCGTCTGTCTGTCCGTCTGTCTGTCCGTCTGTCGGTTTCTACGCGAACTAGTCTCTCAGTTTTGAGCTATCGGGCTGAAATTTTCAGCATAGTCTTATTTCTTTAGCACGCAGTATATATCTCGGAACGGCCGAAATCGGACGACTATATCCTATAGCTGCCATAGGAATGATGGCGAAACTAATGTACAAAATTTTTAATTTCTCTGTTTTTCACCGAATTTCTATAAATTTCGAGATATAGTCGTTTTTAATAGTTCTGGAATTACGGTTTTAATTTCATTAAGATCGGACAACTATGTCATATAGCTGCCATAGAAGGGATCGGTCGAATTATATGAAAATTTAAAATTTTACATGTAAAATGTAAATCTTACAAAATTTACATAATTTGACATTTTTTTTTACATTACCAAAATGGATCGATGTTCAATGATCCAATTGCTGACTGCAAGGGTATACAAACTTCGGTTTACCGAAGTTAGCTTTTTTTCTCGTTTATTTACTTATTGCCGTTTTCTTTCCTCCTTTTTCACTAAATTGTCGGTTAAAAAAAAATTGAACAAAAATAAGTAAGAACATTTCGCCTGTTCCAGGGCTTGATCCCTCGACCCAGTTGGCTACATGCAGCTTTGCAACAAGCATTAGGTGCCTGTTAGACCCTATCTGAAAATTACCACTTTATCCGAGTTTATTATACGATTTTACTCAATTTTCCAGGATACGTCTGCATAAACATATTAATAAATTTTTAAATTCATATAGCTAATAGCTAAATCACCTTGGCTGGTGAGGCTGATCAAGAATATATATACTTTATGGGGTCGGAGATGCCTCCGCCTGTACATTCAATCTAGGTTTGCACCCTTGTACCTTATGGGTACTGGGTATATATATACTGGACCGTAATATTAGACGCCAACTTAATAAATTTTTGTCAACCTCATTTAGTTTTCTCATCGCAGACATAACAATATTATATACAGCTATAGATGTATGCGTATTCTTGGCCGGCAAAAGTTTTGCATTTTTCAGCAGACAAATACACACCAGATTCAGCCAATATTGGTTGTTGCTTATTGAAAAATGTCCTAATTGGGTCGAAATTCCAATCAAACAATGATTCCAATTCGTCGTTGGATGGTGCTGTCGGAGACTGAGTATGAATTTTTTCTGCTTAGCTGTTATGTCTGAGGGTCGGACTTGGTCTGTTCGACAGTCTCAAAATGTGAGAGTTGTTGGACCGCTGCGGATGCAGGTGCAAGCACATGCGCTGAGCCTTTTCTCTTCATTGTATTTACTGTTCTTGCAGTGTGAAAATGTGGCACCCCTAAGAACACCAAAGGACCCCGTGTTGCTTTTTTCGAGATCTGTGCAAATATGAGTGCGGCCAGAGCACTTCAAGTAATGAGCAAATAGCAAACAAAAACTCAACCACCTAGTGGAAATGGTTCTGAAAATCGGTAGTTACACAGGGTAATTTGGCCGGCATTGGGTTCTATCGCTTCACAAACTATCAATATGCCACATATTCAAATGAAGCTATCCATTTCGGTATGATTCGGGTAGATTGCTGCCATTTCGACCAAAATCAATTACATAAGGCAACCATTGATTATGCCAAACGGCCAGTCAGCTTAAAATTGCGGAGCTTTAACCACAACTGCCATCTTGGATATCTCTGCCCTTTGCAGAAGGCGTGAAACATGAATAATGCTGCTGCGGATCTAGTTCGTTTACCATGACAAAGGACGGACCAGCATTGATCGCAAGGCGTTGAAAGCACTGGATTAGCCGCAAAAACATAAAACAATATAAAATGCACCGAAACATTGGGCACTCCAACATGTCGAAGGCTCATGACGAAAAGTTCGGACTGTGGACAACGGTCCAGTCTACTCTAAACCCTTCGTTGCCACGCAGAATTATCCAACCAGCTTTAGCTCCCACTCCAGCTCAAGATCCGAAGAACCGTGGACCATTCGGTTGAGCTACGAATTTATCTACCTGAACAGCGACCATCGTCAGTCCTCCATCGACGAGGCCGCCGCTGTTGTTGCATGTGTAGCCTGCGTTGCTTACTGCGTTGGATCCCGAAGGAGCCTGAACATAATGGCCACCAAACGTCAGAGCAGCTACCCGATGTTTTGCTGGTTTCTGTATTTCAGTGGAATTGCAACCCGCGCTGGCCTCAAATGCCACTTCCAGTGCCACCGCTTGTGGATGTGTCTGCCCATGGCTCCTGCTGGCTTATCAATACATTAAATATCTCTTCTGTGGGCACTGCGACGTTTACGGCATCCAATTGGTACGTTGCCTCCAAGTTCATGAGAGGAGCCTCCTCTGCACCATCCCGCTCTTCCGCTGTGTCCAGAGTGCTGGTATTTCGCTTGGTTTGGGAGATGGTTTGCTTTTGCGTAGGATTCATGTTGCTGCTTTGATGTGGATGTGGATGGCGCAAGTCAACGCCATTGTTGTATCTACTGCTGCTGCTGGAGAAGCTGCCTGGATGTCAGTTAACATTTCGAATGCCATACAAATCGAGTAGCGGACGTCGACAATGGGCAACATTCTGGATTTCTATGGCGGCTTATAAAGGTTTTTTTATACCCCGTACCCGTAGGGTATAAGGGTATTATATTTTACAGCCAACCGAGAATGTATGTAACAGGAAGAAATCTTCGAACCCCTAATGAATATATATATATATGGTCAAAAACGTTAAGGCAAACCAAGCAGAATAATGGTTTTTTGTTCAAATTTTCCATCCAGTTGTCATTTTTCTATAAGATCCATAACCCAAAGTATCGGGAACTTTAAAGTAAAGCTAAAAATCTTTTTCTTCAACCAAAAGAAGGATACTTTATTTTTTAACCTTAAACTTTTAAATAATGGGCAGGAAGAAAATATGCATAATGCATAAAAAAAAAAATAATAATTTTCAAAAACTTTTTTGCTTGCTTTTCGATAGCATTTTGTTAGCTCTTTGTTAAGTGTAAATGATGGGGCTCAACGAGTTTTCGTTTTCATAATAATTGCAAAAAAACATGCGGTCGCCTAATCTATTAAAATCTGAGAATTGGGACGGAATATTCTAAAGCGATAACTTTTCTTTAAAAGAAGATTCATGTAGCTTTCTATCGAACCTATTCACAAGGGAATATCTCCATTTTTTTTTAATTGAGTTAGGTACCGGTAGCGAACGTACAGGTCGGGAACGTACGATTTTCTGAAGGTTTTTTACGTCACGATTTTCCAAGAAAAACTTCATATTTCCTAGAAAAATAACTACAGTGGCGGACAAAAGTCTACATACGAATTTTTTTGAATTTAATTCAGTTTTATACATTTTAAAGGAAAAGTAATAATGCAGTCTTGTTTCAAATTTAATTTTATTACGAATACCAAAATTTCTTTATGATACAACATAAACTGTTAAAGTTATTAACAAAAAACCGAAAAAAGGTAATGACAAAAGTCTACATACGATTCTTTGATTAGTTGATTCTGAAATAAAACTTAACGGTAACGTTCCGTTTTTGTTTTGTTTAATGCCTGACTAAATATTTAGCTTTGGTTTTATTGTATATCATCCTTTGAAAAGCGCTACACCCGCGGAAATTTCTATCCAAAGGACATTCCTGTGGCTTTGCGAAAATTTGTTATAAAACACAGAAAAAATCGAAAAAAAAATTTACGAAATAGTTAAATTATTAAGTTTAAGCAAATCGGCAGTTCAAACTACTTATAAAAACTTCGAAAATCCGATGTCCTTCGGAAATAAGCCGAGCAGTGGCCGCCCAAAGAAGCTTGCGCATAAGGACATACCCTTTATGCGTGTAGAAATAAGCGAAAATCTCAAGGTACATGCTCCGAATTTGGTCCACTAGGTAGCTAAAATATCTAAAATTGTTGTCCACTTACGCAAAAACAGCAAGCAAAACGGAGCATTAAACAAAACAAAAACGGAACGTTACCGTTAAGTTTTATATCAGAATCAACTAATCAAAGAATCGTATGTAGACTTTTGTCATTACCTTTTTTCGGTTTTTTGTTAATAACTTTAACAGTTTATGTTGTATTATAAAGAATGGTATTCGTAATAAAATTAAATTTGAAACAAGACTTTTCCTTCAAAATGTATAAAACTGAATAAAATCCAAAAAAAGGGGCGTATGTAGACTTTTGTCCGCCACTGTAATTGTCTTGTTAATAGGTTTCAATAAGATGATTTGGTAGAAAAAGCTCAAGCATATATGTACATATGTATGTATCCATGTACGTATGTTTTGCATGCGAAAAAGTTAAATATAAAAACACCTATAAAAGTAGATAAGAGTAAGCATATTGTAGTTTTTTCAGTTTTCATGCCGATTTTTACATGAATTAACTGATATATGTAACTATGTAACCATTGAAGTTTCTTTATAGATATGCACAAAAAATACGATGTTTATAAACTTTCCAGTTTTCGGCCTGTGTGGCGGATATGCCGATAGAGCTAGCAAATTTGGTGACATCAGCTATCTGTTGCTCACAAATCAAGTATTTCAAAATTTGACCAGGCCCAAATCTGCACCTTCCAAAGACTTAAAATAAATTACTCTTTTAGTTTAATAAACAATGCTTTCGGTACCATTCGGTCGAGCAAATTCGGCTGTAGCTTTCTTACTTGTTGATGTTGTTGTTGCTAGTCAGGTCGTCCACGTATTAAATTGCTTTTGCCGATTCTGTTCAATGTTTCAATTCCAATTCCTGTGAAACTTAGGCCAGGAATACAACCTTAAGCTCTCATGACGCCGATAAAATGTAAAATATTTAAGCGAAAAGAGCTGCAACGTTCTTAAATAACTTTAAAATAAGGTTGTATATCCTTGCAGTTTGCGATTCCTCAATGGGGACCTCTGGTTCATTGGTTATAATGCATTTTACAAACTTTATTTGGTCAACATTTTTGCTATGTTGTAGTGCTGATATTTTAAAAAATTTGCTAGAATCTCGGCTTTGGGCTTGGAACATTTATGTGTCTTGCAACATTACAGGAATTAATTGTTATAAAGTTTAAAACTTAAAAAATAACTAAAAAGAATGTGTTGACATCTCATATACCTTTTGTTTAATGTGTGGAAAGTATAATCTTTAATCAATGTTGGTTTTAAGCCTTGAAAAGTGCCATATCGAGCTGTATTTAATACTTTGATTACGATTTTCTCAAAATTAATACGTGATTGAAACTTCGCAGTTTTTAGTGTAGCTGCCATAGAAATGATGATAGTTTTATATATTTCAAAATATTGCTGTTTTTTTCGGTTTAAGGATTATGGTTTTATGGTCATTAAGATCTGTAAGTTTCACATGTAAAATGTAAAATGTCTAAGTAAATGTTATACAAATTTACAAAATTTAAAATTTTTTTTTTAAGTTTACCAAAATGGAAAGTGACGATGGCACATTCAACTCAAAGAATTTCTGATACCAAATTTAGTGACAATTAATAATTAAAATTAAAACAAATATATTTAAAAATTTGTTAATTAGTTTAAAAATCGGCACTTAGCTGAAAAATTTAAAAAGGCAAAACAGGCAGGCAAAATCTTAAGCAAAATTAATTTTAATTCTAAATTCTTAGTTAGAATGTTTAGATAAATTTGTAAGGGCAACGTAATTATCATTTAAAAATACCTTTTCAACGACATATAGCACGTTTCAATAACTTTAGTCGCTCAGAAGTTATGGGCGCGAGAAGTCAATTTTTTCCCTGTTTCCCGCCAAAGTAGCGGAAAAAGCAAAAAGTGGATCAAATTAAAAACAAACATTTTAAAAGGTTTTTTTCAAATTTTATATATTTTACGTTTTTTTTTATGGTTTTAAATTTTATTGCAATTGTGCACGTCTCTATATGACTCTAAATGTATTTTTACATAAATGTATGGTATATGGGATCTTTGCTACTAATTTTAATGAGTAATATCTCGAGAAAGCGAATTTTCCCAGATATGTGTTATATACCAAAAGTTGAGCCATCTCAAGGGCTATATGGCCTTGAATGACAATCAAAATCGTAAGAGCCACTTTACAAGTTAAACAAAATTATAAATTCTTAAATATTATATTTAGATAAATTATGCCCAGGCAAAGCTATTATAATTTCAAAATACCTTTCTAACGACATAGAGCACGTTTCTGTAGCTTTAGTTGTTTAGAAGTTATGTTCGCGGGAAATCTAGCTTTTTTAGCTGTTTTCCCGCCAAACTAGCGGGAAACCCAAAAAGTCGTAGAACAAAATATGTTTAGCTCGAGCTGTTTAATAAAATAAAAGTAGTTCCAGGACTCTAACACAAAAAAATCGACACACAAACAGACAAACAGACAAATAACAGGACAAACGTTCTCATTTCGGAAAGGCCGTTAAAATCTTGTTTATTGAATATCTTTTAAACGGAGTATCGGATTAGGATGATTGATGATTTCATTCGACGCGTATTTACAACAACATTTAAAACTTGGGAATTTTTGCTCCACCGACCCCAATAGCTCCAATTTTCAAAATTTTCAATTTCGCACTTTCACTCCCACTTCTCCTAAGCTAATCCGTTTTTGTAGCAGATTTTCAATTCTACGGCTGTATATAGTAGTCTCCTTGCGCACCACAGTCTCGGTGCTCATCGTCACTACGTGGACTGCCGTCCACAGTGATTAAAAACGCAATCCTGAAATCATAAAAAATCCATATCTCAGTATAATTAAAAATTGGTTCAAAAAATATTAGAATTTTTTAAAATTATTTATCGATTGGTTCAATGGCAGCTATTGTATGTGATATAATCACCCGATCTGACACGGTTCTACTTATATACTATAATTTATCGTCTCAAAATAGGATAACAGAACATTTTTGAATTCAATGTGCTATCGTCACTTTTATGAGGTGTTTTTGTTCGATAGTTTTTGTTTCACAATAATATTGACCAATGTTGTAAGATGTTTTTTTGAAAATAAAATATTTTAAATTTGGTTTCAAGATTTTATTGTCTGTGAATTTGTGCATATATGTGAATATCACATATGAAATTTCGGATATTTATTTTGTATATAGCACACCAAATGGCTATACTGTCTTGAACAACTATTACAAGTGTTAAAAAAAAAATTTATATTGGGTGCGTTGAAAAGGTCGCCAAGCCCACCTACAAAAAAAAATGTATTTAAGTTAAAAAATTTTAATTTTAGTGATTTGCAATTCAATTTAAAACTTTTCACAGACTATAGCACGTTTCTGTAGCTCCAGTCATTTAGGAATGGTGACTATATAGCTTTTTATACCCGGTACCCATAGGTTAACAGGGCCTTTTTATACTTCGTGCAAGCCGAGAATGTATGTAACAGACAGAAGGAAGCTTCTCCGACCCCAGAAAGTATTCTTTATCAGCATCAATAGATGAGTCGAGTTAGCCATGTCCGTCCGTCCGTCTGTCCTTCAGTATAAAACAAAAGATTTTAGAAACTCAAGTCGCAGATCAAGTTACTTTCGCCCTGAAAACCCATGAAAAACGTTGAATATTGAGTATTGTATATTGTATGGACATATATTTGGTAACTGAGGGCAGAAATGGACCCAGAGTGAATATAAATAAACCCATTATGAGAATTTACATTCATAGTTTTAAATCTCTGAATGAAGACTTAATTTGCTTCAGCATTGTAATATTTTTTGCCACCGACTCTAAACCTTAAGATTGAGGCAAAACCTCTCGATTTTCACTTTGCCCCTTCAATACAAAGGATGCAAATACCGCATACTTTCGAGCAGAAATCGGTTCGTTTAGCTGGTAGCTGCAGGGCGTCGTAAACCTAGGCTGGACACATGTCCGCACATTTAAGAAGTTTGGTTTTGCCAGCAGGATGGGAACACAACTGAGCTGCGGCGAATGGACATGTTCAGAGAACCCACTGAAGCTATCGACTTCCGACTACCGTTGAGAGAAGTCCAGGTACGCGGCAAAAAATTGGCATCATGTCCACGTCCATATCCAAGTCGAGTATTTTTTGTACATATTTATGCGTTTTTTCCTAGCTGACGGCAGCTTCTAAGCTTTTGGTGCGTTTGACAGCAGCTGGCTCTGCTCATCTCCCGAACGTCATGAGTTATGTGTACAGCAAAAAAAGGAAGCCACGACGCAGGTCAAAAGCCGCCATTTCTTTTGCAATGCGCCTGTGCGCACAGCTGCGGGTGTATGTGTGATTGCAGGATTGCAGGGGGTGATTGGGGTTGGTGGCATCGCCATGGATCGCAAGAGTTGACTATGCATTGGCTGTTGGTACTGCCGACGGTTCAACCTCTGTCGGCAAAAGCATAAGCATCAGCAGCATTGGAGGCAGCTTTGGCATCAACATCCGCAACCATTGTTGGCCGCACCACGCAACCCACAGGCACATATGCGAGTGGGCACGGATTCAGACACAGATACCAGCTCAACTCAAATACCCCCTTTTGCTGTTGCATGTCGCCGCCCATATTGGCTATGCGATTGCATTTAAGTTGGGCACATATTGTTGCAAACGCAATCCGCATTTGCAATTCCTTTGTTTTCCTACCCCGTCTTTGTCTTTTATTTATTTCCTTAATGTCCGCATCTTTTATTTATAACCTTTGGCATGACATCAAGTGTATATCCATTTGCATGGATTTGGCCTTAGCCTTTAATAAATATATTTTTTCCATTTTCATTTCACTTTTCCACCAACAAATCGACTGCGCGCACTGCAGCCATTTTAAATTGCACTTACACACGAGTAGTACACATATCGATCCCGAAAGTTCGTTGAACCACAATCGTTTGGCTAACTCCATGCTGGGCGGGCTTTTCAGCAGACTTTTGCAAGTGAGGCGCCTGCCACTCAGACGGGCACTGAGAGACGGAGGTAGAGAGAGGGTCGGACAGCTAGAGTCAGAGCGAGACGGACACAGGCAGGCCTAATACTCTTCAAAACTTCAAGTGTTAATTACTCGCATTTGCTACACATGCACGCGTCTTAGCGGACAGGGTTCGAGGCATGTAGGTATGTAGAACATTCACCGGATACGGATTTACGTCAGATGAGACCGATGGGCCTAATAACTCAAGGTCACAGGCATGCGCACTTATTCATAAAATGTATTACAAAAGCCCTACTTTAGTATTCTAAATTAATTTAAATCATTAGCAGTCGGCCAAGCAATAAACAGTCCTGGTCTGCCCTTGAACTGGTCCCTAAACGCCGAGAGACATAGATAAGTTAACAGCCAGTCAAAATGACCAAATTAATGACTTTGGTTTCTTATTAGACGGTAAATTAACCGAAGGTTGAGTAAAAGTAGTGCTGTAAAGTGCAAACACAAGTTTGCTACCCACATTTTTACCAACACATTTTTGCAATTAGGCGCCAACGGAGTACGAAGCGCACTTCCAGAGGCCCCACTGTAGGTGTGTGCGTGCTCCTCGCCTGGGCAGCCTGCAATTTGTCGTAATTTTATTTCGTTTAGTTATCATGCCTCGTTGACACCTGTAAAACGACACGAATTTGTATGCCAATGCGATTGCTTCTCGTTCTGTTTCGCTTTTATTCATCGGAGTGATTAAGTAAACCATGACACAATTATACAAGGTGGTCTAGTAGGAAAAATAAGGCCCGCGTTCGGGAAAATAAGGCCCTAGTTCGGCTGTCAAAGTGCGTGTGAGGGAAACAAATGTATACGACAACAGAAAATGTGTATTAACCCTTATATGGTGTTTGGGGTTAAAACTGGCATATTATAATAATAAGTTGGAGCTTTTTCTTTATAATTTAATTTTTAACAGATTAGAGTTGCCAAAAATACATTGATTTTGGTTTTGTATAGACAGTCTCTTGTTTAGGTTTTTAACCCTAAAATAAATTCTTGTCTTAAAATTAAACGTTTTCATGGCTATACTAACACGCACTTCTTCAGCAGCTCTTATCAAACTTTGTTTAAACTTTTCTTGTAATATTAAATTCATATTTAGCCAAGGGTAAAAATACGACTTCCAACTGTTTAATTTTTTTCCTGAACTGGATGGAGGGTTTTGCAAGTCCACATCAACATACGTAAATGTCCCATTTTCTGCCAATTCATTTTTAAGACCAAAATTTGCTCCCACAACGTCCTCCTAACCAAATTCCTAGGTGCATTGATAAAATTTGCGCCTTGGACGTGTTTGCGACAAAAATAGCAGGAAAAACATTTTTTTTTTACTTAAGGGTTAATGACAGCTAATATTATTTGTACACAAACAGCCTTTCACGTCAACCATGATGTAATTACACAAGGTGGTCTCGTCGGCACCCGAAGTTTTACGAAGTATCCACTTATTTCAGTGCACGTTTGCTTGTTGAACTGAAAGGTTGTGTGCGGACGAATTTTTTTCCTTAATTGTCATTAACCCCATGCACGCAATAAATAAGCTCAAAGAGCTGGAACTAATTTTTTCACTTATACAAAAGAAAATTTTAAAATAACAATTTAAAAGAAAAATTAGTTATAGCAGCACAAAATGTAGAGCTGGATAAACTTGTTATTTCTTTTTACTTTAGAATAAAAGTATATTTTAGAGTAAAGTACCTGAACAAAAAAATTTGTGTTAGGAACCAAAAACAGCGCTTAATTCATAACGCTTAATTATTAAAAATCAAAATTTAAAAATTTCGTCTTTTATTATAAGTGGCATATTTAAAGCCTACGGACATGCTAAGGGTTAATCAACAATCATATTGCCGCCTCACTCGCACTCAATATGACACTCAGTTTACTAAGTTCCTTTCACTCGCACTTATTGCAAGCATAGAATAAGTGGATGTCAGTTGCCGACGAGACCACCTTGTGTAATTACATCATGACGTCAACGAGCAAACACGAAGTGGTTCAATAAGGCCCTACACCCGAACGCTAAACACACGACAAGACTACCTTGTTAAATTATATCATAGAGTAAACTCAATCCTTCCCCTCGAGAGAAAAAAACAACTTAGATTGCTGAGGGCAATGTAACTGGAAAGTTTCTATTAAGTTCCGATTTAAAAAAAAATCTCGGTGTAAGTAAATATAGGTATATTTACTAAGACCGAGATTTTTTTTTAATTGGAACTTAAAAGAAACTTTCCAATTACATTATATAGTAAACATAGGTATATTTACTAAGACCGAGATTTTTTTTAAATCGGAACTTAATAGAAACTTTCCAGGTACATTGACATTTTTCATGCCATAATGAAATCCAATCCTAACGTACCCAAAACTGAAATTATGCTTATATGGGACCCTAAACTTTCTACTTTACTGTTGAACTGGAACTACCCATGTGGGACCTCTGATTTATAAGTTAAAATGCTTTGTAATTGCTTCTTTTTTAACGCAGAGCCAAGATTTCTTAAATATCAGAGCTACAACATAGCAATCATACATATATATATTTGTGACAAATGATAGTTCGGAAAATGCAATTTAACTAATACATTGGTGGTTCTTCTTTAACATTAAAGTCGAAGGTTTAGAGTCTTCTTTAAGCTTAATTGCAGTTATAGACTTGACACAACAAGGTGTATTTGGTATTTACCAATGTAATTGTACCAATGATGGAAACCTTTCAGTTTTAACTCACCGGTACCCGTAGGGTAGAAGGTGATTATAACATAGTGTTAACTGACAATGTATGTAACAGGCAGAAGGAGGCATCTCCGACCCCATTAATTATATACATACATGTATGTATATTTTTGATCAGCATCATCAGCCGAGTCGATGTAGCCATGTCCGTTTGTCCGACTTTCCGTAAGCAATATCAGATCACAGAGACTACAAGAGCTGTGGGAATTAAAGTTTATCTATCTCCATCGCAGTCGCATTCAGACTTTTCTTTTTAAAATTGATTACATCAATAGCTTGGGAGTGTCTTGGGAAGGTAGGCGCTTTAGGCCATTTGGGCTGGGCGTGCCCTTGAAAACGGACTGTCCTTTAACTTGATGCATAAAACACCGGGTACCGGATACTCAGTCACAGTAAAATTTAAAATTGTAATATAAATTTTTATTTTTTAATTGAAGTCAATCAAAATTCTCAGGGGTGGGTGGGTCAAAATTTGTATGTATAAATTCAAAGTTTTACCTTAATTGAATGAAATGGATTTTCAAGTGTCGATTTT
Organism: Drosophila triauraria; assembly: GCA_014170255.2. Classification (NCBI taxonomy): domain Eukaryota; kingdom Metazoa; phylum Arthropoda; class Insecta; order Diptera; family Drosophilidae; genus Drosophila; species Drosophila triauraria. The sequence goes on from JABJVT010000007.1 coordinate 920,759, forward strand.
CTCCGAGTGCCCTGAGACCCACCGCCCTAGCTAGCGTGCCTTTGAGGACTTAATGCTCATTGGGCTTTAGCTCGGTACAACTCTCTTGACACGTAGCCAGGCCAACTAGGCTAGCTACTTACCTATTCAACCATACAATTTATCTGGATACAACAATTTAAATTTACATTGAAAATTATTTTCCAATATCGCGCCATTGTGCACTCCAATGGAATACCACTTTTTTTACAAGCTGCATTCATAACAAAATTTTTTTGTTATAAATAAGGAATTTCAGAGAAAAATTAAATGAGTTGCATTGATACAAGTTATAACTGCTCTACTGTTAGATACCGGGTACCCAATTTTTTGTACATTTAACGACAGAATCATATTAAGGCAGTTGCCAAGGCTCTATCTCAGAAATGCTTGCACAGATCTATATAAAAGTAAAGCACATCTTGTAAAAGAAAAAAAGAATAACAAAAATCAATATATAGTTTATGGTATATTATATCGAATGCGCGTTTCCTGCGTTAAAAAGCGCAACTAACCATTTATTATATTGTTCAAAGTTGCCGGGGCATTATTTAGTATAACAATCGCCACTGAGTTCATTATAAATATCGGAAAGATGCCTTTTGGACTTAGTGCGCCACTGAAAAACACATTTTAATTTTATGCACTAAGTTTTGAGTACCGGGTGTCTGACGGCAATAATCGTGTATGTTAAATTCGCATTTTCTGTTACTTTTTTTTAAAATGTTTTATTTGTTATATTTTATACATATTCTGATCGGATGGTTATAATAATATGCAGTATATTTCGAACCGCAAATGTTTCCTTCCCCGCGTTTAAACTTAAATGATAGCTGTAAACTTAACTTGAGCTTGTGACTGGAACGCGTATAACATTATACCCCCGGAGTCAAGCTTTAGTCATGCCGATTATCTCGGCGGTAATACTAAGAATTCATGAAATTGATGAGTAGAGTTTTAGAAATAAATACAAATCGAAGTAAGTCGAGCATTTGAATGGAAGGGTGCGGGTTGAAGGTGCATATTTTTTACAGTTGAGATTGCTGTCAAAGAGAAAAATCTTCCAGGACGTAAAGAGGGACCTTTTTAATAGAGGGCCTAAGCTTTTGCATTAATTACTTTTTTATACTCGAATCGGAACATTTGATTTTTTCTACCCTCTGGATTCGGTGTCGGCCTTTTATTTTTTCTCCTTGCAAAACGAATGGCACCCTGTGCTTACCGACAGTCTCTTTCTAGTCAAAGAGCCAATACTCTCTATATACCCACTTCCATCCCTCGCTGCCAAATTTGTCGCACGTCAGGTTTTATATTTCGATCATTTTTTCACACGCAAATTCTTATCCTTATTCTTTGCTCCTTGCCGCAAGGACCAATCGCATAATGGGGCGTGGTGACTATGACGGCCACGAAAGTTCTGCAAACTCAGCCCCTGGCCTAACCATGCTGTTGCCTCGCTCCCCATTTGATGTTGCTGTTTATGTTTCGCTATTGCGCAGCGACATGACACAATCAGAGTGTCGAAAGTGTCGAAGTAGGACGGGAGGGCGGCATTTTTCTCAAGCAGGACACAGTATTTTCCGGGCACACTCTCAGGGGAACTTGTCTTTAGGATTCGTCTTCGGCTTGACAGCCATTTTTCAGACTTCGGCTGAGGCTTCGTCCCTCTGACTCCATCCGGCACCATCTTTCGATGCCTGCAAGGCACGAGCCGGGGGAAATGGTCCTACAAAAAGAGGAGCGCGAAAAATCAATGAATAAGTATGGTAAGCTTCGCATGGCGCTCTTTAAACACTTTCGAAAGTGACTAGAAAACTCTCAAAATAACGCAGATATTACTGTTTACCACGCTAGGGCTATATTTTGTGTCGGTTTTTATACCCGGTACCAGTAGAGTCTAGGGGTATTATAACTTAGTGACAACCGAGAATGCATGCCAAAGGTAGATACGAGGTAAAAAAAATATATTTCTGCAGACTTACTTTGCAAATTAAAGTTCGGTCGGGTGATGAACACCCACAATGAAGAGCGCGATATTCTATCTTCGTCTCGGTCGCACTCACCTCATATGGTTACTAGTTTCTCGAACCGTAGCCTCTAAGCTGGGGCGTTCCAAAATTAACATTTTTAATGTTTTTTTGTTCTGTTTTATTTATATGTATTATATTTTTAGGGGTTTCACCAGACGTTTTCACGATTTTCATATCTGGTACAAGGGTCTTATAACTTTGTTATTCATGCTTTGTTACCAAGAATGTATTTAACAACCAGAGGAGCCGTCTCCGACCCCATAAAGAATATATATTCTTGATCAGCATCACCAGCCGAGTCTATTTAAACATGTCCGTCTGTCCGTCCGTGTGAAACAACAGATCTCAGAGACTATAAGAGCTGGAGTTACCAAATTTGGTGACAACATTGGAATCTGTTGCCCGCAAACTTCCGCCCCAAAAACTTTATTAAGCTATAGTCGTAATTTTTGGATTAAAGTAAAAACATAAAATAAATAAGGCATTTGCGAACGTTGTCTAAAAATTTGAGTAAAATCGGATGATAAACATGGAAGTTATTAAACAATTAAGTTTGTATATATTTCTTCTTCTTCTGAGCCACAAAGGCAGAAGCGAAAAAAAGTGTTGCGTGCTTTCGGGCGCAGTATTAATTTGTAATGCAGCTGCGTACAGCTGCAGAATTTGTCTTTGTTGAACATTGCTCAACTTCATTTGCTCAGCTTCACTTGTCAACATTTTGTTTTTTCCATGTCCATGTGCTATTTAATTTCATGCACAATACTTTGGGTACCGGGTATCTCACAGTCGGTCACTCGACTGTAGCTTTCTCACTTATTTTAAATGGCCTCGTGCCGGCCTCAAAAGAACGACTAAAAAATCAAGACTTTTTCACTCAGTGCAAAAGTGCACAATTCCCTTTAAAATTGTTGTTGCGTTGCAATCATGTGCGTCGGTCGCACGGTTACAATTTGTTTTTGCAATTTCGAGCGATCGTCGACAGCTCTTTTCTTCGCCTCTCTGGATCCTAAATTTCAGTGGCAGTGTTTTTGTAAAATTTCACGGATCGCTGTGCGCAAGCATCGACCGTCTGTATCGACTTGATGGCGCCTATAACGGAAAGTGCACTAGGCTGCTCCCGGAGCAAAGGCTTGCCCTTCCCTGCAATAGATAACATTGCTTTAACTTACATTCTTTTAGTCAGATCACAAAAACCTTCCGGGATCCATTGCAGTGACGAAGAAAGAAATATCATGCAAGAGCTTATTATTATTAGGAAGGCTGTGTTCAGGTGAGAAAAATTGTTACCTCTAAGATAAAATAATTAAAGTATGTTCCCAGACACACGCGGTAAAATGTTTTTAAATTTGCTGGTGAGCTGCCTGGTTCGTGACAAAAGGAAGGCTCCCATTAAGCCGGCTACTGATAAAGGAGAGGCACTGAACATATTGGCATCGATTATAATTGCTTAGAATTGCTTAAAGGATAATAAATTAAGTGATCTTAGACCAAGATAAAGCCCACTTTTAAGTTCGAAGCATGTGTCAATGGAAATTTAATTAGCCAAAAAGCACCTAAATTGGCTGGCTGAGAAAAGAAAAAACATTGTTTAGTCCGATGAAAGCAAAATCGTTTTATTTGTTGGAAAAGGATATCACTCATATGTACGGAGACCCCAAATTTCAAATACCGTTCTAATTTCACCTGTAAGACCATTAAACAGGGTAGAATAAGTATCAGGGTGTGGGCTTGCTTCTCCTATTACGGATTTGGTCTAATAAATTGGATAAGAGGTATTATGGATCACCACACAGAGAGAATTTTTAAGGACAAAGGGATTAAAAATGAGAAAGTGTACTCAAACAATGACAGAGTCCATTTTTTCTAGCTTTGAGATGATTTTTACTCAGTTTGAGTAAAATTTTTAAGAACACAAATACTAATATTAAAATTTGTACTACGGTTTTGAGAACTTTTATGCTCCACGAAAGTACCAAATTTTGTTCAATTACGAACAAATCATTTTCAGTTTATTACAAAAAGATTGTAGCTTAACAACAAATTACTCTCATTATACCCTTGCAGAGGGTATAATAATTTTGTCATGATGTTTGCAACGCAGTGAAGGAGGCATCTCCGACCCCATAAAGTATATATATTCTTGATCAGCATCACCAGCTGAGTCGATCTAGCCATGTCCGTCTGTCTGTCCGTCTGTCCGTCTGTCGGTTTCTACGCAAACTAGTCTCTCAGTTTTTGAGCTATCGGGCTGAAATTTTCAGCATAGTCTTATTTCTTTAGCACGCAGTATATATGTCGGAACCACTATATCTTATAGCTGCCATAGAAATGATGGCGAAATTAATGTAAACAAAAATTTTAACTTCTCTGTTTTTCAACGAATATCTAAAAATTTCGAGATATAGTCGTTTTATATAGTTCTAGAATTACGGTTTTAATTTCATTAAGATCTGACAACTATATCATATAGCTGCCATAGAAGGGATCGGTCGATTTATATAAAAATGTAACATTCTACATGTAAAATAATAATTTGACATTTTTTTTTCAACATTACCAAAATGGATTGATTTTCAATGATCTAATTGCAGACTGCAAGGGTATACAAACTTCGGTTTACCGAAGTTAGCTTTCTTTCTCGTTTTATTGAGTAACATTGAGTATTGGGTACAAAAATTTCGTAAAATTGTGAGAGGTAGGCTGTAAATGGACAGTTTTGGGAGAGGATCAGGCAGTGCTGGCTGTAAATGGCCAGTTTCTGGAGAGGATCAGGCAGTGCCGACTGTAAATGGGCAGTTTTTGGAGAGCATCAGGAACTGCCGGCTGTAAATGGCCTAGCTTCTGTATGTTAATATGTTAACGTTATATGTATATAAATATTATGTAAAGCCCATAAAAGCCAACTTACATTTCTAAAACACAATTGTTGCGACTCGGACTCGAACCCGCTACCGTCAGATGAAGACCCGAGCACTCTAAGCACTGCGCCAAGCAGGCAAATCAAAGGGCAGCGTCGAAGACTAATATAATCACATACGCGTGCGACAATGCATTGCCATTGCAATGGCCGAGCTATAAATAAACAAAGCGGAAGAACAGAGCGAGACGAATCAACTACGATTCAAAACGGGAGTAAAGAGCGAGACGGAGCAACACCGATGCAGAACGGGCGGTGAGAGCAAGACCGAGCAACAGCGATTTAAAGCGGGAGAGGAGAGGGTCTTTGCCGCTCTTCCCCTTTCACCCCTTCTCTTCAAACTTGACTACAGACGTACTCAATTTAGAGATAAAACCATTTCAATTCAATATTTGTTCTCAACTTTGGCGTAGGTACCTTTTGCATTAATTTTGAGTTTTTTTGTTCTCTAAGTAGGAAAAAAATACTGTAACTTAGAATTTTCAAAAAATTCTCCCTCCATGTAATGTATTCGTCTGCTGAGTGACCAGACTTAAGCCCAAAGAAAATTCTTTTGCCTGATTATTTGATAGTTTTCAATGGAAGCTCAAACTAAGGATCTGTGGGCTATCGTCACTGAATTATGGAGCAGTGTTCCAAAGGAAAGGTGCCAAACTTTGGTGGATTCAATGCCGAAACGCCGTGCGGCTGTCATAGCTGCCAAAAGTTTTTTTTTTATTTATTATTGTGCACTATATGCTTAATTGTAGATAAATTAAGCTACAGGAGGGGTATCAGCCATAGCTGCCAGGGCTTTCGGCGCTACACGTTAAATGTAGAAATGTGTAGGTAAATGTTAAACAAATTTACAAACTTCGATATTTCTTAATTTAACAAAAATTGATCGATTTTCAATGATCCAATTGCAAACTGCAAGGGTATACCAACTTCTACTCACCGAAGTTAGCTTTTTTCTTGTTATTATTTTTTTTTTTGAGAAATAGTGATATTTTTGTTGCCATTTAAAATGCTCAATATTCTCATTCTTACTCAAAATCTTCATAAATTATATTATTATTGACACGAGTGCACAGTATATAGCTATATTCTCATCTAACGTTTATAAAAAGAAACCTCAAAAAAATTAAAAAATATAATAATAGGTTTAAAAAAGTGTTTAATTACAAAAAAAGTTGAATTTTTTTATTTCCCGCAGCTGTATATATGTTTCAATATAATACGCTGAAATGCCTAAACAACAACTTAAATCAGCGGAGCCCTGTAGCAAAAATAATGTTATAAGGTATTGTTAAAAGTAATAAAATTAGTAACATCATAGGATGAAATTTCGAAGTTCAAAATTTATTTTTAGTTTATTATTTTTGATTTCTTTTTACCATAATTAATTCCAATATAAAGCTCTATCTTTGGCATTATTATTAGTTTCTTTTTTTATTTAAGTACATTTAACAAATAATTGTAAGTATCGGACGACTATATTCTTTAGCTCTATAGGAATGATACAGAAATACCAAGAAAAAAATTATAGCTTCGGTGTTTTTCAACATATTAACATCTTCTCCGAGATATTGCCATTTTTTAATATTTTAGAAATTCGGTTTTAGTTTTATAAGCATAGGACTACTGTATCTTATAGTTGTTATTGGAATAACATACCTAAAGTGCCCTATTCTTAACTTTTTATACCCGGTACCCATAGGGTACAAGGGTATTATAAGTTAGTGCCAACCGAGAATGTATGTAACAGGCAGAAGGATAAATCTCCGACCCTATAAAGTATATATATTCTTGATCAGCGTCACTAGCCGAGTCGATCTAGCCATGTCCGTCTGTCCGTCTGTCCGTCTGTCTGTCCGTGTGAAACAACAGATCTCAGAGACTATAAGAGCTAGAGCTACCAAATTTGGTGACAACATTGGAATCTGTTGCACGCAGATCAAGTTTGTTTTAAAATTTGGCCACGCCCACTTCCGCCCCGAAAACATAAAAACGGTATATAACCATATGCGTGATTTTCGGCGTAAAATAAATAAATAGGCTTAATGAGTAGGCAATCGTGGACGTGTTCTGAAAATTTGAGTTAAATCGGATGATAAACATAGAAGTTATTAAACAATAAAGTTTTTGAGCGAGAGAGCGCGTGTGTGTTGCTCAAAATGTTCCTAGCAACATTTGTCTTTGTTGGGTGTTGCTCAGCATGTTAATAGCAACATTTTTCGCTTTTGAGAGTTGCCCAACATGTTCCTAGCAACATTTGTCTCTTTTAAGTTCTGCTCAGCATGTTTCTAGCAATATTTGTCTCTATTTGTCAGCATTTCCTTTTTTCCCATGTTCATGTGCTGTTTAATTTCACCCACAATGCTTTGGGTACCGGGTATCTAACAGTCGGTCACACTCGACTGTAGCTTTCCCAATTGTTTTTAATACAATTGCCTAGAACCTCGAAAAGTTTTCAATATAAAGATATTGTTTAAAGTTTTATCAAAATTCAAGGACTATATCCTATACATATCTAGCCAATTATGTCACAAAATTTTACACACATCACTACTAAGTATACCCCCAGAAAAAAATTCCTAAAATTTTAGGAATTGGCGAGCCTAAAAAAAGTGGTCATATTGTCTAAGATGCCATATTTTTAGGAATTGTAGGCCTAAAATTTAGGCAATAACCCATAGATAAGAATTCCATTTTTAGGCCATGGGTTACCTAAATCTTAGGCAAAGGGATGCCTAAAAATATTTCTCTCGCGTGTGTGCATTTAATTCCCAACTGGTTCTAAAATCCCTGGCATGGAGTGACGGATAACGGACAACTCTTAGATATGTTATTTTAATAAATTTATTTACTGCAACAGTAAAAATGAATACTGTATGCATTTTGGAATGCACCTTAATTATTTTCAATAGTTGTATTAATACAAAATATTATATAAAAATCAAGTTTTAGGCTTATATTGCCTAAAAATGAAGAACGTTCCGATGCCTTAGTATTGCCTAAAAATATTTAAAAAAAAATTGACAAAATTTCCGAGAATTTAAGTACTGGTCCTTAGGTATAATTTTTAATTTTAAATTAAAAACATTAGCTTTGGAGCAGATTAGCAGTCTCTTATACCTTATCTTAAAATTCCAAAAATTTTTACTTAATAACTCCTAAGTTTATTAACCGATAATGTCCGCACAACCGTATTTATTTATTTTATCTATTTACGTTAGGCCGAAAATCACGACTATAGCTTAAATAACGATTATATACAAAACTTGATCTGCGTGTAAGGGATAAGCATGTTGTTACCAAATTTGGTCCTACAGTCTCTGAGATCTACTGTTTTATACGGACATGACTAAATCGATTCGGCAGGTGGTACATATAATTTATATATAATATATAAGATATATATATAATAATATATAATAATTATATATAATATATAATTTTTAATATTTATATATATATAATTTTATATATACTATATATAAATTATATGTACCACCTGCCGAATCGATTTAGTCATGTCCGTATAAAATATATATATATATATAAATATATACAGTATATATTATATATATTATATTAAAATTACAAAATTAAATTACATTATTTGTTAAATGAAGCCTCATCGATTTTATTATTGTATATATTATATTGTATTATATTATATTATATATTATATTGTATAAATAATAAATATAAATATACCGGGTTTGCTTACAATAATAAAATCGGTGAAGCTTCATTTAACAAATAATGTGAATTTATAAAAAAAACATATTTATTTATCAAATAAAGTAATATTAGGTAAATATTGATCGCACTTAAAAAATTGAACCTTATTGCCAATAGGACTTGAATCATTAAAAATAAATATGTTGCGTTTTGAGTTTTCTGGGGCTGAGTACTGTTAGAAGAGTGGAGAAGCATCCTGGTGAGTGCTGCGGCATTTCTGATTACCAAGTGGTGTCAAATGACACGGCCTGCGTGCTTTAATCCGTGGAAATACCTGCGGCGATGGTGGCAACCCTCTTCACTAAGCCCAGACAAGGCTATTATACGGTCACATGCTGGGCCCTAAGGGTTGCGTGTCCGGGATGGTGGCTCAGCTCGACTTGTGCGAAAATTTGTAAAAGTCAAAATCTATCTTTTCAGCAAACAAAAGCTCTGGCTGAGATTTCAGTTCGAGTTCAGGTTGAGCCAAGCCAGACGGGTGGCAGGGGTGTTTGGAGGGTGGATGCTAAACCCAAACATGATAACCCAACAGACGTCGATGCCGCTTCTGACGTGTTCATACGAAGGTGCAGGAACTCAAACCGGAGTCTATGTGCTCGTGTATGCGGAGTTCTCAGCTCTTGATTATGTAAAATCCCGTGCACGTGCTGAAAGCAAAGATTTTTCCAATGCGAACAAGCTGCACGTGTTCCCAGACCGACGCATGCTCTCCCATCCACCACCAACTCAGCGGCTCGATCATTAACAGGGCTTGCACTGAAGCTCAACGGGGAGTTTGTTTGCCGTGGCGTGTGTCGTTTATTCTATTACACAAGTTTATTACGACAATCCGCCATAAGAAACGTGCGCCCGTCAAGTCAAAGAAATCTCTCCCACTCCGATGACCACTTCTGGTTCATCTCTCGTTCCCGCTCCCGCTCTCGCCTACAGTAACAGAGCAGCTCTGTTGCCAGTGAGCGAATTTTTCTATTAGGCAGTCATTAGAGCATAAGGAGCAAACCAAGCCGAGCTGCGGGTACGAGTGGAACTGCAGCCACGAATACGAGTACTTTGGGCTATGGCGCTTGATGCTCGCCGTACGATGTGCGGTACTACACTATACATATGGTTGGCTGGGTGCTGAGCTTAGCCCTGCTCGCTGGTTTTCCGTGTCGCCGTGTCGAAAGTGTGTAATAAAGCGAAACGCTCCCGCAAATTGAGCCACGCTACTTGAACCCTCAATTATGTGGCTATTGCTGCCGCTGCATCTGCGGCGCACCCCCTTGCAACCATATGCCCCAGGCCTTTGGCTCCAGCTTTCTAGCTCTGATTCGACTTGCCTTTGTGTACCAGTGCTACATATATTTGTCCGATTTGCACGTTGTAATTGGAGTATCGTCTTTGCGTTGCTGGGTGCTTACTATTGCTCTGTTTGGCAGCTGATTAAATTAAAATAAATCTTTTAAAAATGCGTCTTTACTCTTACTGCACGCCGTTGCTGCAGTGCGTGATGATAGGGGCAGGATAACTTAACCGTTTTCAATGCAGGTCGCAGCCCTCAGGTCACAGCGACCTCAGGGACATCGAAACTGAAAACATTGATGGTGGATTCCATTGCTGGGGATTGTGTACACTGCCAACAAGTGCGACTCGTTAATGCTAGCTGTATGTATCTGCAGAACCCCAGCTGACAGCATGGGGATAATCCAACAACCAAACAACTGCCCGGTCAATCCAGACTATTCCCTTCCCGCAAGACATAAATTGGCTGGAAGGCGCTGTGAGACTCTGAAAGTCAATTAGGGTGGTATGCGAAAGTTTTTGGAATGCTTCTGTTGTCCTTCTGATTTCTAGGACTCGTTTGCTTAGTAGTTAAACGTGTAAATGTTCTTGCAGAAACCATCTACATCTACCATAAAACCTTTTAATCGCCATAGACTTATCGCTGCAAATACGAAGCTCAAATCAATATATTCTGTCCCATCCACACAACATCCGGACAGGTCTGGAATGGTTCTGGAAGATTCTGAGTAAAATTATAATACTCAGCAAGGACATTATTAATACATAGGACATGAATAGAAAAGTTAACACCATTTTTTTTTCGTAATGCACGCATATAACTAAAGACTTATATAGGAAATAGTTACGTATTATAACTTAAGATTTATATAGGAAATTGTAATTTATTTTTAAAATTTGTTCAATATTTTGTTGTTCTTATTTATAGGCACAATATAAAAGATACCTACCATAGGTTCTTCCAAAATAATTTGCTTTTATATTCTGTTGCGCGTATCGAACTAACAGTATTCAGTCTACGCAGGCCACTGCCCAGTCGGACCTGGTCGCTTCCAGTAAGCACATTTCTATGCGTTCTCAGCGAGTGAAGTATGCATTCTTAATATATTGCGGTCTTCCTTTCAGATTAATATGGGGTGAAACACGGAAACACCTCTTTTTATACCCGCTACCCATAGGGTACAAGGGTACTATAAGTTAGTGCCAACCGAGAATGTATGTAACAGGCAGAAGGAGAAACCTCCGACCCTATAAAGTATATATATTCTTGATCAGCGTCACTAGCCGAGTCGATCTAGCCATGTCCGTCTGTCCGTCTGTCCGTCAGTCCGTCTGTCCGTCCGTGTGAAACAACAGATCTCAGAGACTATAAGAGCTAGAGTTACCAAATTTGGTGACAACATTGGAATCTGTTGCGGGCAGATCAAGTTTGTTTTAAAATTTGGCCACGCCCACTTCCGCCTCCGAAAATTCTAAAAAACAGTATATAAGCTATAGGCGTGATTTTCGGCTTAAAGTAAATTGATAGACTTAATAAGTTGGCAATCGTGGATGTGTTCTGAAAATTTGAGTAAAATCGGATGATAAACATAGAAGTTACCAAACAATAAAGTTTCTGGGTAAACTGCTTGCTCAACAATGGCCAACATGTTCCTAACAAAATTTGTTTCATTTGAGTGTTGTTCAACATGTTTCTGGCAATATTTGTCTTAATTTGTCAACATTTTCTTTTTTCCATGTTCATGGGCTGTTTAATTTCACCCACAATGCTTTGGGTACCGGGTATCTCACAGTCGGTCACACTCGAAAGTAGCTTTCCCACTTGTTTTATGCTGCTACAGTTCTTTCGCAACATATAAATAATATACGTTATTACACTTCGGCAATCTTCGGGTTTCGCTTCCAACTTTAGTTTCTAAAATATCCGTTATATAACCCATCTGCAGCACACATCCATATCGGTTCTGTAGCAATGTACCTTTCATGCAAAATACCGCTTCAAAATAACCCATTGATAACAGTTATATAACTGTTATGAAGGAAGGCTTAAACAACACATCTGTAGCATACATAAAGAACCGTTTGGTGAGAATGTATTAATAACCATTAAAACAACAATATAAATATTCTTAAAAAAGTTGTATTTTATGGCTTTTGACATGTATATTTTCTATTAATTAAATCGTTCAATCAATTTTGTATGTGATTAGTGAAGAAAGTCTGCAATTATATAGAAAATAATAATATTGTTTTTTGATGCAATAATAATTTAACGTTATACAAATATTAAATGGGAAACTACAATTATATACACTCACCATAAAACGCAAATATTATCTAAAATAAAAATATTATAATATTATGACCTATAAATAAATGAAATCTTAAATGATAAATATCAAACAAAAACACCTCTTAACGAGGTGAGATAAAAGTGATGATGGCACATTCAACTCAAAAAATTTCTGATAACAAATTTTGTGACAAATTATAGTTATTTAAACAAAAATATTAGAAAATTGTTTAATTAGTTTCAAAATCGGCACTTAGCTGAAAAATTAAAAAAGGCAAAACAGGCAGCGTGCCGATTTTGAAACTAATTAAACAATTTTTTAATATTTTTGTTTACATAACTATTAATCGTCACAAAATTTGGAATCAGACATTTTTTGAGTTGAATGTTGCATCGTCACTTTTATCTCATCTCGTTAAGAGGTGTTTTTGTTTGATATCAGAAGTTTTTAAAATGCCATATGTATGTAGGTCTCCAATTGTTAGTGTTAATTAGTATAGCTCAATACCATCTCCAGAGGTCGTCCCTATATGACTTAGCTATTACTAAAAAATTATAGCACATAGGTATGACATCTGATATTAGCTGAACGCCGGTTACCGCCACAAAATTTAGTATTTCGATAAGTGGTGTTTTTGATATCAGAAGTATTTGTTTCAAATGTGGAAAACTAACAACAAAAAAATCCATATATGAAGAAGTTATCTATATGGGATCATTGATACTAATTTTAATGAAAAAGCGAATTTTCGGAGATATGAGAGGTACCCCAAAAGGTGAACAGTAATCTCAAGGGTTATACGGCCTGAAGTGAGTATCAAAATAGTAAGAGCCATTTGTTAAAAAATTAAAAAAATCTTAAACAAAATTAATTTTAATTCTAAATTCTTAGTTAGAATGTTTAGATTAATTTGTAAGGGCAGCGTAATTATCATTTAAAAATACCTTTTCAACGACATATAGCACGTTTCAATAACTTTAGTCGCTCAGAAGTTATGGGCGCGAGAAGTCGATTTGTTCCCTGTTTCCCGCCAAAGTAGCGGGAAAAGCAAAAAGTGGATCAAATTAAAAACAAACATTTTAAAAGATTTTTTTTCAAATTTAAAATATTTTACGTTTTTTTTATGGTTTTAAAGTTTATTGAAAGTTTATTATTATTTAAAGGTAAAAGGTTAGGTATGTAAATGGGATCTTTGCTACTAATTTTAATGAATAATATCTCGAGAAAGCGAATTTTCCCAGATATGTGATATATACCAAAAGTTGAGCCATCTCAAGCGCTATATGGCCTTGAGTGACTAACCAAATCGTTAGAGCCACTTTTGAAAAATTACAAAAAATTAAAAAAAAAATTAATTTTAATTATAAATTCTTAAATATTATATATAGATAAATTATGTCCAGGCAAAGCTACTATCATTTCAAAATACCGTTCTAACAACATATAGCACGTTTCTGTAGGTTTAGTCGTTGAGAAGTTATGGGCGCGGGAAATCTAGCTTTTTTAGCTGTTTTCCTGCCAAACTAGCGGGAAACCCAAAAAGTTGTAGAATAAAAATATAGTATAGTCTCCTGGTTTCCTCTCTCTCTCTTCTCGGACAGAACGCATATTTATGCGTTTTAAGAGAAGCGACGATTGCACGGACCCGAAGCTATAGAAGAAAACAAGTGAGAAAGCTACAGTAGAGTGTGACCGACTGTGAGATACCCGGTACCCAAAGTATTGTGGGTGAAATTAAACAGCCCATGAACATGGAAAAAAGAAAATGTTGACAAATTAAGACAAATATTGCCAGAAACATGTTGAACAACACTCAAATGAAACAAATTTTGTTAGGAACATGTTGGCCATTGTTGAGCAAGCAGTTTACCCAGAAACTTTATTGTTTGGTAACTTCTATGTTTATCATCCGATTTTACTCAAATTTTCAGAACACATCCACGATTGCCAACTTATTAAGTCTATCAATTTACTTTAAGCCGAAAATCACGCCTATAGCTTATATACCGTTTTTTAGAATTTTCGGAGGCGGAAGTGGGCGTGGCCAAATTTTAAAACAAACTTGATCTGCCCGCAACAGATTCCAATGTTGTCACCAAATTTGGTAACTCTAGCTCTTATAGACTCTGAGATCTGTTGTTTCACACGGACAAACAGACGGACATGGCTAAATCGACTCGGCTGGTGATGCTGATCAAGAATATATATATTTTATGGGGTCGGAAATGCCTCCTTCTGCCTGTTACATACATTCTCGGTTGGCACTAACTTATAATACCCTTGTACCCTATGGGTACCGGGTTAATGAATTACAAAAAATCAGCAGATTTTTTTCTTGCAGAACTTTAGAAAATCTTATTAAAACAAGTGGGAGACCGACTGTAAGATACCCGGTACCCAAAGCATTGTGGGTGAAATTAAACAGCATATGATTATGGAAAAAAGGAAATGTTGACAAATAGAGACAAATATTGCTAGAAACATGTTGAGCAGAACATGTTGGGCAACTATCAAAAGCGACAAATGTTGCTAGGAACATGCTGAGCAACACCCAACAAAGACAAATGTTGCTAGGAACATGCTGAGCAACACCAAACAATGACAAATGTTGCTAGGAACATGCTGAGCAAAGTTCAAAAGAGACAAATTCTGCAGCTGTACGTAGCTGCATTACGAATTAATACTGCGCCCGAAAGCACGCAACACTTTTTTTCGCTACTGCCACCCAAAAGCTAAGTGCTCAGACACGCGAAACTATTCCTAAGCAGTGCGATAGAGCGAGAGAATGTGAAAGCATTTATTGTTTAATAACTTCCATGTTTATCATCCGATTTTACTCAAATTTGCATAGCACGTCCGCAATCGCCTACTTATTAAGTTTATCTATTTACTTTAAGTCGAAAATCACGCCTATAGCTAATATACCGTTTTTTATTATTTTCGGGGCGGAGGTGGGCGTGGCCAAATTTTAAAACAAACTTGATCTGCGTGCAACAGATTCCAATGTTGTCACCAAATTTGGTAACTCTAGCTCTTATAGACTCTGAGATCTGTTGTTTCACACGGACGGACAGACGGACAGACGGACATGGCTAGATCGAGTCGGCTGGTGACGCTGATCAAGAATATATATACTTTATAGGGTCGGAGATTTCTCCTTCTGCCTGTTACATACATTCTCGGTTGGCACTAACTTATAATACCCCTGTACCCTATGGGTACCGGGTATAAAAACTCCAACCTCTGGTCTCCAACATTAAGCGCGGCCGATGTTAATGCATAGGGTCTTACAGATTTCCAAGTCCGGGTTCAGCAAGGCTCTAGTATATAATGACGCATTTAATGTTGAAATTCGATCGGCATCAAAATTCACTGATGATCTCCTTGGTAAGAGTGAAACAGGTATGAAGAAACCTGCTGCATTTGTCTTCTGACAAAAACGATCTGTGTATCTGGCAATTAATAGTCACCAAATCTGAATTCTCTATATTAAGATCAAATTGACTATTGACCTCGATTTGGTGCAAATTACGAATAATTAAAATACAGGTCATAGAAAATCAGAATAAATAATGAAAGTGAAAAAGATATTTATTGTAAAACGTGCGTTAAAACACATATGGAAATCTTGTACCGTTCCCGATGTACCACTACAAATCAGAAATAAGCTTATAAAATAAATAAAATAATAGTTTTAATTAAAAACAAATTCTTTAAATGGTAAACTAAATTATTTTAAGAGCTTTTTCTTTAATTACGCGCTACTTTCGCAGACTTTCACAATTTTAAAGCGGAAGTCAAACAAATCTTCCATTTTTTCTATCGTTTGTGATGAAATAATTCCTACAAATAATTTTAAAGCGACAAGTTCTTAGGGCTTGCCTTTTGGAATTCATTGATCGTGTAAAAAAAAGTTTTCCGAAATGTAATTTTGTATCATATTTTCCACTTTAAAAAAAGTAAAAGTAAAAGTAAAAGGATCGGAAAACGAGTTTATTATACAGTGACTCCATCTTATAATCGGACAAGTACCTTCTTGTGATAAATTTTTTTTTTTTATCTTTGGACGTAGATGATGCACTACGGTCAGTACACTTAAGTGGCCCTTTAAAACGAAGCCCGTGCTTTTTAGGGTTAGGTGTTAATAGGCGCGAAAGAAAAGTATAGGTAAAAGAATGCGAGGAAATATAAACTACTATCAGGCAGCTCGATTGCTATCTTGCATGTGTACTAAGTGGGTTAAGATTAATGTTTTTAGTTTCGGAAGGCGATCTACAGATGAGGTAATTTTGTACAAATCATTATAATTTGCACATAATACTCTAAAGGGTTCATGCATTTCATAAGATGTTCTGCAGTGGTGCAAAACTAAAGGCTGGCGGTTCTACATGGCTGTGGTTCTACATGGTACGTGAAAATTCAACTGACCCAATAGATCGCTTCTTTCCACGTCACCACGGATCAAATTATACATAAAGACAATGCCTAACATCGTTCTACGGTTTGCGAAGGAAGGTAGGTTAATCAGGAGAAGTCTACTAGAATAAGAGGGAAACCTAAGGTTTCCATCCCAGTTTAAGCTACGAAGAGCGAAAAGTAAAAAGTTCTTTTGAACTGACTTAATGCGTTTGTTGTGAACGTCCCACTGGGGGACTCCAAACGCAAGATCCATATTCTAAAATAGGACGAACTAACGAAGTGTATAAATTCTTCGGGACGTAGGGGTCATCGAATTCCTTCGACCACCGTTTAATAAATCCAAGCACACCCCTGGCCTTATTCACAATGCACGAAATATGATCAATAAAATCTAGTTTAGGATCTGGGCGGATACCCAAATCGTCAACTAGAGATCCTTTCCAAAGAGCAGCAGTTCAGCGTATAAGTCACAAGCATGGGAGAGACACGTGAGAATGTCATCAGCTTGCATTTGGAGCCGTTTTGGTTTAATAAGTTTGCATTGCACCAAGATTGAAAGTTATTAAGATCTGTTTGTAAATCCGACTGGCAAGCGCTGTCCTTGTATTGCACACAAAGTTTAACGACGTCAGCGTACATGAGTACTCTGGAGTTTGTCAAGTCTTTGGGAAGGTCGTTAATAAATAATGTAAAAAGTAAGGGACCCAGGTGGCTCCCTTGCGAGACACCAGAGGTCACCCGGAGAACATTTGACAAGTGGTTTTTAAAGAGGACCTTTTGCGTCCTGCCATTCAGATAACTTGAGATCGAGACGAAAACCCTTTAAGTCGAGTTTCCTTCAAAGAAGGGAATGATTAACGGAGTCAAATGCTTAACTGAAATCAGTATAGATCACATCTGTCTGCAAATTTTGTGGAAAGCCCCTTATAATGAAAGAAGTGAGCTCCAGAAGGTTAGTAGTCGTTGATCTTCGTTTAATAAATCCATGTTGGCATAGAGAAATTACTGATCTACACAGGTGCTGCAAATGGGGAGTAATTACGTTTTCGAAAAGTTTTGGAATGGCTGACAACTTAGAGATTCCTCTATAGTTGTTAGCATCCACTTTGCTACCTTTTTTGTGGAGAGGAATCACGAATGATTCCTTCCAAATAAGGGGAAATTGGGAAGTTTCTAAGGATAAAGTAAACAATTTTAGAAGGGGACTGCACAGGGTCTCGGCACAATACCTAAGCACACAGCCTGGTACTCCGTCGGGACCTGGCGAATAAACCGGCTTGACACGTTGAAGATCCAAAAGAAGGGAGCTTTCGTTTAAGCTAGGACTGAAGATTAGGTTTGATTTGGGTATGCTATAAGAATAGGTTTGGTTTGAATCGGATGACGGAGAATAAGTAGTTTGAAAAAACTGAGCAAAACATGTTCAACATCTTAAGAATATAAAGTCCAAATTTGACATCGATCGGAGCAAAAATAACAAAGTACTGGGCAATTGAACAAAGGTCATTCTATGTTCGATGTATGGGCATCCAAAATTTTTGGCGCTTTCCTAAAAAGTGTAATTTTCTAAGTCAAAATCTACTTGACCAATCGTTGAAATTTTGCACACAGATTCTGCAACTAATTCTCCAGGTATTACCGTCGGGGCTTTTTTTAATTTTATTTTTAATTATATTTTTTATTTAACAATTAAGCTTTTTTTTTATAAAAAATAGTATTTTTGGCTTTAAACTTTTATGAAAAATTGAAAAAAAAAAACTCCACGGTGATACCTCAAGACAATTATCCTTTAACTAATGCATATTATTTTTTTTATATCGGACGATTCTGTGGACAGTTGGATGTACACCGCAAATCGACTTTTTTAGAGGGGCCACGGGAGATTCCCTATAACTTCTATACCTGTACATATTTTTTAATAAAACATTTTTAGAACATTTTTTAATTTAAGTGTTACGTTATTATAAGTCATTTAAAATTAATAAACTAGATGAAGCCGTTTCGCTACAAAATTTTTTTGAAAAGGCGCCTATTTTTAACCGAATTAACCCTTTAAATTTGATTCCTTTTAAATTTCATTAATAAATATGTTTTATTACTTTCTTTTGGGGAATTTCTATAAGTCTCACGGAAATAATAGTACTCATAAGAATAATAATAATAAGAGCATTAATAATAATAACCAACAAGGGTTTTCTCATCTTCGGACCCCAGGGGTATCCTTCCTTTCTTGGTTTGTAATAATTTTCTCCCCTGGGTCCTAATTTGTGAATATATGTTATGTTGTAAAAAACAATGTACATATTATACGGTTGACTCTTTGTTCTTATGATACAAGATCCGAGAATGCGGCATCGAAATCAACAACAACTGCCTTTATGTGTCCCCAAGGCTTGGTCATATTTCTTCGGTGATTTCAAAAAAAAATTATAGCTACACATTTCGACGCGAGTTGACAGGATGGACAGGGAGAAATAACTATCCATATTCCGTTTCAAACATATGTATATACATATGTATGTCGTGTCCTAGCCACAGAAAAAGAGTCAACGAGTTTATTTGTTTGTATATTCCATTGGATTAATAAAGTGGTCAACACTTGATTTGTTTCATTACGGGTTCGGGGATGCGAACCCATCCTTTGGTCCTTTGGGAATCCAACTTCGAATACAATTATAATGGCGATAAAGCCCTCAAAAGTGTACCGAAGCCTCCGCCTATGCAATGAATTCAAATTCCTAGACTGGTAGTTTGCAGTAGAGATTTCAGACCTAACAACCCTAATTAAAATTATGTGGTGTGTCTCTGTCGCGATTGCTCGTTTAGGCCGCGTTATTCCTAAGGGAGAACTAAAGGATTTCATCAGAACCTTTTGCGGCGGAACTGATTAGCAGACAATATGTCAGAGCTTCCGTGGTAAGGGTGGAAGCAATAGCATCAGCCTAGAAGGGGGCTTGAGACTGCGACTGCTCGAGGGTCGGTCAATAAGGGAAAAAGTCATGACAAATAAACGGATACATGTGTCGGCAATAGTTTTGCTCATTGCCGCGATAATAATCGACATGAACAACAATGGCCTTTGTCCTGGTCATGCTCCTGCTCCTGCTGCATGGGTGCCCTCACAAAGGACACTTGCGAGCGCACGCCTAACGAAAATTATAGGATCGTTTATGGTGCACGGGACCGCCTGGCAGCAGTCTCTTGGTAGCACCCGCTGCCAAAACAACCCTAAGGCGATTATCTCAAGTGCTCGCCCTGCCCGGGCACTGTATGCGCCCTTGTGCACCCGTTGTAGATGCTTATCGATTACACGGCGCGCGATGAAATCATTACTCCGAATTAAATAAACGTCATACTCGGTTTTCGTCAAGTTGTGTTTGATGTCTCAATGAGCGCCACAGTGGCAGGGGAGGCATTTGCATCAGAAACTCGACCGCTGGCTCCCTCTGGTTGTGTGCAAACATCTGTAATTAGTGTGCTTATAAGAGTGCTTCCGATCGAAGGGGTATAGTATAGTATATAGGATGACATCACGTTCCAAGTAGTATCTTTTTAGCTGGATGGGAGCTGAACAGCTGCCTGCCAGGCCAACTCTCGCTCTCATTGTTTGGCCCCATATTTGTATTTGTCGCCCAACTTTGTTGTTATTACGGTGATAAAGCGGGCTCAAAGAAAAGTAAATCATAATAAATTGAAGACCTGGCGACCCAGTCCAGAAGAAGAAAAGAAAAGAAGAAAGTGTGAATAAAGACGTGCACAATACCAATGAGCTCCGGGGCCAAAAAAGACTTATGCGTCTTGATGTATGTGAGCACTGCCGTAAAAATTCGATAGCAATAGAAATATTAATTGTGCCCACGTCATGCACATGTCAACCGATGCGGGAAACAATTGCACTACACTTTCTTGGTGGTAAATTAAGTTACTTTATAGACGGGATGGAGCTGGGGCCTCTTCCGCTAGCTACTGGTCTTGGTCTCCGAAACCAGTTTAAGTTCTTCGTCCAGCCCCAACATAAGCTCGGGCCTTTGTTTAAAATCTGATTGTGTCTTGGCCTTTCCATGCGTCAGCGTTAAATAAAACCGTGAACATATCCATTGATTGTTTGATCCGTAATTTTGCATGATCATTGCCGGTTTATCTTTGGTTCTTGGACCATTTCCTATTCCAAATTTTGTGAGGCTTAATAGTGACCGTCTCTTCGTCGTGAAATGCCATCACGTAAGCATTCCCCTGCGTTTCACAAATTACGGGCGGATCGGCTTCTCGAAAAGGCTGGGCGTCGTAATGACACTGATGCGTTAGCCAAATTGCGGGGAAAATTATAGGCGATGGGCTCTGAAACAGACCAACCTGGCAGGAAATGCGAAATTCAGTAGCCCGTTTATTAAATACAAAAATATTTGACTTCACCGCTGGCTTGCCGATGAGGGACAGTGGGAAAAGAGAACTTGAGATCAGACAGTCCGCTACCTGAAAACAACAAAAATATAAATAAAAAAATAAGTAGCAATAAATTAGATGCTTATCTGGATCCCACAGGAGTACAAGGCAAGAACCTAACGTATGTCCAGCTCGAGGTGGCTATCGCGTTTTAGGGCCGATCCAATTAAGTGGTAATTTTAATCACTTAAGCGTCGCTAGCTGGCCCAGTTTCTTAGCAACATTACTGTGAAATATTTGCTGACAAACGGAAGCGATATGTTGACATTGTTCTGCGTAGAAATTCCGCAGGATTTTGGCAGGCCTGGGAGTGCGACTCGAGCTGGAATCGAGTTCAGAATTGTATCAGGGGACTCAGCCGATTTCTGAGAACTATTTTTGGAAATTTGACCGACTGAGACGTTTCCTGGCCTCACTCCTCACTCGCTTATAAGTTCATAAAAAGCATTTAAGATTGAGCTGCTAATCAGTCCGGCATATAAATCGATCTGCGATGTTTGCCTTAATTATATGCACACTACAGAAGCAGTATGGCTTAGGCAGGAGTCGTTTATATGTTATATGGGTTATATGTGTGCTGGCTCCAACTAGTTGTGTTTGCCAATGGCGACTTTCCCGACTCTTTGTATGCGGCTTGCGTAGGTGAAACGTCAATACAGCGTATTTGTCTACACCAGGGTAGCATCGGCAAACCAACAATTCACCAGCTTGTAGTCCGAGTCGTACTTACGATTCACTCAATGTTTGTTAATTATATTAGTAGTTGTATCGGTATTAGGTGTGAAACACTTTGATCATTTTCTTAGGGGCTATAGGTGGTAATTTCTTTTCAATTTCTGAATAAGCAACAAATAAATATATTTATATTTTGTATAGCAGTAAAAAATGTTTATATAAAGTTGAATACATATGCGTATATGTTTATTAAAACCATAAAAAAGTTTCATTTATGATCTCGTCAGTTCAATACCACGCTTCTAGGCTCGACAAACCATCTGACTGTGCGAGGTGGATGGAGGTAAAAGAACTTTAATGTGTAATATCTCTCACGTTCATTATCTGATTTTATTCAAGTCTGAGGACACGCCAGCACAGATGTCTTTATTAAATATAAATTTTATACCCTTGCTGGGTATTTTAATTTTGTCCAGAAGTTTGCAACTCAGTGAAGGAAGCATCTCCGACCCCATAAAGTATATATATTCTTGATCAGCATCACCAGCCGAGTCGATCTAGCCATGTCCGTCTGTCCGTTTGTCGGTATCTACGCGAACTAGTCTCTCACTTTTTGAGCTATCGGGCTGAAATTTTTAGCATAGTCTTATTCCGGAATCGGACCAATATACCTTATAGCTGCCATAAGATAGATATGGCCAAAATGATTTCCCTATTTTCAAAGATATTGGACTCAAAATAAATATATAATCTTTTAATTATATTTAAGCTATACATTTTAAATTTCATG
This sequence comes from Drosophila triauraria, assembly GCA_014170255.2. Classification (NCBI taxonomy): domain Eukaryota; kingdom Metazoa; phylum Arthropoda; class Insecta; order Diptera; family Drosophilidae; genus Drosophila; species Drosophila triauraria. The sequence continues at coordinate 943,355 of JABJVT010000007.1, forward strand.
CAAATCGGACCGCTATATTTTATAGCTGCCAAAGGAACGATCGGCCCGAAAAAGTTCTTTTTCGTTGTTTTTAAAGATATCGGAATACAACTTAGTAAATGGCGTTTGTATATAAATAAAGCCATACATTTAAAATTTCATTGAAGTCGTACCACTATATCTTATAGCTGGAATATGAACGATCGGTCCAAATTAGCCGCTTTTCGTTGTTTTTAATTATTTCGGATTAAAACGATATATAAGTTTCCTTATTTTTATTTTATTTATTATCTGCAAGGGTGTATAAACTTCGGCTTGTTTTTTTTTTTTACCGACTTCCATACTATATGTTATATATGTTTTTCATGATTTGTGGGGGTCTTAGTGGGCGTGGAAAGAACTTGATCTGCATATCAACTGTAACTAAAGTTAAATTATTTTAATAATAAAATGAATCGGAACACTATATGGACATTTCCAGTTCATAGCAAGGTGACTCCTATACAAAGCCATAGAATTGAAAATCAGCTCCATTAGTCTGATCAGAATCATATATATATGATATATCTCGATCGAAAGGTATTGTAAAGCTCTTTGAAACTGCATATATGTATACTAGCATATTAACAATAAATAAAAAACAAATTGAGAGATTTTAGGTAACTCGAGGTCTAACTTCTCATACGGAAGTCAAGACTCGACTATATGCCAAGATCGCACACAGATCTTTGTTGTAGAGCGGTTTACCAGACGCGTTTCGATCGACACCATTCAATCTCGTTTGCTCTACGGATTAACCAACCAACATTAGCGCCTATTTAAACGTGCGTGCCTGAGAATTCAAACTTTGTTTTTGGTGACCAGCGGGAGAGGAAGAGAGTTTTTACTTATTCCGCCTCCGACTTGTGCGTGAAACTTGGACTTTTTCGCAACTAAAGCTACGACGGGCTTTCCAGAAGCGTGTGGCGTTGTTACGGCCAAACTTAGTAATGCAGTTTTACATATGTACTTACATATTTGCATACAATTTTTGGTCGCGTTGTTTCTTTTAGTCAGAAGTTTTGTTTGGCGACCAATATTTTATTAGTTTTTAAAATTATTATTATCAGTAGTTTCAAATTTATTGTATGCATTTCAAAATCGGCACGCTGGTTTAAATTTTCTGCTTACTTTCAATGTATACACTTTTTTAGAAGTTTTTGAACTAATTAAATAATTTGATGTTTGAATTTTAATATTTTTCAAGCCCGAAAAAATGTATGTAAATTGTTTCCAAAAATTGTAGTCTTTCGTTTTCCTTTTAGTGTGGTCATTGTAGTTTGTGAATTGCTTTTGGCTTTACCAAAATAATGCACAACATTTTTATACCCGGTACCAATATATATATATTCTTGATCAGTGTCACTAGCCGAGTCGATCTAGCCATGTCCGTCTGACCTTCCGTCCGTCCGTCCGTGTGAAACAACAGATCTCAGAGACTATAAGAGCTAGAGTTACCAAATTTGGTGACAACATTGGAATCTGTTGCACGCAGATCAAGTTTGTTTTAGAATTAGGCCACGCCCACTTCCGCCCCCGAAAATCATAAAAAACGGTATATAACACCAGTTTACAAAATAAAAAAAAATATATGCTCCAAGCCTGTTGATGCGAAATTCTGGTAGAGTTGAGTCCCCAGATCACGAAAATGGCTTTAATTTTTTTCTATGGATACGTTTTTTAAAGATTTTTAAAGTTTTACAAAAAATTCTGCTCATTTTACGTTTCTCATTTTATAGCTCGAGTTGTAGCCAACCCATTTAGCCGTCGAATGTTTTATTTTACAGGTAATGAACTAACCTTTCGATTTTTTACACTTTATTTATATTGGATAAGTACTTTTGTGCGGAGGTCGATAAACTTGAAAAAGTGGAAATGTTAATCTGTTAACTCAAATGTTAACATGCTGCTAGCATCCTAAAAACTCGAAAAAAATCCGTTGAAAAATCAAAACGTGTTTTTTTCTAAATTTAATCGCCCAAAGTATCAAACAGGCCTACAACTTCAGAAATCCGTTGCAAAATTGATTTATCGTGGATTTTCAAAGTTAAGTAAAATGAGAAATTTTTTAAAGTTTTTGGCCTGTGTTGGCCACCGCCTTTAGATGGTCTGTTAACTTTGCTAGATGTGATGAACAGTCGGATTTAGCTATGAAAAAAAGCTAAGTTTTGTTAAATAAACAAAAATTTACAAAATTAAGTTGAAGTAAGATAAAAATTAAATAATCGCCTTTATATTCATACATAGACAATGTATTAATTTTATTTGGGTCATTGGTACCATTAGGGGCGTCGCGGCCTCAAAACGTGGTATAAAAACAAATCTTTTTTCCTGCAGAAAAAATATAGCAGGAGTATTATGTACAAGAGCGCCCCGTTCAAATCGATATTACTCCTGATTTTTAGTTGAGATGTGGTCAAGATATTAACCTATTCATTTAATTTGGATTATTTAATTTTTATCTTACTTCAACATAATTTTTGTAAATTTTGTTTATTTAACGAAACTTAGCCTTTTATAGCTAAATCCGACTGTTCATCACATCTAAAGTTAATGAACACATCTAAACGGTAAAACTTACCTTTAATCTAGTAGACATCTGGCCAAAACTTTAAAAATTTCTCATTTTACTTAACTTTGAAATCCACGATAAATCAATTTTGCAACGATTTCGAAGTTGTAGGCATGTTTGAGGATGCTAGCAGCATGTTAACATTTGAGTTAACAGATTAACATTTCCACTTTTTCAAGTTTATCGACCTCCACACAAAGTACTATCCAATATAAATAAAGTGTAAAATCGAAAGGTTAGTTCATTACCTGTAAAATAAAACATTCGACGGCTAAATTGTTGGCTACAACTCGAGCTATAAATGAAACGTAAATGAGCAGAATTTTTGTAAACTTTAAAAATCTTAAAAACGTATCTATAGAAAAAATTAAAGCCATTCGATCTGGTTCAACTCTACCAAATTCTCAAACTTAGGCTTGAAAAACTAGTGTAAGCTATAGGCGTGATTTTCGGCTTGAAATAAATAGATAGACTTAATAAGTAGGCTACGCGGACGTGTTCTGAAAATTTGAGTACAATCTGATGATAAACATAGAAGTTATTAAACAATAAAATTTCTGCGTAAGAAAGAGAGACAACATTTGTCTTGGTTGGGTGTTGCGCAACATGTTTCTAGCAACATTTGTCTCTTTTAAGTGTTGCTTAATATGTTTCTAGCAATATTTGTCTTCATTTGTCAACATTTTCCTTTTTCCATGTTTATGTGCTGTTTAATTTCACCCACACTGCTTTGGGTACCGGGTATCTCACAGTCGGTCACACTCGACTGTAGCTTTCCCACTTGTTTTTTCGTCTTTGGAAATATTGGCTGTTGAACCTTGTTGTGGGCACACTTTTTTTATTTTTTAACAAACTTACAAACTGCATAATATTATTTGTTTTTTTTAATTTACTACAAAATAGTAACAGTTAAGCCAGTGTACATTAGTCAGAGCTTTGAGCTAGACGATAAAGCGGTGATTCCATCGATTCATGCACATGCTGCACAGAATATCGTTCTGATATACAGTGGTGGCAACGAATTTATGCTATGCTTTGCCCAACTCTATTTACATTTTCTCCCCTCCCGAAATTTTAGAATACTCAGTTTTTGGTGGATGTGAACCACACAATTGAGAACATGTACCGTTAATTTCGTCGTCCTTTGCCGTTTTCGTTTGAGGACCCGTTGCATTGAAGCACCTCTCATTTTGACTGGACACGAATTTAGCACACTTTAGCACATTGATTATTATTTTTGCACTAAAAATTACTAAATTAACCACTAATGGAAGCAAAATCGAAATTTGTATACCCTTGCAGTCTGCAATTGGATTATTGAAAATCGATTCATATTGGTTACAGTTAGTTATAGTTATAGCCCTTGCGCACGTTTTCTGAAAATTTGAGTAAAATCGGATGATAAACATGGAAGTTATTAAACAATTAAGTTTGTATATATTTCTTCTTCTTTTCTGAGCCACAAAGGCAGTATATACTGCGTGCTAAAGAAATAAGACTATGCTGAAAATTTCAGCCCGATAGCTCACAAACTGAGAGACTAGTTCGCGTAGAAACCGACAGACGGCAAGAGAGACGGACATGACTAGATCGACTCGGCTGCTGATGCTGACCAAGAATATATATACTTTATGGGGTCAGAGATGCCTCCTTCACTGCCTTGCAAATATCATGGCAAAATTATAATACACTCTGCAAGGGTATAAAAATGATCCATTTTGGTAAAAAATATCGAAGTTCGTAAATTTTTATAACACTTAACTACACATTTAAAATTTTACACGTAGAATTTTATATTTTTATATAAATCCCCCGATTGCTTCTATAGCATCTATACGATATAGTTGTCCGATCTTAATGAAATTAAAACCGTAATTTTAAAACCGTAAAAAACAGCATATATCGGAAATTATATAAATACGTTAAAAACAGAGAAGTTATAATTTGTTTTCTATTGGTGTGGTCCGATTTTGACTTATAGATATACTATACATATATACAAATATCATCACAAAATTATAATATCCTCTGCAAGGGTATAACAAGGATACAGTAGACTGTGAGTACTTGATCTGTCGATTTAGAACAATCGAAAATTATTACGCTTTTAAACTATTTATAAGCTCGCAACCAACGAATGATATTTTTAGGCGCGTGCCGAATGTAAAGCGATTTCTATTCCGGTCGCAGAGCGTGTGTTTTAGAGCGACATTTGCCGCGAATTATATAATATAGGGCGTAGCCTAGAGGTCTGAGTGCCGGGTTGGTGTTGTTTTTGGCAAGAACAGCATGAGTTTAAATCCCGCTCACTCAAACCAATTTTTTTTTTTAATGCATACTTAATTATTTTTTCTTTTTATTCAATTAATACATTTCATTTGAGTACTACCGACGTTGAGTAACGCGCGAAATCGAACAAAGTGAATTTTGATATTTTTGGTCATTTCTTGCTCACACTCTTTCTGTTCTGCAGTTTTGGCGCCATTTTTTGTTAACAGTTGTCGAAGCATAGCTATGAGCTAACTAAATATGATCTGCGTGCAACAGATTCGAATGTTGTCACCAAATTTGGTAACTCTAGCTCTCATAAATCGACTCGGCTGGTGACCTTGATCAAAAATATATATACTTTATAGGGTCGGAGATTTCTCCTTTTGCCTGTTAAGTCGAGTGTGACCGACTGTGAGATACCCGGTACAAAAAACACTGTGGGTGAAATTAAATAGCACATGAACATGGAAAAAAGGAAATGTTGACAAATGAAGACAAATGTTGCTAGAAACATGTTGAGCAACACCCAAAAAAGGAATGTTGCTAGGAACATGTTGAGCAACACCCAAAAAAGGCAAGTGGTGCTAGGGACATGTTGAGCAACACGCACGTGCGCGCTCTCTCTCTCTCTCTCAGAAATTGTATTGTTTAATACCTTCTATGTTTATCATCCGATTTTACTCAAATGTTCAGAACACGTCCACGATTGCCTACTTATTAAGACTATTTATTTACTTTATGCCGAAAATCACGCATATGGCTTATATTCAGTTTTTTATTATTTTCGGGGGCGGAAGTGGGAGTGGCCAAATTTTAAAACAAACTTGATCTGCGTGCAACAGATTCTAATGTTGTCACCAAATTTGGTAACTCTAGCTCTTATAGTCTCTGACATCTGTTGTTTCACACGGACAAACAGACGGACATGGCTAAATCGACTCGGCTGGTGATGCTGATCAAGAATATATATATTTTATGGGGTCGGAAATGCCTCCTTCTGCCTGTTACATACATTCTCGGTTGGCACTAACTTATAATACCCTTGTACCCTATGGGTACCGGGTTAATGAATTACAAAAAATCAGCAGATTTTTTTCTTGCAAAACTTTAGAAAATCTTATTAAAACAAGTGGGAGACCGACTGTAAGATACCCGGTACCCAAAGCATTGTGGGTGAAATTAAACAGCATATGATTATGGAAAAAAGGAAATGTTGACAAATAGAGACAAATATTGCTAGAAACATGTTGAGCAGAACATGTTGGGCAACTATCAAAAGCGACAAATGTTGCTAGGAACATGCTGAGCAACACCCAACAAAGACAAATGTTGCTAGGAACATGCTGAGCAACACCAAACAATGACAAATGTTGCTAGGAACATGCTGAGCAACACGCACGTGCGCCCTCTCTCTCTCTCTCTCAGAAACTTTAATGTTTAATAACTTCTATGTTTATCATCCGATTTTACTCAAATTTTCAGAACACCTCCATGATTGCCTATTTATTAAGCCTATCTATTTATTTTACGCCGAAAATCACGCATATGGTTATATACCGTTTTTTATGATTTTCGGGGGCGGAAGTGGGCGTGGCCTAATTTAAAAACAAACTTGATCTGCGTGCAACAGATTCTAATGTTGTCACCAACTCTAGCTCTTATAGTCTCTGAGATCTGATGTTTCACACGGACGGACGGACGGACAGAGAGACAGACGGACAGACGGACATGGCTAAATCGACTCGGCTGGTGACGCTGATCAAGAATATATATACTTTATAGGGTCGGAGATTTCGCCTTCTGCCTGGTACATACATTCTCGGTTGGCACTAACTTATAATACCCTTGTACCCTATGGGTACCGGGTATAAAAATTGTAATGACATTTTCGGGATCTGGGGGTCCTACACTACCAGATTTTCGCATAAACAGGCTTGGAGCACTTTGAGTGTAAGCTAATGCAATCTATAAGATTACCGCTAAGAAAGTATAAAATCACAATAAAGGGCAATTCCAAAATTATAAGACACTATGATTTTCTTCAATATTTTTTTATTTTTGTTTCTATTAAATTGAAAGTATAATTATAAAGTTATAGTAGCTAGGCTACATTAATAACGAAATGAAAAGTCTGGAATTGGAAATATATAATCTTTTTCTTTTATAGAGGTGTTTCAAAATCAAGAATAGTTAAACTAAAATAAAAATTATTAATTTTTTGTTTATTTATTAACTTTCAGTATTTTTTACTTTTACTATAATTTTTATACCCGGTACCCAAAGGATAGAAGGCAGGCTCCGGTTTTCACTTTCACAAAATTATCTCGTTTTCGTGGATCAATCTAGTTTGTATTTACTTTTTAAATAATTATTTTCTGACCCCACCTCGAATTCGCAAATAAAATATTTGCCGTCGGCAACAACAACTTTCGTTTTGGTTGCCAGTGCTGCCGTACTGTTGGAGGAACCAAACAGTATGGTCGAAATGCTTATAAAATTAAAAAGTGCGCATTATTATGGTCATGAAAGATAAAATATGGTTTTAATAAATAAACCAGTTTAATTTCATTGTTTTAAATGGTACTTTTTCCATTTAAAAAAGGTATAAAAGTCCCAGTTTAAAGAGTGGCAGTTCTTTTGGAACGATAAATAAAGAATTTCTGCTTTTATTTGGCTTTAAAAAAAAAAACAATTTAAACGAGAAAGAAAGCTAACTTCGGTAAACCGAAGTTTGTATACCCTTGCAGTCTGCAATTGGATCATTGAAAATCGATCCATTTTGGTAATGTTAAAAAAAAAATGTCAAATTATGTAAATTTTGTAAAATTTTACATTTTACATGTAGAATTTTACATTTTCATATAAATCGACCGATCCCTTCTATGGCAGCTATATGATATAGTTGTCCGATCTTAATGAAATTAAAACCGTAATTCTAGAACTATAAAAACGACTATATCTCGAAATTTATAGAAATTCGTTGAAAAACAGAGAAGTTAACATTGTTTTTCATTAATTTCGCCATCATTCCTATGGCAGCTATAGGATATAGTGATCCGATTTCGGCCGTTTCGACATATATACTTCGTGCTAAAGAAATAAGACTATGCTGAAAATTTCAGCCCGATAGCTCAAAACTGAGAGACTAGTTCGCGTAGAAACCGACAGACGGACAGACAGACGGACAGACAGACGGACAGACAGACGGACAGACAGACGGACAGACAGACAGACGGACATGGCTAGATCGACTCGGCTGGTGATGCTGATCAAGAATATATATACTTTATGGGGTCGGAGATGCCTCCTTCACTGCGTTGCAAATATCATGGCAAAATTATAATACCCTCTGCAAGGGTATAAAAAGTAAAGAAGTTTAAACATTCCGTTTATTACTATTATTACTAGGGCCTTATTGCACCGCGACCAGATTTTAGGTCTTTTGTGCCGGCCTGTAGGATTAAGGTAGAGCCTCTTTTCCTAGGCTTCTGATGAAGAAGAGCACTTTGGCGACGTCTATCTGTTCCCAAATCCTGTAAGGGGGGATAAGTTCACCTCCTAGTTGTTAAAGTCGACGTCAGCCGACGTATCGACGTGTCGATAAACATTCCGTTTACTTCTCAAAACATCCAAGTCAACTGTTTGAGGAATAACAAGTGGGAAAGCTACAATCGAGTGTCACCGACTGTGAGATACCCGGTATCCAAAGCATTGTGGGTGAAATTAAACAGCACATACATGAACATGGAAAAAAGAAAATGTTGACAAATGAAGACAAATATTGCTAGAAACACTCAAAACAGACAAATGTTTCTAGGAACATGTTGGGCAACTCTCAAAAGCGACAAATGTTGCTAGGTACATGTTGAGCAACACCCAACAAAGACAAATGTTGCTAGGAACATGTTGAGCAACACGCACGTGCGCGCTCTCTCTCTCTCTCTCTCTCTCTTACGCAGAAACTTTATTGTTTAATAACTTCTATGTTTATCATCAGATTGTACTCAAATTTTTAGAACACGTCCGCGATTGCCTAATTATTAAGTCTATCTATTTATTTTGAGCCTATAGACTATTGCTTATATACAGTTTTTTATGATTTTCGGGACCGGAAGTGGGCGTGGCCAAATTTTAAAACAAACTTGATCTGCGTGCAACAGATTCCAATGTTGTCACCAAGCTTGGTAACTCTAACTTTTATAGTCTCTGAGATCTGTTGTTTCACACTGACGGACAGACGAACATGGGTAAATCGACTCGATTGGTGACGCTGATCAAGAATATATATACTTTATAGGGTCGGAGATTTTTCCTTCTGCCTGTTACATACATTCTCGGTTGGCACTAACTTATAATACTCTTGTACCCTATGGGTACCGGGTAAACCGGAGCACCTACAAATGAAATGTATTAATTTAATAAAAAGGAGAAAAACGAAATATTGAATTGAAATAAAGAATAAAAAGATTATTTGAAATGAGCGGGAGTTGAACTCATGCTGTTTTTTTCTAAAAATAACACTAACTCAACACTTAGACCTCGGCAAATGTCGCACTAAATATCCTTTGCTCTAGAAGCGACATTATTTCTGTGCGCGAAAGGGAGAGCCAATCGTTTTTCATTAGGTACGAGCCCAAAAATATTATTCGTTGGCTGCGATCGAGCGAGTGTTAGCTGCTTCGCCTTTTGGCCATTAAATGGTGCCAAAACTGATAGAAAGAGCTTGTGAAGAAATGACAAAAAATTACTGGGATTAATATCGTTGCATTACCCAACTTCGGTAGAACTGAAATAAAATGTATTTATTGATTTTGAAATTGAACGAATTTAAAAAATTCTTTGGATTGTGCGTTATTTGAACTCATGCTCATACTCCCTAAAACAAGACATACCCGGCACTCAGATCTCTAGGCTACAACCCATTATATGCAATCCGGTTGTCGCAGTGTCTAATATCTTTAACACTTTCTCTCTAAGAAGCGACATTAATTTTATAATAGAGTGCAACAAATATTTATGTCCGAAAATGAGAGCCAGTCGCTCTATTTTCGGCACTCAAAAATTGTTATTCGTTGGCTCCGATCAAGCGAGTGTTGGTGCGTCATCTAGTTTTCGGATATTAGGTTTATAAATAGTTTATAAAGTGGAATTTTCATTGCGATTAATTTTAATTAACGATTGTTCTAATTCGACAGAGTGTTTGTTTCGGGAACTAAAACTCGACTGTAGCTTTTTTAGTTGTTATTAACGATTATGACGGGCGAAGTTATTAGTCTCTAGACGAGTGAAAAATGTAAACTAAGAGACCCCTCTCAGGAGGGGTCATGATACAAGCATGTATCACTACCACCTCTTATCACCAAGGCTCGATGTCCTACAAAGGACCATTGTTTTGGAATCTACTTTATACATCCGGTAGCATAAGAGTCGCGGATTAACGGGAGTGACACGTGCCTTTAATTTGCTTACAAATCACTTCAGATATCTTACACGCAAGAGGACGCAGTCCCGCGGGACGACGCAAGGGGATAAACGAAAGCCGAGTGCACGCGCGATACGCGCTTGTCTGTTTGTTCTGACCGTTTAGAATATTTGGAACAAGGTCGTAACACGACCGCAGGGCTTTTTATACCCGTTACCTCAGGGTGTTATAACTTAAAGGTAACTGAAAATGTATGTTACATACAGAAGATGGGATCTCCGACCCCATTATATATATACATAAATGTATATATATTCAAAATAATTATTTAGCTATGTCCGTTTGTCCGTCCGTATGAGGCAACAGAGACTATACGAGCTAAACCTACCAAAATTCTGCTGCCCAGCATGTATATATTTAATATAGGATCCTTAATTATACCCGTCCGTCCGTCCGTCCGTCCGTCCGTGTGAAACAACAGATCTTAGAGACTATAAGAGCTAGAGTTACGAAACCTGTTGCACGCAGATCAAGTTTATTTTAAAATTTGGCCACGCCCACTGCCGCCACAAAGTGTTGCGTGCTTTCGGGCGCAGTATTAATTCGTAATGCAGCTGCGTACAGCTGCAGAGTTTGCCTTATTGAACATTGCACAACTGCATTTGCTCAGCTTCACTTGTCAACATTTTGTTTTTTCCATGTCCACGTGCTTTTGTAATTTAATGCACAATACTTTGGGTACCGGATATCTCGCAGTCGGTCACACTCGACTGTAGCTTTCTCACTTGTTTTAATTAAATTACAAATCTTACAAATGTATTTCGTCTGTAGTCAATGCATAGCACTGGCTGATATCAACTTAACTTGCGACGATTTTCATGTTAAATAGTGCTTTATTTTGATAATAAAAATGCGATTTTATTTTCAGAAAAGAGAACTCAAATAGAGTTTGAGAAGGAACCGCAAGATGATATCTTCTTATTTTAGGCATAAATCGTACGTGGTATCTCACAGTCAAGTAAGCTCGAGTGTAGCTCGACAAGTGAGCTTTCTTACTTGTTGAAATTTCTTTAGTAATATATATATACTAAATATAATATTTATAACTGTTTTATAATAGCACATTTTCTTTGCTTAATTATTTACTTATGAACACTTTTTAATATTTTCACATTAGACTTTTAATATACGGTATTTGGTAATAGACTACTTATTGTGGTTGCCATTTATTCTGATACAACAAGAAAGGAAGCTAACTTTCGAAAGCCGAAGTTTACATACATGTTATTGGCAACATTTGTCTTCATTTGTCAACATTTTGTTTTTTCCATGTCCGTGTGCTATTTAATTTCACGCACAATGCTTTGGGTACCGGGTATCTCACATTCGGTCACACTCGACTGTAGCTTTCTCACTTTTTTTATTTATATCGATGAATTGTAAATTTCTATAAACTTTGGCTTGCTAAAGTTGGCTTCACTTCTTTTTATACCCGGTACCCATAGGGTAGAGCTGGGAAATAATCGATTCTCAGTGCATCGGTTTAATCGATTTTTTTCTAAAAGATCGAAAAAAATCGATTAAACCGAAAAAAAAACCTTTTCTTTTTTATTTTATGAAGATCAATTTATGGAGATCTTTATACATTAATTTAATTTAATTAATTTATAGAGATCATATACTTATACATGTAAAAAGCAACTAAAAACACATTTCGATTATATAAATAAGGAAAAGTTAAAGGTTTTAAAAACATAAGTAACGAAAGAGATCAATTCATGGAGATCATATACTTAGACATGTAAAATGCAAACTAAAAATACATTTAAGAACAGAAATAACAAAAGAATTTGTTTTCATAAAATAAAAAACGAACAAAAACATTAAACATTAAAAAAATGCAATGATTACATATCCAAAAGCCATTGGCTCTTGCTTGTAAACAGAAGCTTGCTTACAGTTTTTGGTTTTAGAGCGGCGCGTCCTATCTGTTACATTCTTATTCACAGTGATGGAATTTAAGCTAATGAATGCTTCATGATACATCGCGATGTATCGATGCATCGATGCTACCAAAACAGAATCGATGCTTAAACGAAAAAAAAAGAATCGATAGTATCGATTCTAGAATCGATTTTTTCCCAGCTCTACCATAGGGTACAAAGGTATTATAAGTTAGTGCCAACCGAGAATGTATGTAACAGGCAGAAGGAGGCATATCCGACCCCAAAAAGTATATATATTCTTGATCAGCATCACCAGCCGAGTCGATTTAGCCGTGTCCGTCTGTCCGTCTGTCTGTCCGTGTGAAACAACAGATCTCAGAGACTATAAGAGCTAGAGTTTGTTTTAGAATTTGGCCACGCCCACGCCCCCCGTCAATCGTAAAAAACTTTATATAAGCTATAGTCGTAATTTTCGGCTTAAAGTAAATAGATAAAATAAATAAGTAGGCACTTGCGGACGTTTTTTAAATATGTCAGTAAAATCGGATGATAAACATGGAAGTTATTAAACAATAAAGTTTCTGTGAATGCTGCTTCTTCTTCTTCTGAGCCACAAAGGCAGTAGCAAAAAAAAAGTGTTGCGTGCTTTCGGGCGCAGTATTAATTCGTAATGCAGCTGCGTACAGCTGCAGAATCTGTCTTTTTTGAAGGTTGCTAAACATGTTTTTAGCAACATTTGGGTACCGGGTATCTCACAGTCGGGTACACTCGACTGTAGCTTTCTCACTTGTTTTGTAGCCACGAAGACAATTTTCATAATTTGAATGTTTTTAATTATACCCTTGCAGAGGGTAGTAGAATTTGACCATGATATTTGCAACGCAGTGAAGGCGGCATCTCCGGCCCCATAAAGTATATATATTCTTGATCAGCATCACCAGCCGAGTCGATCTAGCCATGTCCGTCTGTCTGTCTGTCCGTCTGTCTGTCAGTTTCTACGCAAACTAGTCTCTCAGTTTTTGAGCTATCGGGCTGGAATAGTGTGATTAAAAAAATTACGTTCGAAAGAGGTGAGATTATGTAGGGTATTAATTAAGCTATTGGTTCTTGTTGAAGTTACAAATTTTAATTTTTCAAATAGATAGCTGGGCTCAGTGGTATTTATTATCTTATGCAAAAGAATAAGGCTTCTAGTATTGTACCAACTAGTATTGTTCCCCTCATTTAATATTATTATGGCTATGTTGTTAAAGGCAACGTTTAATTAATGCTGTGAGGCGGCATCACAGTGTCCGAAGATTTCAATTCCGTAACTCAGGGTAGGCATAAGGTATGCTTTTGCTTTCATAAGCAGCATAGCTGTCGGAAGGTACTTTTGTGTCATATAGAGCTGCCTAAGTTGAACATAAATTTTTCCAGACGCCTTTGTTACATGTGTGAGCCAGGATAGGTTATTGCTCATTGTAATGCCTAGATTAACGACTTGTTCAGTTTATTCAATACAAGCGTTATTAATGCGTAAACTTGGGAGAGTTGGAATACATGATGATCTTTTGGTCACAATTAAACATTTACATTTTGACGGATTAAGCGAAAGTCCATTCCTACTTGCCCACTTGCTAATATTTGATAATTCTAAGTTACACATATCTACACAATCAAATAATCTACCAGGACAGCTAACATTTATTGGACATCGTCAGCATATATATAGACATTACACCTGGCTAGTATAGTCGGAAGGTCATTTACGTATATAGAAAAGATAAGTGGAACAAGAAAAGAGCCTTGAGGTACCCCTCGCTTTAATATCATCGCGTCGGAAGACCCATTGTCTGTGATCACAGATTGTGTTCTGCCGTACAAATAAGACGATATTAACTTCTGGTCAAACTTATAATAATCTGCAAGGGTGTAAACAGAAAGGAAGCTAGCTTCAGCCAGCCAAAGTTGTTGTTCAGTTTGCATTTTGACCAACCCGTTCCGAAGCTATAAACTTACTGATGGTGCATAAAAAATTAAAATTAGGAGATAGAGGTTTCGCCAAATTTTCACATTGTCATATAAATTTATTCTTCCTAAAGCTGCTATTTAATAAAGTAGTTTTAAATTACGAAATATACCTGTATATATGTATATGTATACATATGTATTTAATTATTTGGGTATACATATATTGAAAAATAATGAAGTTAGTCAATTTTTCCATTATTTTCCCATTAAACTTCCGATTATTTCAATATCAGCTACGTATATGAAAAGTCAGCTGGTTTCGATTAGGTTTAAAAGGTGATTTTGAATTTTTTTAAGAATGTTGAAAAATAAAGAGTTACTGGCAATATTGCAAAACAGAGAGAATTATGGCATCCTGAAATTGAGATATCGTGATCTCTAAAATGTACTCTTCTTCGTTGCTACAGTACATTTTATTACTTTGTGTACGAAAAAATTAAAAGCACAGAATGGGCTGAGTATTGAAAATGAGAAGAAATATTCTTAGAACTAAGTGCTTTTTCAATAAAACTAAAAACATTAATTCTCGAATTGAGTACGCTTAAAATTCTTTCTTATATTTTTTATGTCACCGAAAAATCATGACTATAACTTAGCTATATGTGTTTCAGAGTCCTGAGATGTGTTACTTACACGGACAGATAGGCAGACATGACTAAATCGACTCGGCTGGGGATGGTTATAAAGAATATATAATATATTATAATATAATTATAATACCCTTGTAACCTACTGGTACTGGGTATAACAAGTAGAGAAGCTACAGTCGAGTAAGACCGACTGTTAGATACCCGGTACCCAAAGCATTGTTATGGAAAAAAGAAAATATTGAAAAATTAAGACAAATGTTGCTAGAAACATGTTGAGCAATACCTAAAAAAGACGTGTGGCTAGAAGCATGTTGAGCAACACACAAAAAAGACAAATGTTGCTAGGGACATGTTGAGCAACACCCAAGTGCGCTTTTGAAAATAGCAGAAGAAGAAGCATACACAGAAACTCTATAGTTTAATAACTTCCATGATTATCATCAGATTTTACTCAAATTTTCAGCAAATGTCCACACAAACCTATTTATGTATTTCATCTATTTACTTTACGCCGATATTTACGACTATAGCTTATATCAAGTTTTTTATGACTAATGGGGGCGGAAGTGATCGTGGCCAAATTTGAAAACAAACTTGATCTGCATGCTACAGATTCCAATACTGTCACCAAATTTGCTAACTCTAGCTCTTATAGTCTCTGAGATCTGTTGTTCCACACGGACGGACAGACGGGCATGGGTAAATCGATACGATTGGTGACGCTGATTAAGAATATATATACTTTATAGGGTCGGAAATTACTCCTTCTGCCTGTTACATACATTCTCGGTTGGCACTAACTTATAATACCCTATGGGCACCGGGTATACAAATATCTAGGGTAGCCCCTTAAGAAGAGTTTAATGCAGCCTCGTTCTATCTAGCCTGCATCACCTTTCTTCTGTATCCGTGCTTCTACACTGTAGAATGTACAAACAAACTAGAACTCACACACGAGGTTCCCCGATGCCGAGACTTCAGTTCACTTGTCTTTTGCGTTGAATTTGCCATTTCAACTTTTTGTTCAGAAGCGCTTCGTACGGTGGGATTTCGGTTTGTAGTGTTTTTTGTAAAAGGATTCAATTCGAGTGCTGTGGTTTTGCGTTCAGAATTGTTCTTGCTCCCTACCCATCTCATCCTTAGTATTTTGAGTGCAGTTGCAAAGCGCAGTACTTGTGTAACAAGCAAACAACCTTACACCCGTTTGGCACGCACACACCCTTGGTTGTCCCGACGAATGGAAACGTAATATCGGATTTTCGTATTTACGTCACTGCGGTTCTCCTCCACGAAGCAGGACCTAGTCAGTGAGGCCGCCGGCATAGCTCTTGTAGCTTTTCTGTATACTTTGCAGTACCCAAAGGCTGCTTTGTAGGACACGGTTCCCCTCCCGGTCACCTTCCCTCCACAAAGCTGCTTCAGAACACCGCACTAGAAATAAAACGTTAACTTTGACAATCATTCTATTGAGGGGTACGTGGTAGTAATAGGTTGTAGGTGCAGATCCTCAAACAAAATAAGTACAAAAGCTACAGCCGAGTAAGCTCGACTGTCAGATACCCGGTAATAAGTAAACAGAATTAAAAACTCAATGCCATCATCCTGTACCCTTTTTGAGCTATTTATTCTAAAAAAAATTTTCTTTGTCAATGTGACAACATTTCCGCAGGAGCTACAGCTTTGGATGCATAGTGATCTGCGTGGACAGAGTACACTGATTATGAAAAATCGGAAGAGATTCAAGTTCTCACAAAATCGGAAACCACCCTTTTTTTAGTTTACTTTGTAATGCTGTGATCTATACATTTTAATTTTATTTTAACGGTATTTATTTAATTAACTTATTTACTTGATTTAATGCATAATAGTTAAATTTACGTGTGCATTGACTAGAGTCGAAATACATTTGTTACATTTTCAATTTATTGGCAATAATCATTAAAAACTATTTTAACCAAATAGGACAAACAAAAATGACCAGTAGGAAAGCTACAGTCGAGTGAGATCGACATAGTGGGTGAAATTAAACAGCACATCAAGATGGAAAACCAGTGGGAAAGCACAGTCGAGTGTGACTGTAAGATACCCGGTACCCAAAGCATTGTGGGTGACATTGAATAGCACATGAACATGGAAAAAGAAAATGTTGACAAATGAAGACAAATGTTGCTAGGAACATGATGAGCAACACTCACGTGCGCTCTCTCTCTCTTTTTCTCTATCATGAACAAGAAGTATACACAGAAACTTAATTGTTTAATAACTACTATGTTTATCATCAGATTGTACTTAAATCTTCAGAACACGTCCGCGACTGCCTACTTATTATGGGTATTTATGTACTTTAAGCCGAAAATCACGCCTATAGCTAATATAACGTTTTTGATGATTTTTGGGGGAGGAAGTGAGTGTGGCCAAATTTTAAAACAAACTTGATCTGCGTGCAACAGATTTCAATGTTGTCACCAACTCTAGCTCTTATAGTCTCTGAGATCTGATGTTTCACACGGACGGACGGACGGACAGAGAGACAGACGGACAGACGGACATGGCTAAATCGACTCGGCTGGTGACGCTGATCAAGAATATATATACTTTATGGGGTCGGATATGACTCCTTCTGCCTGTTACATACATTCTCGGTTGGCACTAACTTATAATACCCTTGTACTCTATGGGTACCGAGTATAAAAAGGGCGGAGCGCTGCTTACGTTATGTTTTTGCCAAGTTTCAAAGAGATACGGTTTTTATGTTTCTCTAAGTGCGAGCTTCCACCATCCCAGCAACCAACAATCAACCCCAGAAGACCATCATAAAAGTTAAATAGACAGAAAATTGTACACCATTTTCTGAGCTTGGTTTTTTCAACTCGTTGCCTAGCATCATTGCCTGAAATGCTGAAAGTCAAAGAGCTTGTATTTTCCAACCCGTGCGCTATGATAGACAGACCCGCTAGGTCTGAGAACGGGAACACCATTGCTTTTCAAAGGGTGGAAGGATACGGGTTTCTATACAATTTTATGTAAGAATTATTTTATTTTCCGAAACCACCTGCCCTTTTATTTTGAGTTTTTTAAACCTCTGCTTTCAGACCTTAGCATTTTTATTTAGGCCATTAAATATTTGTTAAGCAAAAATGTCTGTAGTGACATTTAAAACTTAAAGCAGCTACGCATTATACTTCTCATTAAATACAGATATAAATATTTTTTATACCTGTTACCCATAGGATACAAGGGTAATAAACATAACTTAGTTTTAACCGAAATTGTAAGCAGAAAGAAGCATATCGGACCTGATGAACCATCTAAATGTGTTTATATTCTCCATCTTGATTAGACGAGTCGATTTGCCCATGTTCTGTTTATTTGTCTTAACTCGTGCACCTTGAGCTTTCAAATTTTGTGAAAGCATTTTTATTAATTTACTTTACAAAGCTACACACAAACAAAAAGAAGAGTTTACATTTATTACGCATTGTCTTAAATTATACTCAAAGCAGCTTAGTAAATATTTAATACTTAATAATATAATATAAAAATGTTAAATATAATAATAAATAAAAAATAATAAAAAAATAAAGAAATGTTAAATATAAGAAAATGCATCGCAAACAAATAGGATAAGTAGGGTTCGTTTTTAAGAGTAATGAATTTAATATATTTTTGTGACTAGTGTACTAATTTATAAGGATAACCTTTTAGCACTGGGAAAATAGATAAAATAAAATAAAATAAATGTACGCTGATTAATATAATTTTTATACTCCATAGTTTCAATTGCATATTTTTGAACAATATTTTTATAAAATCATACAGATGATCGCCTGTTAATTATATAACATTCTGTTAAAACGGTTGGTTACAACAGTTATATGCAAAATAAATAATAATATACGATTTTCCAATAGCGGTGTTTTTACGAAATAGTATAGAACCTATACTATTTGCTTATCAGCGTAGTTTAGAGTTTATACTAAATAGTAAATAATCTATACTAATTTGCTTACCATCGTAGTATTGAGTTTATACGAAATAGCATTGAATTTATACTATTGCTATGCCTTTATAGCAGGTGTCGGCAGCGTCCTATACGATGTGCATAGGAAAAAATTTTAGACAGCGCTGTCGGCACATGAACATTGTAAGCGCTTCGTGTTTGTTTTGGATTCTGTTATGTTGTGGTAGCAAGCTTCGGGGCTATGTAAAAACGGCTTCGTATATATATGTTCGGGTACCGCTGCGGCAGAGAAGCTACCGAATAGCCTGTACACAATTGCTCGGTTCTCGCAGCAGCAGAGAAGCAAATCGTTCGGGTCTGCTAGTATCATTCGGGTCTGTTAATACCATTCGGGTCTGTTAGCTTCGCACACATGCGCACTAAAAAACTATATGTGTCTGGGTCCGACCCCTGCATTATAGTATAAAACTTATACAAAATCGTATAAACAAGAAAGAAAGCTTACTTCGGTAAGCCGAAGTTTTTATACCTTTGCAGTCTGCAACTTGATCATTAAATATCGATCCATTTTGGCAAAATTGAAAAATATCGAAGTTTTAATTTTAATTTTTAAATGTATAACTTTAGATTTTCATATAAATCGACTGACCGCTTCTAAAATTTGAAAGTTCTGAAACTAAAACCGTAAAAAATCGCTATATCTCGAATTTTAGAAATACATTTTCTTTACATTCATTTCGCCATCATTCGGTAGGTAGCTATAGGATACAGTGGTTCGATTTTGCCGTTCCGACAAATGTGTATATCTGACAGACAGACGGACAGGCAGACAGACGGACATGGCTTGATCGACTCGGCTGGTATTGCTGATCAAGAATATCTGTATGTATGAAGTTGGAGATGCTTCCTTCACTGCGCTGCAAAGTTCTGGACAAAATAATAATACCCTGCAAGGGTATAAAGATGCACAAGAAACTACCCTTGGTAAATCTTTGGCTGGTTCGATTTTTTTTTATACCTGGTACCCATAGGGTACAAGGGTATTATAAGTTAGTGCCAGCCGAGAATGGTTTAGGTACCGGGTATCTTACTATCGAGCACACTCGACTGTAGCTTTCTTACTTCTTTTTTATTCCAAGACTTTTTTATTCCAACTGTTGATGCGGATAACAAATATGTATATATGCATTTACATAAATATGTTAATATGTAACTATACTTATATTTTATTTTGAAGCGGAAGTCGAAACAATTCCTTCTTGCTGTTAATTATGTACATATGTACATGTGTCCGAGCACCTTTGTACTCTGCAAAGGGTATAAAGGCTAAAATACGAAACAGCTGACAACGCAAATCGGATACTTGTACCAAAAAAAAAATTTAAAAGGCTATCCCCAACTACATCACCCACAACCCACCCAATCAGTCGTCGATATTACCGAGGTTTTTCATAAGCTCCTAAAGCGACAACAGCAGCAAGAAACAACTTAAAGAACAAGAAGACGATAGTGGGGGCACCGGAGTCCAACAAAATCAAAATAAATAAGACCTGCTCGACATCCTTAAAGCCGCACAGATTGCAAAGCAACCCGAACAGGAGCAGCTCCTTCTGCGACAGTATTAACAACCAGAATAGAATAAATAGCAGTGAGTTGATGTTTGGGCGTTGGAGGCTAACGAACATCTTCCGCGGGCGCAAAATATCTGTCATGGACTCCGGATCCCTGGTCCAGGCCGAGAACCATCTCCGTTTAAAGGCCGCTTCTGCTTTTGCAGACTGCTATCGTTGCATTATTCATGTTTGGCAGTCAGCTATGGTGCCTCAAGCCCCTGTGCTTCCCACTGCGGTGGACTGGGATGTACGCACAGTTTGGGGTGACAACACACCACGCCCCCTTGAGCAAGATGCAGTGCGTCAGAGTGAATGCGACATACTGACATAATCAACTGAGAGCACCGCCATTTGCTACGGAGAGAGTGCCTGTCGAACAGCGTAAGTGCGAGCGGGCTGGCAACACAGGCTTGGCACACTCACACTTACACTTCCACTCAGGCTGGCGCGCGCACAGCACTGCACACTCACACAAATAGCCACACCACGCGGGGAGGTTGAGTATTTCGGTTGCCGGCGCTGCGCTCGACTGCTGCCCAAGCATTCCCAGTTACGCAGTTGCGCTGACTGGTCGTCTTCGCGCCACTGTACGATCGGTCGCGGATTGAAATTGGATGTCGAGATCGAGTTTGAATTCAGGTCGGATCTAAGTTCGTGTTTAAAACTTCTGCAACAGCCGGAGAAGTGTCAGTAGGGGTCGGGATTTCGTGCTTGGATTTGAGCGAAACTGGAGTCGACTTAGACCACGCCCCGCGGATTACGGCTCTGAATATTGGCCGGGAGAAATACTCTGCTCCCTGATTATTGAGCTATCAATCGGTGGCAATAACAAGCAACGAAGAGCGGAGCTGGTGGAAAAGTCAAACTTAAGGAAGGAGCCGAAAACCAAACGCTGATGCCCGCATCCGCCTCTCTAATGGTTTATCAGTAGTACGCATCTCAGGAAGGTTCGCCGCGACCCCAAGCCAACCAAGCGATCCGACAACAGCAGACCACGACCACTCAATTCGGATCTGGAGTGCCATTCTGCCGCTGTCTCGTAAATGAATGTCATAAATTAATTTGGAACTCCTTGCAACCGGTGTCACAGTCCCTGGCCGCTGCTCGTTTTCATCGTCACCGTCCCCAGACGGGCTCTCGGTCTGGAAGCCTATGACTTTCGCCTTCGCCTAATTATACTACCTGTCGCGAGTCATTTGAGTGTTTTGTGCGTGCTCGTGAGTGATCCAAATGTTCCTCAAATTACCTTCACGCTGAAACGAAAATTTAATTAGAGTCACTAAAAAACGTATTTATGAAATTAATTCAAAAAGGTGCCGAACGCGAAATTTTCAATCTTAAAATTGGCGGCACCAAAGTGATTCTCGCCATCCCAGCCCAATCGTAAATCGAAATAAATAAAAACTTTTGGCAACACACATAGGCTGCATTTGTCGCACACTCGTGTCAGCAGGTGTCAAGTGTTATTTAAAATTCTCGGCAGTTAAATTCCATCGACAGGAGTTCCAGCGGCTGACGTACGACCACAGCCTTTACGAGGTATATAGCTCGTAGGGCAGGCACTTAAATACATTAAAAACAAGCATACCACCTCCGACGGAAATCATCCTTGGAAATAGACCCCGCGTCATTCCAAAAGACGCACATGGGCGTCTGCACCGAGGAGCGCCCTGTGATGCATTGGGTAAGTACTCCCACTGGACTCTTACTCCCCAGGTTCGTTGTAGCTAGCGATAGCGTTGTCGAATTCCTGAAGCACTCCGGCTGAACTCATCCAAACTGATCGAGGCCCTGAACAATTTAAAACTTATCTCGCTTTGCGCCCGGGTTACTGGGAGTTATCGGTGCCAGACCTAAAGCTAGTCCGAAAGCGCCCCATCCCGGCTAGCTCGACAGACAGCTCCGGAGACATCGGTGAAGCAGAAACCAAAGGCAGGGCTACAGACACGCTGAAACGATAAGAAATCGCCTGGTGGGTTACGGTTTATAAACATTTTCCAGAGTTATAGATATGTAATAGTTGTTGTTATATTATGTGGATGTTGTTGATATTTGTGCAATCGCTTTGATTTTAGTAGCACAGATCTCGTATTCGATTCTTAAGTTTATAGTGTTTTATGAGTCGGGATAGGACCTCCTGTTATACGTAACACATTATCTAATCTTGGACATTTGGATTCTAATAAAGTTCGATTACACTAGTTTACACTCAAAATGCTCCAAGCCTGTTGATGTGAAATTCTGGTAGAGTTGAGTCCCCAGATCACGAAAATTGCGTTATTTTTTTTTCTATAGATACGTTTTTTGAAAGATTTTTTAAAGTATTACACAAAAAAATTCTGCTCACCTTACGTTTCTCATTTCATAGCTCGAGTTGTAGCCAACCAATTTAGCCGTCCAAGGTTTTTTATTTTACAGGTAATTAAATATCCTTTCGATTTTCATAGCCTATTCGTTGCTATTATGATACCATGCTATGTTTGTTCCTCCTGCCAGTCCGTACGTTTTATAACCATTAAATTGGTTGCTTAAAGTAAAATAAACATTTATATTATTTCAAAAAAAAAAGGACGCAAGAGCTAACAGACGAAGCTAAACGTATAAATAAGAAGTAATATTTGCTTATTGCAAATAAAATTAAAAACAAACAAATATTTCTGTGTTTATTTATATTATTATAAATATAACATTTTCGCAAAATAAATAGCTAAGACATAAAGAATCCCGCCGCCCTTGAAATGAAAAAAAAAAAACGATTTCCCAATTTAATGAATAGGCTTAGATCTTGACCACAACTCAACTAAAATTCAGGAGTAATATTGATTTGAAGGGGGCGCTCTTGTACAGAATACTCCTGCTATATTTTTTCTGCAGAAAGAAAGGTTTGTTTTTATGCCACGTTTTGAGGCCGCGAGGACGCCTAACCCCTTAATGGTACCAATCAAATTAATACATTGTCTATGTATGTATATAAAAGGGATTTTTTAATTTTTATCTTACTTCAACTTAATTTTGTAAATTTTTGTTTATTTAACAAAACTTAGCTTTTTTCATAGCTAAATCCGACTGTTCATCATATTTAGCAAAAGCATTTAGCAAAGTTAACAGACCATTTAAAGGCGGTGTCCAACACTGTACCTTTAATCTAGTAGACATCTAGCCAAAAAATTTAAAAAATTCTCATATTACTTAACTTTGAAAATCCACTATAATCTATTTTTCAACGGATTTCTGGAGTTGTAGGCCTGTTTGATACTTTGGGCGATCATTTTTAGAAAAAAACACGTTTTGATTTTCCAACGAGTTTTTAGGATGCAAGCAGCATGTTAACATTTGAGTTAACGAATTGAAATTTCTACTTTGTTCAAGTTTATCGACCTCCAGCACACAAAGTACTTATCCAATATACATAGTGTATAAAGTGTATAAAAATCGAAAGGTTAGTTCATTACCTGTAAAATAAAACATTCAACGGCTAAATTGGTTGGCTACAACTCGAGGTATGAAATGAGAAACGTTAAATGAGCAGAATTTTTTTGTGTAAGACTTAAAAAATTCTTTTAAAAAAAACGTATCCATAGAAAAAAAATTAAAGCCATTTTCGTGATCTGGGGATTCATCTCTACCAGAATTTCGCATCAACAGGCTTGGAGCATTTATTTTTTTTTATTTTGTAAACTTGTGTTATGACTTTTAAATATTCTAAGAAACAAGAAAGGATGCTGACTTCGGTAAGCCGAAATTTGTACACCGTTTCAGTCAATTTGATCATTGAAAATTGAGCCATTTCGGTAAAATACAAATTACGAAGTTATGTCAATTTTCATAACATTTGCGTAGATATTTTACATGTAGTTTTTTACATTTTCAACTAAATCAACAGATCCGTTCCATGGCAGCTATACGGTATAATAGTTCGGTCTTAATTAAATTAAAACGGTAATTATAATAGCGTAGAAAAAGAAATACCTTAAAATTTAGAGAAGTTCTTATTTCTGTTTTATTAATTTCCCGATCCTTCTTATATGATACGCCAATTTCGGCCTTAACGACATACATATATACGACTTGCAAAAAAAATAAGACTATGTTGAAAATGCCAGCGCGATATCTTAAGAACTGAGAGACCAGTTTACGTAGAAATCGACAGACAGACAGATGAACATGACTAGATCGACTCGGCTGGTGATACTGATCAAGAATATATTTATTTCATTGCTTTGGAGATGCCACCTTCATTGCGTTGCATATATCATTACAAAATTAGTTCTTTGACTTAAAGTTTTTTTTTAAAACAAAGTTTTTGGTCGTCGAAACATCCTAAATTGTGCCTTTATGCCACTAAAACTTAGCTAGAACATGTAGAGAAGTTCTAGGCAGTTAGATTCAAAATTTAATTATAAGGCTTTTTGCATTGGAAATATAGATAGTTTTCAATAAGTGTCTTGTCATAATTTCCCCGAAAATGATTACAGCTTTTTATTTATTTTTCTTGAAGACGAAATGAAAAAAGGGATAATTAATTAGTCTTCTAATCGATTTTAAAACCTTGGCTGGGTATTCATATTTCAGTCAGAAAGCAGAAAGGAAAACACTTCCGACCCTATAAGGTATAAATATTTTTTAACGACATCAACAGAATATGTCCGTCTGTCCGTTTTCACGCAAACTTGTCTCTCAGTTTTCTTAATCGTTTTCTTTGCGGTAGTATATATTTCGGACAGCTAAATATATATATGCTGTTATAGAAATAATCTGAAAATGATTAAGAAACGAGAAGGAAAACTAAAGTTTGTACACCGTTGCTGCTTGCAATTTTACACAACCCTATAAGACATTGACCAGATTATCATAAATCATAATTATTTTGATTGCTCCTATGACAGCTATATAATAATAGCCATCCGATATTGATAAAACTAAAAAACTGAAAAAAAAAAAATAAATAACGTTATTTTGATATCATAACATGTCCAATATGCTGAAAAGAAAACGAAATGATGCCGAACTTTCTATTACACTAGTTTACATCAAAATAAAGTTCACGTTGAGATCCACTTTTTATACCCGGTACCCATAGGGTACAAGGTATTATAAGTTATTGCCAACCGACAATGTATGTTACAGGCAGAAGGAGGCACCTCCGACCCCAAAAAGTATATATTTTCTTGATCAGCATCACCAGCCGAGTCGATTTAGCCGTGTCCGTCTGTCCGTGTTGGCAATTAGATCTCAGAGACTATAAGAGCTGGTGTTACCAAATTTGGTAACAACATTGGAATCTGTTGCGGGCAGATCAAGTTTGTTTTAAAATTTGGACACTCCCACTTCCGCCCCCGTAAATCATAAAAAACGTTATATAAGCTATAGTCGTAATATTCGATTAAAAGTAAATACATAAACTAAATAAATAGGATTGAGCGGTCGTTTTTTGAAAATTTGAGTCAAATCTAATAATTAACTTGGGAGTCATTAAGCAATTAAGTGGGAATTCGAACATAGGGTCTACCAGACACATTGTGCTTGTTCAACAGGTGCATGTAGCCAACCGGGTCGATGGTTCGATCCCAGGCGCAAGCTAAATTTTCTTTTTCTTTAATACATTTATGATATTATTATTATTTTTTTTTATTTTTATCAAAAATTGAACAAAGGAGACCGAAAATTTAAACTAAAAAAATAAATAGGAAAAAAAAATTAATAATTTTGGCTTTTGTTGGAACTGAACGGGCCGATTGCAAAACTTAAATGCATCGCCCGCTTAGACAACTGGGCCATTACCGATATTACATATGGATAGACCGTTTTCATACTAACTATGCTTCGACAACTGTTGTCGAAAAATGGAGCCATACCAGAATTAACAAAAGGAGCTCGAGCAAGAAATGACAAAACCTTTATTCAATTTCGTTGCATTACCCAACTTCGGTAAAACTAAAATAAAACGTATTAACTAAAGAAAAAAGAAAAAACTTAATGTGAAGGTACAAAAATAAAAACATTTTGTGAAAGCCCAGCATTTAGACTACTAGGCTACACCCTATATTATAAATTTCACTACAAATATCGTACCAAATATCTTCAACACTTTTGCCCTAAAAATCGACATTATTTTTATGAATGTTAGTTTAAAAGGCGTAATTTTCATTGCGATTACTTTTAATTGACGATTATTCTAATTCGACAAAGTGTTTGTTCGGGAAGTAAAAGTAAAAAAAAGAAGTCGAGCACGCACGACTGTAGCTTTCTTACTTGTTCTGCCTAAATTTGAGTCACTGAACTCGCTGAACTCATTGAACGAAATTTTCCAAGAACCGTTTTGAAGATATTCGCGAAAAGCAAGATTTTTTAATTCACTAAAAATCTCGAAACCCGTCAATCCAACAATTTCAAGTTGGTAAATACAAATATAAAATTGCAATTAATAAACCTTTCCGAAAATGTACGGTTCTTTGTGGTCAGACCGTAGTTAGTGGAGATAATGAACATATAAGGAGGCATCTCCGATCCCATGAAGAATTATTATTATTATTATTACTAGGGCTTTATGGCACCGCGACCTGATGTTAGGTCTTTTGTGCCGGCCTGTAGGATTAAGGTAGAGCCTCTATTCCTAGGCTTCTGATGAAGTAGAGCACTTTGGCGAGGTCTGTCTGTTCCCAAATCCTGTAGGGGGGATAAGTTCACCTCCTAGTTGTTGAAGTCGACGTCTGATTAGTGAGGGGCATTCACATAGAACATGTTCTGATGTTTCTGGCTCCAGCTCACAGAATCTACATGTGTCGATTTCAGAAAGTTTTAATTTCTTAAGGTGATACCTTAGGTTGCAGTGACCTGTTAGGTAGCCTGTAAGAGTGCGAATCTCACTCTTTTTTAGATTGATGATGCGTTTTGATCGCGACATCTGGGGGACGAGAAATTGTTTGGCTTGTCTCAGCCCTGCACTGTCGGTCCAGTGACGACTTATCTCCTTTTCCTCCCATTAAACCCCATGAAGTAAATGTATATTCTTGATCAGTATCACCAGTGGTGTCGATTTATCCATGTCCGTCTGTCCGTATGAAACAACAGATCTCAGAGACTATAAGGATTCGGAGCTATCAAACTTATTGACAACATTCCTTTTCATTTGCATGCAAATTAAGTTTGTTTCACAATCAAACAAAACCACCTCTTAACGAGGTGAGATAAAAGTGACGATGGCACATTCAACTCAAAAAATTTCTGATACCAAATTATGTGACGATTAATAGTTATTTTCTTTTGTTTTGCCTTTTTAAATTTTTCAGCTAAGTGCCAATTTTAAAACTAATTAAAATTTTTTTTAATATTTTTGTTTAAATAACTATTAATCGTCACAAAATTTGGTATCAGAAATTTTTTGAGTTGAATGTGCCATCGACACTTTTATCTCACCTCGTTAAGAGGTGGTTTTGTTTGATATCCGAAGTTTTTAAAATGCCATATGTATGTAGGTCTCCAATTGCTAGTATTAATTAGTATAGCTCAATACCATGTCCAGAGGTCGTCCCTATATGACTTAGCTATTACTAAAAAATTATAGCACATAGGTATGACATCTGATATTAGCTGAACGCCGGTTACCGTCACAAAATTTAGTATCTCGTTAAGTGGTGTTTTTGATATCAGAAGTATTTGTTTCAAATGTGGAAAACTAACAAAAAAATCCATATATGAAGAAGTTATCTATGTATGTATGTATATGGGATCATTGGTACTAATTTTTATGAAAAAGCGAATTTTCGGAGATATGAGTAGTACCCCAAAAGGTGAACAGTAATCTCAAGGGTTATACGGCCTGAAGTGAGTATCAAAATCGTAATAGCATTATGACACTGTATTAAAAACTTCATTAATTGGCTCATTAATTAGAGGCTTGACAGCAACCATACGGTTTTGCCTAAGTGCGAGCAAGACGACTATACAGCACTTTCAATGAGATATTAATACATTAATTTCTCATTAATTGAAAAACTTATCGGTTTATCGAAAAAATACCAGACAAAAATGAGTTCGATAGAATATACCGACTCTAATACAGAAAATTGTATCTAAAACTATATTGATTTCTCATTAGACAAAACGGTCTCACAAAATATATTGGTTTTGCTGAAGGCTGGGCAAAATTTTCAGCAACTATTCTGCACAAAAGCAAAATAAATAAACAAAAGAAATAAGTTTTCGGTGGCATGGTTTTTCGCCGTGAAATCTTGCAATTATTATGAATTAACTAAATCTATGTACAAGAAAAGCTGTAAAATCAGTTTAATGGTTTTCATATTAATTTCTGCAGAAGTATTTGCATGAGGATTCCAGAAATGAATAAATTGTGCACTGCGAATTCTGGCCATTGTTATTGTTTACCTTTTAAGTCAGTGTGACCGTAGTCGCATTGCGAAAAAAATCCGAACCAAAAAAGACATATAGTTGTCTCTTTCAAGGTTCTAATGAAGTAGCTAATTAATGAAAACTTGTGCCCTGTATCATAGCCGTATAAGAGCCATTTTTTTTTTAAATTAAGAAAATCCTAAAAAAAATTAATTTTAATTCTAAATTCTTAATTATAATATTTAGATAAATTTGTAATTATCATTTAAAAATACCTTTCCAACGACATATAGCACGTTTCAGTAACTTTAGTCGTTCAGAAGTATTGGCCGGGAGAAATCGATATTTTTCCTATTTTCCCGCCAAAGAAGCGGGAAAAGCAAAAAGTGGATCAAATTAAAAACAAACATTTTAAAAGGTTTTTTCAAATTTAAAATATTTTACGTTTTGTTTGATAGTTATTGCAATTGTGCACGTCTCTATATGACTCTACATGTAATTTTACATAGATGTATGTAAAGTGCATGTAAAAGGTTAGGTATGTATATGGGATCTTTGCTACTAATTTTAATGAGTTATATCTCGTAAAAGCGAATTTTCCCAGATATCTCAAGCGCTATATGGCCTTGAGTGACTAACCAAATCGTTAGAGCCACTTTTGAAAAAATTACAAAAAATTAAAAAAAAATTAATTTTAATTATAAATTCTTAAATATTATATATAGATAAATTATGCCCAGGCAAAGCTATTATCATTTCAAAATACCTTTCTAACGACATATAGCACGTTTCTGTAGCTTATTCGTTTAGAAGTTATGGGCGCGGGAAATCTAGCTTTTTTAGCTGTTTTCCCGCCAAACTAGCGAGAAATCCAAAAAGTCGTGGAACAAAAAATGTTTAGTTCGAGCTGTTTAATAAAATAAAAGTAGTTCCAGGAGTCTAAAACAAAAAATCGACAGACAGACAGACAGACAGACAAACAGACAAACAACAGGACAAACGTTTTCATTTCGGAAAGGCCGTTAAGATCTTGTTTATTGAATATCTTTTAAACGGAGTATCGGATCAGGATGATCGAGGTGTCACTCGACGCGTATTTAAAACTAGATCACAACAACATTAAAATTTTGCTCCACTGGCCCCAATAGCTCAAATTTTCAAAATTTTCAATTTTGCACTTTCACTCACATTTCTCCTAAACTAATCCGTTTTTGAAAACTCTAAGTATGCAGTTTCAAAACGGTTCACAATACCTTTCGATCAAGATATAAATGGTTCTGATCGGACTATCGTAGCAGATTTTCAATTCTACGTGTATATAGTAGTCTCCTTGCGCACCACAGTCTCGGTGCTCATCGTCACTACGTGGACTGCCGTCCACAGTGATTTGGCGACCCTCATTACCTCCCTCGAAAAACGTATACCAAAGCTATAGCCGTGCTTTTGGTTTAAAGTAAATAGACATTTTCGGGTGTTGCTCTTCATGTTTTTAGCAACTTTTGTCTTCATTTGTCAAAATGTATATATATATATGTATGTATTATAAGTTAGTGCCAACCGAAAATGTATGTAACAGGCAGAAGGGAGGATCTAACGTTTTTTATGATTTTCGGTGGCGGAAGTGGGATCTGTTGTTTCTCACGGACAGACGGACGGACAGACAGACAGATGGACAGACAGATGGACAGACGGACATGGCTAAATTAACTCGGCTGGTGACGCTGATCAAGAATATATATACTTTATAGGGTCGGAGATTTCTCCTTCTGCCTGTTACATACATTCTCGGTTGGCACTAACTTATAATACTCCTGTACCCTAAGGGTACCGGGTATAATGAAAAGACGACTGCGCTGCTGATTTAACTTATTTTTCCTTCCATAGTAACAGCAGCAGTAGAAGCAAACGGAAAAAACTTAACTGACGACTGCTTTTCTGCTTTGACTTAATTTACTATCGAAAGCAAAAGCAGCAGCAGAAGTACGAAAACGAAACTGACGACTGTGCTGCTGCTTCGACTTAATTTTTGATCGAAAGCAAAAGCAACAGCATAAGCAGAATATTGATCAATTTGATTTAATCAAAGACTGTTGATAAGCTTGCGTCTCAAAACTTTTTAATTTTTGCTTTTGCTAGGACTTCTGATTTTTTTCAAAAGCAGAAGCAGAAGCAACATCAAATTTTGAAAAGCTACAAACAGTCAAAGCTGCAAAAATTCAGAAATTTGTGACTTTTGCTACTTCGACTTAACCATTTTAAACACTGCTCAATTTATTGTCACTGTCTAATGAGTGCGACAGACGGCAACAACTTGAGTTGGCACCACAACTATTAACGCTGCTCCCAAAAATTGTATTTGGTAGGTACAATTTTTTCGCCAGAGACAATTTTCGTGGTGCTAGATCGAATACAGTCGGATAAAGGGTCCAAAATGAGTAAATAAGTTTTTTATGAGACAATCTTTTATATATTATATACAAGCTAAAATTATTTAAAAATTTACAAAATATTTGTTAAATACTAGCTTTTCCGGAAATTAACTGGGATATTGATATTGCACTGGCTTTGCCTTTATCTTTAGTGTATTTTAGAAGAAGTCAACAACAAATGACTTTCATATATTTCAATAAAGAAAGTCTAATATATATAATATAAAGTTGGTTTTCTTAGATTTTTCTTGTAATCGTGCAATGATTCATCTCAGAGAATGGTCATTTTGCATAAAGGCAGTGAGACAATTTATTTTTCCGTCTCGATACAAATCAATTTTTATTTATCTTGACATAACAGAGTAACAGCTTGTATTAAAAAAAATAAAAAAAATAAAACCAATACTAGCTAAAATAAAGCCTTTTGGAACAAAAAAAAACATTTTTTATTAGTGTGCTTTGAGTTCGCCGCGTTCGACGCACAATTAATTGATGCTAGAAATTGAATGTGTCATCTCAGCCTTAGCTATAGTCGTGATTTTCGGCTTCAAGTAAGTAGATAGAACTAATAAGTAGGCGCTCGCGGACGTTTTCTTAAAATTTGAGCAAAATCAGATGATAAAAATGGAAGTTATTAAGCGATAAAGTTTCTGTGCATGCTTCTTCTTCTTCTATGATGAGAGCGCACGTGCGTGTTGCTCAACATGTCCCTTGCAACATTTATCTTCATTTGTCAAAATTTTCTTTTTCCATGTCCATACCTAATTTCACCGACAATGCCTTGGGGACCGGGTATCTCACGGTCGATCAAACTCGACTGTACCTTTTCTACTTGTTTTCTATTAATCTCACGATATGTATGTATATGGGCATAGCCGCCAAATGGTCAACCAAGGCCGATATATAACAAGTGGGAAAGCTACAGTCGAGTGTGGCCGACTGTAAGATACCCGGTACCCAAAGCATTGTGGGTGAAATTAAACAGCACATGTACATGGAAAAAAGGAAATGGTGACAAATAGAGCCAAATATTGCTAGAAACATGTTAAGCAGAACTCAAAAGAGACAAATGTTGCTAGGAACATGCTGAGCAACACCCAACAAAGACAAATGTTGCTTGGAACATGCTAAGCAACACGCACGTGCGCACTCTCTCTCTCTCTCTCTCTCAGAAACTTTATTGTTTAATAACTTCTATGTTTATCATCCGGTTTTACTAAAATTTTCAGAACACGTCCATGATTGCCTACTTATTAAGCCTATTTATTTACATTACGCCGCATATGATGCATATGGTTATATACCGTTTTTTATGATTTTCGGGGGCGGAAGTGGGCGTGGCCAAATTCTAAAACAAACTTGATCTGCGTGCAACAGATTCCAATGTTGTCTCCAAATTTGGTAACTCTAGCTCTTATAGTCTCTGAGATCTGTTGTTTCACACGGACGGACAGACGGACAGACGGACATGGCTAGATCGAGTCGGCTAGTGACGCTGATAAAGAATATATATACTTTATAGGGTCGGAGATTTCTCCTTCTGCCTGTTACATACATTCTCGGTTGGCCCTAACTTATAATACCCATGTACCCTATGGGTACCGGGTATAAAAAGTTCATAAAAATCGTATATTTTTGTGCAAATCTATAAATAAACTTCAAATCCAAATAAAAATTTTCATATAATAATGATTATATAGCATATCTCAGTTATTTAATGTAAAACTCGGACTGAAAACTGAAAAAACTGCAATATCCTTACTTTTTGGTCGTTTTATAGGTATTTTTAAATTTAACTTTTTCGCATGCAAAACAAACGATATGGGCATTTCCCGCAAAAGGTCAACTAGGCCCAAAATCAGAAATGCTCATTACATCGTATTTTTGTGTGTATCTATATTAAAAAAAACTTTAAATACAAATCAAAAATTGCATAATACAATAGTTACATATCATATCCTAGTGTTTATACCCGGTACCCATAGGGTACAAGGGTATTATAAGTTAGTGCCAACCGAGCATGTATGTAACAGGCAGAAGGAGAAACCTCAGACCCTATAAAGTATATATATTCTTGATCAGCGTCACTAGCAGAGTCGATCTAGCCATGTCCGTCTGTCCGTCTGTCCGTCTGTCCGTCCGTGTGAAACAACAGATCTCAGAGACTATAAGAGCTAGAGCTACCAAATTTGGTACCAACATTGGAATCTGTTGCACGCAGATCAAGTTTGTTTTAAAATTTTGCCACGCCCACTTCCGCCCCCGAAAACAATAAAAACCGGTATGTTAGGTATAGGCGTGATTTTCGGCGTAAAGTAAATAGATAGGCGTAATAAGTAGGCAATCGTGGACGTGTTCTGAAAATTTTAGTAAAATCGGATGATAAACATAGAAGTTATCAAACAATAAAATTTCTGAGAGAGAGAGAGAGAGAGAGAGCAACAATTGTCGCTTTTGAGAGTTGCCCAACATGTTCCTAGCAACATTTGTCGCTTTTGAGAGTTGCCCAACATGTTCCTAGCAACATTAGTCTCTTTTGAGTGTTGCTCAACATGTTTCTAGCAATATTTGTCTTCATTTGTCAGAAAATGTTATTTTTTCTCTGTTTATGTGCTGTTTAATTTCACCCACAGTGCTTTGGGTACCGGGTATCTTACAGTCGGTCACACTCGACTGTAGCTTTCCCACTTGTTTTATTTGAAAATCGGTCAGAAAACTGAAAAAACTAAAATTTTGGTATTCTTTTGGTACTTCTAAAGGCAAATTTATACTTAATTTTTCGCATGCAAAACATACGAAATGTTGACACCTTTTCTACCTTCTCTTCGATATCTATTAAGTACATAATAAGTTGTTTTTCAAGAAAATATGAAGTTATTCATACGAAAACGTGAGTTAACAAACCTGACGAAAAAAGTGTGTGTTCGCGAGAATACCTTTTCAATTATTACTTTGTTAAATTTGGAAAGTAAGGTCTTAAATAAAAGCTACATTATTCCTTTTTAAAAATTCACTTTTTTTACTTTCTTATTTACTTACTTACGTAAAAAAAAAAAAAATTAAAGGGTAGTTTTATAATATTAAAATATTTGAGAGAAGAAAATTTGTTGTTTTTTTTTGCAACCGGTACTTAATTCAATTTGAAAAAAAAATGGAAATATTGTAAATAGGCTCGATAGAAAGCTACATAAATCGTCTTTAAAAGTAAAGTTATCGCTTTAGAATATTCCGTCAAAATTCGCACATTTTTGCGTTTTACTAGATTCAAACTTCTACATCGCGTACGTTTGCAATTAAAATGAAAACGAGAACTCCATAAACCCCATCATTTATACTAAGCATAGAATAAAAAAAAATGTTATCAAAAAGCAAAAAAAAAGTTACAGAAAATTTTTGTTTTCTATTTTTTTATGCATTAAACGAGTTCGAACGTACGTCCACGACCCATGAAATGTCCATATATGATATATATATCCGATATTTCCGATCTGGCTCGTTCCCGAGTTATATACTACCTACTTTATATTTATTTGGATACCTCTATAACTGAGAGTCTAGTTTGCGTACGACCAAAACAAAATCGTCATAAAAACTATACCAATGAGTACTCTATACTCTTGAGTTTTAAAAATATCTTAAAAAGATTAATTTTAATTTAACACCACGAAAGCACACATATTCTAATCCGCACCAATATTTGAGAAAATTGTCACTAACAAAAAGAAAAGCACAAAATTCCAGCTAACGCGGTACGTTATCGAATTATAAAAGTATAAAATCTTGGTTTTATTTTTGGGAGTAGAAATAACAAACGGACGGACATACGAGCATGGCTGAATTAAATTGCCTGGTGATTGTCGTCATACATTAAACTTTTTGGGATTGGTACTGCATCCTTCCGCCTGTTTCATAATACGCAATAAACTCAAATATACACAAACAAGTAGGAGAGCTACAGTCGAGTGTGACCGACTGTGAAATACCCGGTACCCAAGCATTGTGTGTTAAGCTTAGTACGCAGATGCTCGAACAGTTCGCAACCCCAAACAGATTTATTCTTTTTCCAGTGTGACCGCTTCTTAAAACGCTCTTCGGTATTTTTGGGAGGTAAATGATGCGGTCATACCAATCTTAAATCAGCTGTGTTTGTTGACAAAATAATTTATTTGAAATATAAAGTTAGTCAACATGTTTAACGATGAAGCTACGATAATTGTCTCTTCCTTAGTAAAGTCCATTGTTCTGCTTTTTCGCATCTTGGTTAATTTAGCGTTTTCCATATTTTTGAACCAAACAAATTAAGAAATTAACGAAACAAATTAACGCAACAAAATAACAACTGTTTTTCGGGATATAAATGTAAATACAATGCGTGCGAAATGCCGTCAACTCGTGAAAACTTCAATTAAAGCGCGGCAAAGAGAAATAGAGTGAGATGCCAATAGTTGAGAACAGGCCGTTTTAATAAATTATTTATTCTGTTCGTCACCCCGCTCTGGAAATACCAAAAGTCTTCCCTCCCGCCACCTGGTATTGATTGATTGATTGATTTATTGACTTACATCCTAGCACAACAAGATTAACTTATCTTTAGAGTACTAGTCACATCGATTTTATACATTGAAATTCTTATAATAATAACAAATTGATTTTAAGTATAATATTAAATTAACATAAAAGTTTTTTGACATATTATGAGTGTAGTTTTATTTTATAAAAAATTTTACTTATCTATGTATTATAATTATTTAAATTTATATATATATATATATTTTTTTTTTTAATTTTGTTTTATTATTATTATTTTTTTTTTTATTTTAATAATTTCCCAATTGCTTCTGTGTTTATTATTTTAGGTGTTGAAAAAGAAGTTTTTTAAATTGCGTTGCGTTTTTGATCTGCTTGATGTGGTTTGAAAGTCGATTCCAAAGACGAACAGCGTGTATATAAAAGTGTCTTTCAGAACTTGCGAGTTTAAATCTTAAGCAAACTATATCACTTCTTCTTATAGAAGTGGCGAAACGTAATTTTCGAACAGGTATGATGGCTCTTTAGTATATATTATTTTGTGTAGCAAAAGTAAAGCCCTTGCGTTTGTCCAGTCATTAAAATTGAGATTAAATATTTTATACGAAAAAGGAGATACATGATCAGTTCTTTTAAGGTTAAATATATACCTTGCCACACTATTAAAAGCTACTTTTAATTTCTGCTTGCTTATTGCATCACAGTTTCCAAAAACCTCTACTCCATAAAATAAGGTAGGCATTAGATAGGTTTTAGCAATAAGCATTTTTAGTTCAGGAGTTAAAAAGTATTTTGAATTCTGTAGTATTTTTCTGGTATTTTGTTCGTTCATCTGCGTACCGGCCTTTAAAACGGGGCTTTCGAAATGTGTTTCCCGACCATTGAC
Source organism: Drosophila triauraria (assembly GCA_014170255.2). NCBI lineage: Eukaryota > Metazoa > Arthropoda > Insecta > Diptera > Drosophilidae > Drosophila > Drosophila triauraria. The sequence continues at coordinate 979,952 of JABJVT010000007.1, forward strand.
CTCTCGCTCTCTCTCACTGCTTTAAAACGCTGTTCGAGCATCTGTGTACTAAGCTTTAAAATAAATAGCTAATGGACATGGAAAAATAAAATGTTGACAAATTAAGTCAAATGTTACTAGAAACATGTTAGCAAGACCCAAAAAAGTCAAATGTTGATAGGAACATGTTAAGCAACACCCAAACAAGTGTTGAGCAACACGTACTGGCAATCTCAACATAAAAGAAGAAGAAGCATACACAGAAACTTTATTGTTTAATAACTTCCCAGTTTAACATCCGAATCAAATTTTCAGAAAACTTGCGCAAATGCCTACTTATTTATTTTATTTATTTACTTTTAACCGAAAATTACGACTATTAAGCGATAGTCGTAAAATTTTTTTAACTCTAGCTTTTATAGCCTGTGAGCCTGTTTCACACGAACGGACAGAAGGACAGACGGACATGGCTATATCGACTCGGCAGGTGACGCTAATCAAGAATATATATATACTTTACTGATATACTGATACTTATATATATACTTTATAGGGCCGGAGATTGCTCCTTCTGCCTGTTACATACATTCTCGGTTGGCACTAACTTATAATACCCTTGTACCCTATTTGTACCGGGTATAAAAACTTTTTAATTGTCAATTCAGACTTGATATTTCGTAGGACGGCCCATGTAATTTTCTATCTTTTTTTGGCTCTATTATTGATTAATATATTATATAATTATATAACCTTAACAAAAATACCCTTATATTTAATTTATAGATACTTAAAAGAAAAAAATTTTCTTAAGGCATCCGTGCTCAATCTAGTTCAGTACTCAATCTAGTAACAGTAGGGGAGAGGTCCCGGTTGTGGACACAGTTTCGATTTCGCTCAAAACTGAAAAATATGAGAAATAGAAATTCTCTAGCTAGAAATAGCTACAAGCTCATGATCCATCGGAAATATCTACATCAGTTCGATATTCTGTAAAGCATGTGCATGTATGACTTAATCGAGCTAAGATGTCAAGCTTAAAGCTCTGACTAATGTAATGTAATGTAATTGTGCATATTTTTTGGTAAAAACCAAAATCAAGTCACAAACTACAACGACCACACTACAAGGAAAACAAACCACTAACATTTTTTGAAACAATTTACATCCATTTTTTCAAACTTGGAAAATATATAAAATTACTTTTCTTTTTAATTTGTTGTATTTTTCCTACAGCACCTACAACAAAGCAGCTATATTTTTCTCGGTATTAGATTCAAAGCTGCGTATTGTTAACGAATATAACTCCAAAACTCTGATCAGTAGCATCTGCATGCTGTCCAAATTTTTAGGGGGGTGTTCACAACCGGCTCTGTCCACAACAGGGACCTCTCCCCTACTACTAACTGTGAAACTATTAACTGTGTATTATTAAAACAAAAATGTTATTGGCCGGACTTAAACCTGGTCTGCTTTATCTTGTAAAAAAGTGGTACACAATGTTCTCAGAAAACCGAGAAGATTGGCCTTTTGGCCAAAAATTGGCTTTACTCGCGATAACGCCTCTGCTCACACATTATTGCTTGTGCGCGACTTTTTGGCCAAAAACAACACACTAATGATGCCGCAGCCACCGTATTCCCCAGATCTGGCCCCCTTTGACTTTTTCTAGTTCCCTTAACTGAAGAGGCCCATGAAAGGACGACGTTACGCTACGCTTGACGAGATAAAGACGGCATCGAAGGAGGAGCTGAACAAGATACAAAAAAATGATTTTTTGAAAGGCTTCGAAGATTGGAAAAACCGTTGGCCCACGTGTATAATATCTCATGGGGATTACTTTGAAGTGGACAAAATAAATATTCATAAATAACTAAATAATTTAAAAAAAAAAACACAAAATTCGCTATACTTTTTGAACACACCTCAAATGTATGTATGATTACGTACATATTTATGTAATTGTCATATGGACAGCATAATACATACATACGCACATGAAACGAAAGGTATTGAGACAGAGATAAAAATTATTTTTCGATCTTTCAAATATACAGCCCCGTTCAAAAGTTATAGCAATTCAAATTTTATTTTTAATTTTTATACCCGGTACCCATAGGGTACAGTTAGTGCCAACCGAGAATGTATGTAACAGGCAGATCGAGTCATCTCCGACCCCATAAAGTATATATATTCTTGGTCAGCGTCACCTGCCGAGTCGATTTAGCCATGTCAGTCTGTCCGTCTGTCTGTCAGTGTGAAACATCAGATCTCAGAGACTATAAGAGCTAGAGTAACCAAATTTGGTGACAACATTGAAATCTGTTGCACCCAGATCACGGTATATTAGCTATAGGCGTGATTTTCGGCTTAAAGTAAATAGAAAGACTTAATAAATAGGCTATCGCGGACGGAAAATTTAAGTAAAATCCGATGATAAACATAGAAGATATTAAACAATAAAGTTTCTGTGTAAGAGGTATTGAGAGGGAGAGAGAGAGAGAGAGCTCACGTGCGTGTTGCTCAATATGTTCCTAGCAATATTTGTCTTTGTTGGGTGTTGCTCAGCATGTTCCTAGCAACATTTGTCTCTTTCGAGTGTTGCTCAACATGTTTCTAGCAACATTCGTATTCAATTGTCAACATTTTCTTTTTTCCGTGTTCATGTGCTATTCAATTTCACCCACAATGCTTTGGGTACCGGGTATCTCAAAGTCGGTCACAATCGACTGTAGCTTTCCCACTTGTTAAAATAGAAATTGATAAATATCAGTTATTTTTAATTTTTCAAAATAAAAAATGGCAAACAGTTCTCAATGGGAATTTTTATTTTTTAAAATTACAAAATAAGAGCTTTCATCTTTTATATAAAAATTAAATAATAAGAATTATTTTTAACTTTTTATTAAAAATTCAAAATAACAGTTTAAAAGATTAAAAAATTTAAAATTACATATACAAATTTATCCTATTTCTGCAAAGTCCTTCCAAAAGTAAGGTCTACATAATTTTCAATCGTCGCAGCTTTTTTTTTTGGGTCCATTTTATACCCTTGCAGAGGGTATTATAATTTTGCCATGATATTTGCAACGCAGTGAAGGAGGCATCTCAGACCCCATAAAGTATATATATTCTTGATCAGCATCACCAGCCGAGTCGATCTAGCCATGTCCGTCTGTCTGTCTGTCCGTCTGTCTGTCTGTCTGTCGGTTTCTACGCGAACTAGTCTCTCAGTTTTTGAGCTATCGGGCTGAAATTTTCAGCATAGTCTTATTTCTTTAGCACGCAGTATATATGTCGGAACGGCCGAAATCGGACCACTATATCCTATAGCTGCCATAGGACTGATGGCGAAATGAATGTAAAAAAATTTTACTTCTGTTTTTCAACGAATTTCTATAAACTTCGAGACATAGTCGTTTTTTATAGTTTTAGAATTACGGTTTTAATTTCATTAAGATCGGACAACTATATCATATAGCTGCCATAGAAGGGATCGGTCGATTTATATGAAAATGTAAAATTCTACATGTGAAATGTAAAATTTACAAAATTTACATAATTTGACATTTTTTTTTTACATTACCAAAATGAATCGATTTTCAATGATCCAATTGCAGACTGCAAGGGTATACAAACTTCGGTTTACCGAAGTTAGCTTTCTTTTTCGTTTTAATACTATTTCGTATAAGTTTTATACTACGCAGTACAAAAAATCGTATAAATTCTATCTTCTTGCGTATAAATTCTATACGATTTCTTTTAAACTCTATACAATGCTGGTAAGCTAAGTATATAGATATATCTAGATAATGGTAAAAGTTTATTTACTTCGCTTCGACAAATCGTTTATTATCTACGGTGGTTTTTAACAGAATTATATATTATATTATATTATATCATATTACAAGAAACGTAAACTGAAACAAACCCAGGGCTCAAACTCTCAACATATCGAATATTTTTAAAATATCGTATCGATAATATTTTTTTAGACAAAAACAAAAATTAAATTTGATATATCACTAAAGTTTATCGAAATATTCGATATTTTTTTTATATAAAAAAAAAATTTGCCATTCTCATGTATTAACTCATCAGCTATCATTCTCTTAGATATATATTGTTATTATCTTATTTGGCATACCTTGTTTTTGTTATATTTCTAATGAAATGTCGATCAAATCAAACAAAGCATTTCTTTTATTCATAACATACTATTATTTCTACATATTTACGTAAAATTTTTTTTATATATACTTTTAAACGAAGTATTTGTTTGGTTTTATTTCATTCCTTATGTCTTACATTTAATTAATTAAAAATATTTATTTTATTCATGGTTTTTTGCTTACTTTAATATTGTTTCTTCCTGATTTTAATTTCGTTTAGCGAGGTTTGTCGAATTACCATTTGTTTTTTGGTTTTTTTCGCTCACTTTTCACGTTGTAGTGCCGTTTTTAAAATCAGAATACTGCGATTTTATACTCATTTTCCTTCAGTATGAAAAAATCGCATTGAACGAAGTGCTTGAAAACTTAAAGTGACCAAAACAAATATATATAGAAACTATAGAGTATAAAAAGTATAATACTTACTATAACATTTTTATTTTTATGTATTAAATCTAAATTAAGCTCGATACACTGCTTGGAGTATAATTTTAAGACAACGCGTATCGAATTTTCGATGTAGGTTTGTATACAAATTATACTCGAAAATATACAATAGAAACTATAGAGTATAAAAAGTATAATACTTACTATAACATTTTTATTTTTATGTATTAAATCTAAATTAAGCTCGATATACTGCTTGGAGTATAATTTTAAGACAACGCGTATTAAATTAAAACTCTTGAATTTTTTTTTTTTGGGTGTATGTATGTAGGTGTAATTATTATTAGCTGACCGCTGGTTATCATTTTATCATCTCGTTAAGAGGTGTTTTTGATTGATATCAGAAGTTTTTGTCTTAAACTTAAATGGGAACAAGAAAGAAAGCAAACTTCGGTTTTGAATCCCTACTACAGGCGGCTTATGAGGTGTTTTTAAATAATTTTGTTTGGTTGTCGGCCTGAGCTTTTGGTTAAGTTTTCATATCAAATTTTTAGTTCTTGGCCCAGAAATAATTTAATACACAGTTCCACCAACTAGACAATAGACCGAGGAAGTCCAGCAAGCACGAAACAAGGACTTCAAAGATTTTTTAGGAAACTGTAGTCGAGAGAACTCAAATAAGGATGTTTTAAATAGATTGCTGATTAGCTCAGATTCTTTAATTTCAAGCTTCCTTCAACAGTCCTAAAAAAAAATTACAAATAATGCCGAAGGCGTTTTACAATTATGTCTACGAAGTTTTACAAACGATTTCATCAGGATATGTTATCATTTTAAAAGCGATACGAAGGTTTCTGGGATGAAGGAATGCTAAGCTTTTGTGCCACTATTTATTTTAATACTTAAAATGTTTTTTAATTCATTATATCTCAAAAACATTCTTTCCATGGAAAACAATTTTGTAGCACAACTGCAATATGATAATTTCATTGAATTCGCCATAACTTCTAGAATTTCTATTGGATTTGCATATATTTAACCTTAACTGTTTAAGGACAAAAGTATCTTTAGATCTGTTTACTGTTTTTTTTTATATTTTTAAAAAGTGAATGTAAACTAGCTATAAACAATATTGCCAAAAATATTGCATGTTTTTTTACTTTTAGAGCTTATATCGTTATTAATATAGTTCTGACCACAAAAAACCGTTTGTTTTCGGAAAGGTGTATCTATAGCCTATTGGATAGTACTAATTTGTTGGACAAATTAACTTAACTTAACTGAAAACTTTTCGTGATTTTAGACAATTTTATTGAATAAAGTTAAAAATATGGCAGTGGCGCCCTATTATTCCTATGACATCTATCAAGCTTCGATATTTCTGCAACTTTACCAAAATGGATCGACTTTCAATGATCCAGTTGCAGACTGCAAGTGTGTACAAACTTCGGCTTACCGGAGTTAGCTTTCTATCTTGTTTCTTTTAAATTACTCGCCACATTTCGCAATTTTAAAGCTAAAGTCAAACAAGACAAATTTTTTGTACCGTTTTCAATGCACAGTATTCTACAAATAATTTAGAAACGACAAGTCCCCAAAACTTGTCTTTTAGAATAAAAATAGTACTGATAAAATGCACTGGCTGTGTAAAAAAACACTTCAAAAAATTTTAATTGTTTGATTTTTTTGCGTTTGCTTTCCTGATTATGCCCATATCCATAATCGATTATATCCATATAAATATTATTTTGGTTTTTTTAGATTTGGGGTTTTTTCTTAAGTGCGAGCAAGACGACTGTTAATCAACGCTCATTGGTGCTGCCAACACAAAATAAAAATCATATTTAATAATATTAAAATGTCAATTTATAGATATATATCGATATATTCGATATTTCTTATATTTTTTTTAAATAAAAAAAATTATGCTTTGCCCTACAATGTAAACACAATCCGCCGTGCTCAGGTATTCACATTCAGCACTAAGCAAAGAATACCCATAGTGTACAAGGGTATAATTACTTCGTGCAAATCATAAATGTATGCAACAGGCAGAAGGAAAAATCTCCGACCCAATAAAGTATATATTTTTTTTATCAACATCACCGGCCGAGTCGATCCAACCTCAACATGTTGCAAGCAACATTTGTCTTCATATGTAAACATTTTTTTAAATCTGAGGATAGTTAGACAAAGTGAATTAGCCATGTCCATGTGCCTTTTAATTTCACCCACAATGCTTTTGGTACCGGGTATTTCTCAGTCGGTTACACCCGACTATTGCTTTCCTACTTGTTATAAAAAATTTCGATATCTACAAATGTTGATATAATATCAACATATGTGTGTGTATATGTTTATGGGTATGTATATCTTTCGAATAGATAAAACTAAGATAGCCCGAAAGAAGGTCTCCTAGAATATTTAAACTCAAGTGGTTTTATATCGTTCTTTAAATGAGTTTTTTATTCTATCGGCTTATTAAGAAGAAAACTTTTTGTCTATTGACTTACCAGGTCCTATAAAATTACTTTATTTTTCCATTCATCTGACCGGTTTGAGTTCTAGATATTCATAGTATATTTACGCAACGCATCAGCATGTTGAAATTTTAAGACAACATTTGCAATCTGAAATGAGAATGACAGTAATAAATTTATAGCACTTGTCTTGGCTTCCGCGTTTCCCTAAAGGTAATAACTTGCTCCAGTTCATATCCAACACAATTTCCAAGAAAATTGTCATGAAAAAAGTTTTTCGAATACGGAAAATATCATGTTGAGCAAGAAAACCTGTCATCCTTCTAACTCTGGCGCTGCCGACAAAGCTGGCAGTTGTCATCTATTTTTAACTAATTAATCAAAAATAAGTAAACTGGAGCAGAAACGATTCGCGGTGCAGACGGGCGAGGCGATAAGAGGTGAGATGGGGCGGAAAGTTGAACGTGGGCTTCTCGAAGTTTGGAATCATCCGCTTGGCCAATGCGACATGACGAATGTCCTCAGCGCTCCCTTGGTGGAAACATCTGTAGTTGCGCTATCTTGTATTCCTCAATGAGTAAAGTTTGCAGATGGGAGATGATGTGAGATGAGATGGGATAGCCTGGCCTGGAATGGCCGCTGGCTCTTCCTCATATGTTGGCGTGTCGCAAATGTAGCGCATCGTTTTCTCGGAATAAGTCTGATAGACCCGCTCTAATTGTAAGCAAACCTTGGCTCTGCTTTTGAATTTGCCGCCGTCGCGATTGAAAATTAAGCGCATCATTTATAAGTCAGCAAATCCTTTAACAAGTAGCAAGTTCTTTAAAGCTGAGTGTGGCCTGTCCTTTTTTGGTTTCCTTGATTTCTGTCCAACCAATAATGGATGCTTATTTTCTATAAAATTGCAGCAGCAGAGCGCAAGATTTCTTGGGCCCGGCGCAAGGGAGAAAAGTCCGACACCACCTGTAGCACATCAAGGGAGCAATCAATGTGGTAGTGCTGCAGGTGCAAATAATAATCACCCATTGTTCCGCACATGCTCCTCATCCTCGTGTGCGGATATTTGTGATCACAGTACAAAGCCATTTGGCAATGCATACGCAACCGAGTCATTCAGAAGGTAAGAACACTATTTCGTCCCGATGGCTACCAACTACGAGCTTTAGCCCAAACTATATTGATTTCCGCAGCTATGAGACCGCCGATCGCGCCACCATCGAGGACTCTACGGCCAAATTCTCGATCAGCCGCAGTCGGACGGATTGCACGGAAGTCAGCGACGAGACGACGTCGGGCATATCATTCAAAACGGAACCGTACGGACCACCCAGTAGTCCTGAGTCCACCAACGATAGCAAACTAGGTCGCAACCTCGACGACTGCGCTGGCTGCGGACGGAAAATACAGGTAGGCCATCAAGACTTGGTACCCAAAGGGCTTTTGACATTATTAGTTACACACATTATGCTTTAGTGAAACAACAGCGTTTAGATATCGTTGCTTGTTTTATATTTTATATGCAATACTTTTGTACGCATAGTGACTGGTGCCATAATTTAAAAGCTTGACTTAGCTTATAGAACCAGGATAACACTTAAATAAATAAATAATAAATACGAACATTGTATTTGCTTTATTATACCCGGTACCCATAGGGTACAAGGGTATTATAAGTTAGTGCCAATTGAGAATGTATGTAACAGGCAGAAGGAGGCATCTCCGACCCCATAAAGTATATATATTCTTGATCAGCATCACCAGCCGAGTCGATTTAGCCATGTCCGTCTGTCCGTCTGTCCGTCTGTCCGTCCGTGTAAAACAAAAGATCTCAGAGACTATAAGAGCTAGAGTTACCATAAGAGCTAGAGTTACCAAATTTGGTGACAACATTGGAATCAGATCAAGTTTGTTTTAAAATTTGGCCACGCCCACTTCCGCCCCCGAAAATCGTAAAAAACGTTATATAAGCTATTCTTGTAATTTTTGGCTTAAGATAAATAGATTTAATAATTAGTAGGCATTTGCGGACGTTTTCTGAAAAATTGAGTAAAATCGGATGATAAACATGAAAGTTATTAAGCAATAAAGTTTCTTCTCCTCTTGAGCCACAACGGCAGTAGTGAAAAAAAGTGTTGCGTGCTTTCGGGCGCAGTATTAATTCGGATTGCAGCTGCGTACAGCTGCAGAAGTTGTCTTTTTTGAACGATACTTGACATGATTTTAGCAACATTTGTCTTCTTTTGTCAACATTTTGTTTCTTCCATGTCCGTGTGCTATTTAATTTCACGCACAATACTTTGGGTACCGGGTATCTCACAGTCGGTCACACTCGACTGTAGCTTTCTCACTTGTTTTTAATATGCTCTTGCTCTTGGGTAAAGAAATCTCGTTATCCAAAGTATTAAAATATTTGATTCAAAAGCGTAGATAACCAATAATGTGTATTTAACTGTATCATCCTTTTAAGTACTTAAACTTTGCAGGTAAAAAAGTAGGAAGAAATTTGTTTTATATATAATCTAAAAACCCTAAATTGTTATTTAAAAAATTCCTTTGACCTTCCTCCAGGATCGCTTCTACCTCTCCGCTGTGGAAAAACGCTGGCACGCCAGCTGCTTGCAGTGTTACGCCTGTCGGCAGCCGCTGGAACGGGAATCCTCATGCTACTCACGTGATGGCAACATTTATTGCAAAAACGATTATTATAGGTAAGTCGAAAAGCCGGGGCTGTAGCCGGGGCTGTAGCCGGGGCCGAATCCGGATCAGAGCAACAGCTATCGAGGAAAAATGTTCCACTGTGTGAGGAAACACGGGCGCAGTGACAGAATCTATGGCTGGAAGGCAGTCGACGGATGGTGGGACACAGGGGCCGATGAATCAGATAAAGCCGCAACTGCATGCCAAGACATTGAGTAGAAAATGATTTCCAAACACGCGAGTGAAGTATTTATGCAAGCGGCTTCCCCAGATCCATGCCCATCATTGTTTTGCATCACTGTGCGAACGCGATCGCGAATTCGAATGCAAAAAGAAGCAGACCGCAACGGAGACACCAGCAGTAGCTCATCCTCTCATCCGCCGGCTGAGTGGCCCTGCGTGTGTTCTGCTGCCTGCTTCCCCTCACATTTTGGAGGACGTCCGTTCACCCCTTAGCCCTGCCAACGCACTTGAAACACGGCCGATCTTTAGGAGGTTAAAGATCAAAAAGTTCAACTCTTTCGGCGTTGACACTTCTCGCCCAGGTGGAATAAGCAGGAGCGCCCACTCCCTCTGCCAGATGCAGCAGTCGGATTTTACGAACCGAAACCATCACGCGAGCTACTGAAACTGGTTATAATTAGAGAAGATTTTAGCACACCCACGGACGTTATGGGCTTCTAAGATTTTCTTTAATTGTGCTACACCTCCAATTTGATTGTGAGCTTTTTATTCTGGGAATTGGGCTCCAAGTGGCGTGGAGGGCGGGAAGGGCGACAAGGGCAACACCTGTTCTGCGCCAACTTCACTGTAAGTCACCATTCTTGTCAGAGCCCTCGCCCCAGCACATCGCACATTCATGCAAGTCAAGCTACTCACTTGTATTTCGTCTCTAATGAATCTTGTGACATTTATTGCCGCTTCATATTTCAAAATATGTGGCATAACCGCCGGCCATCGGTTGGCGAGGCGCAGTCGAAGCCTGAGTCTGCAAGTGTCTGGCGGGATCTGGGGTCGCACTCCCTCCGATGTAGGGGTTTTCATGGGGCTGATCCCCTGAATCCAGCACCGCGACCGCCGCGCTCCACTGGCACTCACACTCTTGGGAAGTCGAGGTCTAATCTGGGTAGACGGAGATTGGGGGACGGGACAGGAGCCGCCGCCCTGTCATGTCATACACAATCCATTCCGCCGTAATGTTTCATTTTGCTTCATTCCGGCTGCTTTTGACGATGCTGCTGCTTCTGGGGCATTATCAATCACTTTGAATTCCGCGGTCGTGACCCTCCTGTGCCCAATCCCCCACATTTTGTGTTGATTTATACTGCAGATGTCAAATATGACAAGGGGCCGAGGGATCCGAACAGGGACGTGCCGGGAGCGGTAAATTTATGTCATTTGCACCGTTAGCTGGATGTAAATCTATCGAGTTCTTCGCTCGCAGGGTGAATTAAAGCTTCATTGAACGCGAATAGGCGCATCCGATAAAATAAATAAGTGTTTTGTCAAAACAGCGCTTGACAACACATATACACAAAATGTGCCATGCTTGTGTCATACTTTCATGGAAGTCCATGCATTGGATAAATTACATGTAACAGTTGCCACGTAACAGCTTTTATACCAAATACGCTTACAGGCTCATTGTAAGTTGTTCGTTTAATTAGACTTTATGAGCTTTAGCATTTTTAGAAAGATCAGAAGAAAGAACGCTATTATAGAGTGCATTACTAATAAAATACCCGGCATGTACGTTACTGCGGCCTAGGCTCCTAATGTACTTGATGATTTCTTACTGTTGCCACAGCACCTACTACAGTTTGCCATTTTAGAATAGGGCAATGTACCACATGTACCGCCAAAGCTGGTTTTGGTGACGATTGAAGTAAAGAGTGTCATCGTCCCCTTATTTCTGCAGATTCCGTGGCCAAACCTGTGGGACAGCCTTCCACGACGCATGGCTCGATGGTCACGGCTTCATTCTGGTTGTCTGGGCAGCAGTCAAAGCTTATCTATCGTGATTATGTTTTCCTGATGGCGCAGAGCAGATAAGACGACTCCAGCAGCATCAGACTGCGGCAGGAGCCATACTGGCAGTTGTATACTTTTGCTTGAGACGGGAGGCAGTGTCATAATTTCTATTTTATGGTGCTTGACATTAACTGAAAAGAAACAACCAAAAAATAATCTGTAGTCGAACATCGTCGGCTGTGAGCTACACGGCAAGCAAAGCTAACTTCTTAAAAAAATTTAGATCAGAGGAGTCGATCAAGCCAAGTCCGCCTGTCCGTATGTCCGTCCGTCTGTTCGTCTATCCGTCCGTCTGTCCGTCCGTTTCTACGCAAACTAGTCAGTCATTGAGCTATCTGAATGAAACTTTGCAAATAACCTTCTTTTTATTTCCATTAGTTATAAGTCGGAACAGGCCAAATCGGACCACTGCCATAGGAAAGACCCACTTTGGGGCGAAAATGGCAAAACAGCGACTTAAATCAGCGGAGCCGTGAAGCAAAAAAACTTGTATGAGGTATTGTTAGAAGTAATAAAGTTAGTAAAAAAACATCATAAGATTAAATTAATAAGTGCAAATTTTTTTTTTAGATAAAAAATGTATTTTTTTTAATGTTTTTTTTTTCCATAACTAAATTATTTATTCGAAGATCAAGTTTTAACTTTGACCATTTTTTTTTAGATTTAATTCTAATTAAAAAAAAAAAAACTTCAAAATCGGTCGGCTATATCTTATAGCTCCCATAGGAATGATCTAAAAATTCAAGGAAAAAATATTATAACTTCGTTGTTTTTCACAATATTTACATCGACTCCGAGATATAGCCATTTTTTACTATTTTAGAATTACGGTTTTAATTTTATTAGGATCGGACAACTATATAACATAGCTGTCATAGGAATAATAGGGCCAAACTGTCATATTTTTATCTTTTTCCAAAAATTGACTAGAATCTCGAATAGTTTTTAAAATTAAAAGAATGTTTAAAGTTATATTTAATTTCTAAGTCATTTAGCCAATAATATAACAATATTATACACCCAACATTTTTATATACATTTATTCATCATAATTATCTTCACTATCACTCTCAGAATAATCAGACATATTTTCAAATTCGTGCTGTTCTTTAGGTGTAATTTTTAACAAATCAAGAGCCGCCTTCGGCATTCTATGTATTTTTTTTTTAGGACTCTTAAAAAAGTTTGAAATTAAAGGATCTGCGCTAACCAGCAAGCTATTTAAAACATCCTTATTTGAGTTCTGTCGACTGCACTTTCCTCAAAAATGTTTGAAGTCCTTGTTTCGTGCTTTCTGGACTTCCTCGGTCTATTGTTCAGTTGGTGGAAGTGCGAATTAAATTATTTCTGGGTCAAGAATAAAAAACTTTATAAGAAAACTCAACCAAAAGCTCATGCCGCCAACCAAAACAAAGTTATTTGCAAACACCTCATTAGCCGCCTATACTAGGGATTCATATTGTAAGTGCGCGCTACGGAACCAGGGCTGACGAGATTTAAATTTTGTAAAATATCTTCGCTAACTAAAAGAGGATTTTCTCAGAAAAGGCACAAAAGGGCAGGCTAATTTTTTTATGACTTTAAGTTTAATATTTAAAGTTTTTTTTTAAAAAGTAGTTTAACAACGGAACTCGACGGCGTTCACTACTTTATGTCCAACAATAACAAAAAAAAAACAGTATTTTTTAGTATTTATAAAAAAAAAAAAAAAAGAATAGATAATATAAAGCAACTCGGTTTTTATTTTTACTTAAATATTAAGTAAGGTATAATTTGATAGATATAATGATTTACTTTGAATTTAACAGTGCGTTAAAAAAAAAACAAATTTTTAAAACGCCTTAGAATGTGTTATTTCTATAGTTTTGCAAAAATTTTTACCAAAGCCTCTACTTTAAAAGCATGTTGTGGGAGAACTAATCAACGCATATTCGTTTTCTTTCAGATTTTTATGCAGAATTTAACTATGTATCTTTAAATTGGCATTTACACAATTTTGAATATCTTAAAAAAAAAAAATTCATTTTGTCGCGGTATTTGTTCTAGACGCCCCATAGTGCGACCGCCCAAATAAGCCGATTATTGTTGTTTTTCAAGTTATCGAACTAAAACTTTACATATAATTTGTATACCCGGTACCCATAGGGTTCAAGGGTATTAAAAGTTAATAGCCAACCGAGAGTGTATGTAACATGCAGAAGGAGGCATCTCCGACCCCATAAAGTATATATATTCTTGATCCGCATCACCAGCCGAGTCGATCTAGCCATGTCCGTCTGTCCGTCTGTCTGTCTGTCAGTCTGTCCGTCTGTCCGTGTTGGTAAACAGATCTCAGAGACTATAAGAGCTAGAGTCACAAAATTTGGTGACAGCATTGGAATCTGTTGCAGGCAGATCAAGTTTTTTTTTGTTAATTTTGGCCGCGCACACTTCCGCCCCCGAAAACATAAAAAACGTTTTTTATCTATAGTCGTAATTTCCGCTCTCGCGGACGTTTTCTGAAAATTTGAGTAAAATCGGTTAATAAACAGTGAAATTATTAAGCGATAAAGCTTCTGTGTATGCTTCTTCTTCTAAGCAACATTTGACTTTTTTCGGTGTTCCTCAACATGTTTCTAGTAACATTTGTCTTCATTGCCTCCCTTTCTTGTTTGTTAATACTCAAATTATTAAGTTTGATAGACTTGAGCTACCTGCTGCTGCTGCGCATTGACTACAGATTAAAAATATTTGTTTGGTTCTTAATTTATTTAAAAATAATAGGGAGCGCTCCCGAATTTCAGCTTCTGCCTTTAACGAACAATTACGCTTAGCACAAACTATGTTTAAATTCTTGTACCTTATGGTTACCGGGTATAAATGTCCTCTACCAACTGGAATTCCCTTCGTTGTCCTCTAGTGAGTGGTGTGTATCAAAGACTGCTCCGAACCTTGAGTGCAGGTACATAAGCCGAGAAAATGCAGTGGAAGTTAGTTACAGTGACCTTAAAAAAGTAGACAAGTGGAAGAAAGAAAAAAATGACATAAAATGCTTACAGTTTTAAAAGTCTCTGAAGCGAGACTATTTAATTGTGCCCAGCGCGAGCAAAAGCAGGAGACTCGAGCACCAAATTTATGGCCCCTCTAAAACCGTCTGTTATGCAATAAAATAATTTCTCTGCCTTGCAGACAGCAGTGGGTATCGCCCTTCGCGTGGAAAAAACCTAAAGAAAGATTTCATTAAATAAATGGAGTGCGGGAAGACCTTACATTTAGCGCAGCTGAAACCTCTGCGTGATGAAATTAAAATCTATAAACGATTCAATCTTACGTTACCGTTTTGTGTTCTATTCGCAGTTTTTACAGCAGCCCAGTACTAGCAAGAGCCTGGAATCCCATAAAGAGCTGGGCAGATATTAGTTATGATTATGTGGCAGTAAGAAACATGTATTCAAAGATCACACTATTTCTGCCGACAAAAGGGCTGAGAATAACGGTAATTTCTTATGGCCACTTGTCAGCGATCTCATGAACCGCCGCGAGTAGTTAAGTGCCGTAGTAAAGTTCTACTATTGTTGGGTGCTAGTAACGCGGGGGCGGTGATATTAATTTTTCTTATAATGAATACTGATATGAGGCTTTCCCAATAAATTATTTTATACTTTTTTTTATCGGGTTATAGGGTTATTATAACTTCGTGTCAACCGATAATGCATACAGTCTTGGAAAAAATTACAGAAACAACCAAAAAGTTTAATGCTTAAAGCTTTTGATGTTTAATGCTATAGAAGAACTGAATTTTCGTGAAACTTATAAATACGAAAGGAACTACACAGGATTTGTTATTCAAAATACTTTACAAAAATTTTCTTTTTATAAAAATATCTGCTAAGATAACAACGACAAAAACATGCATTAGGTTTAAAAATGGAAAGCAAAAATTTTTTGTCAAAAAGTTCGAGTATATTTATAATTTGTTTCCATTAGTTTTAAGATCTTATAAATCAATTATTTTTTATTTCATAATCGGATATCTTTAAATAAAAACTTAGAATAAGCAAAAAAACTTAAGCAAAATAAAGCAAAAATAATAAGCAAAAAACTTAGAATATGCTTCACTTAAACTACTACATATTTTTGAACATATATTCCAAACTTCCATAGAACAGTTTTTAATTAGCTTTATTATCAAATCGGTAGCTTAAAAAACTCAAAGGTTATATTTATTTTTTATAAATTTTTTACTCTGTATTAACAGGAGTCTTTTTATTTTGTCTAAATTGTTTTACATTTTCACCATACCTAAAAAAATATATCTTCTTATATCAGATATAAACATATGTATATGTATTTGTACGTATATTTTGTTAGCGGAGTTCGAGTCGCAGTGACTATAGCCGGTGCAGTTTAGTCAGTCTCGCTTCACAGTCACTCGCTTGGCTGCGTCTTGGTAGAACTCGGTTAACTATTCTACTGCCGCCTAAACGCTCTGGTACTAGCGCTGAAGAAAAGCCTATATAAACTCAGGGGCATCACCATAATTAAAATGCTTAATAGGCATCATAAGAAATTGTTTAACGCCGATTTTATGCGAGAAAGCCATTCCCGAATGACAGACTGTGTCTGGGAGTAGAAAGAGCGTTACACCGAAAACAGACTAACAATAGGTCGGTAATCTAATCAGCTTGACTATAAAACTATAGACACAATTTTATTGTACATGGTCATGGGCATGAGCGTGCTTTTCTTGGAAGCCGGAAGGGTCATATTAAGAAAGTTTAGAAATGCAAATGTGATTGTTAATAAAACGTTTAACAGTGTCTTCTTCTTTGAGTGGCTGCGCTTAAAACCACATTGCTGACACCCCATCACCCTGCAGCAGGGCCTCCGGAAAAATACATCCAGCAGGCAGTTAAAACTAATTTTTCAGCTGACTTAACACTCAAAAACATGCGTTTTTTTCGATCGATGTTTGACCGTCAACGCTTGCAATTCTAGTCATAACAAAACTAAACACACAAAACTTAAATGCAAATAATTATTGTATACGTTTAGACAGACGCCGGCCGAGGGCCTAGAATCGAATTATCGCCACGGGACGTCACCCGCGGTTCGGCGGCAGGGATGGGGTTAGGACTAGGGGCCAGGACAACTCGAAACGCTCTCACGATGCCCAGCAGCGAAATTTTTGCCTTCGCAGCTAACGGGGTGGTAGAAGAGGAAGGAGGACGCTGTTCCGGCGGACCGTCTGGGAAATCCGCTCTTGTTGTTTCTGGTATACTTATACGTGTGTAATCTGAAGAGCTGAGCACAGCGGGTGGCTCTTGGAACTGCGCAATCCGTGAGCGCGTTACAAACGCTCTCACGTTACAAAAAGTGGCCGCCCCGTTTACGTTCCAGAGCTCCGTGCCCCTGCTATTCCTGTATCGCAGAGTCCAGCCGGACCGCACGTCGGTTTACACTTCAACGTGCATAGGGGAGCTCTTCCGCCTTATAAACAGAGCTGCCGCACTCCGGACCTTCAGCCGGGACTTCAGCCACGGGCCTATCGATGATCCGCAAGTGGCGGTGAGTGGCGAAGCGACGCTGCACTTAGCCACGATTCAAAAGCATATCACAGCTATGCAGCTTGTTTAATCTATTTACTAGATCTTAGCGGAGACCTGGCTTTTAGTTGTATGTCTGGAACTGCACGGAGAAAATTTGTACCTACTTGAGTATACTCATAAGTTATGAGTCATAACTATCAACGTACTAAGCTTATTTCGGAAAAATGTTTAAAATAATCCAATTGTGTATAATTTTTACTGTTTGAGTACAGTATAACTTAAAATGATTTTGATAAAGAATATATCTTATTAAACTGAATTGCTATTACATGTAAAACGACAACGGAAATTCTTATAACGTGTTCGTCTGTAGTATAGGACAAGTACAATTGTATTTTTGTCCATTCTTATACCCCTGCACAGGGTATTGAAATTTTGACCAGAAGCTTGCAAGGCAGACCCTATTGTATGTATACGTATATTTTTTATCAGCATCACCAGACGAGTCCATGTTCTTCTGTCCGTCTGTCCGTTGCTACGCAAACTAGTCATTCAGTTTCTGAGCCTTAGTTTATAGGTTGAAACAATCAAAATAGTCTTATTTCTATTGCAGTTGGCATATGGGCTATTCCCAGCGTCGCGAACACATGTTCGTACGCTTTCTGGTTATAAAACTACCCTTAAAAATATTTTTTTGTTTTCTTTTTATTTTTATGTAAATATATTAGCTCTATGCTTGGTGCAAAAAGTAGCCTTGGTGGATATCAGTATTATTTTTTATTGGCAAAAAACATGACCTCGCGAACACACAAAAAACAGAAAAGGGATCTCGGCTGCATGTAAAGAAATGCAAAACTCCGCGAATTTGAAAGAAATAGTCAAGTAAAAAAAGTGCGTTTAAAAAAGGAATATATATATATATGTACATATTTTATACATCCCTAGTAATATGATGTTTCATTGAAACGATTTGGTAAAATAATAAACTTCAAGGCTTTACACACTTTCAGTTGCAAAAGTTAGCTTGGTTATAATTTAACCTTTTCTATACTACCTTATTATACCCTTGCAGAGGGTATTATAATTTTGCCATGATATTTGCAACGCAGTGAAGGAGGCATCTCCGACCCCATAAAGTATATATATTCTTGATCAGCATCACCAGCCGAGTCGATCTAGCCATGTCCGTCTGTCTGTCTGTCTGTCCGTCTGTCTGTCTGTCTGTCCGTCTGTCTGTATCTCCAATTGCTGACTGCAAGGGTATACAAACTTCGGTTTACCGAAGTTAGCTTTCTTTCTCGTTTTATTTTATTTTTAACTTTAACCTTGTTTTTCTAAAAATTTGTTTTGAAAGTCGGTGACCAATATTTGTCTGAAACGGGTGAACCGTCTAAAATTTTTACATAGGCCTTGTGCGTTATATTTTCTAGAACGTACACCCAGAAAAAATTATGGACTAAAAAGCTGCCAAATTGTCTAAAATTTTACTCCATTTGACATAAAACGGAAGTCGAGGCAGTTATTGCCTAAAAATTGTCAAAAATGCCATATTTTTAGGCAATAGAAAAAGGCCTACATTTCAGCCAATTTTTGTGTAAAATGACATATTTTTATACCCTTGCAGAGGGCATTATAGTTTTGCCATGATATTTGCAACGCAGTGAAGGAGGCATCTCCGACCCCATAAAGTATATATATTCTTGATCAGCATCACCAGCCGAGTCGATCTAGCCATGTCCGTCTGTCTGTCTGTCTGTCCGTCTGTCTGTCGGTTTCTACGCGAACTAGTCTCTCAGTTTTTGAGCTATCAGGCTGAAATTTTCAGCATAGTCTTATTTCTTTAGCACGCAGTATATATGTCGGAACGATGGCGAATGATGGCGAATTTAGAATTACGGTTTTAATTTCATTAAGATCAGCCAACTTTATCATATAGCTGCCACGATCGGTCGATTTAAATGAAAATGTAAAATTCTACATGTAAAATGTAAAATTCTACATGTAAAGTGTAAAATTCTATATGTAAGATGTAAAATGTTTAAAAACTGAGATATTTTTTCAACTGTAACCAAAATGAATCGATTTTCAATAATCCAATTGCAGACTGCAAGGGTATACAAATTTCGGTTTACCGAGATAGCTTTCTTTCTTGTTTCCACTTAATGCCGTACGAAAATGTCCGTCGCCAACGTAAAAATGCCCATATTGTACAAGTGTACTTTCAATATTTAGGCGTTAGGGAATGATAATTTAGAATACCAAAACTATAGAAGGAAAGGGTATACAAGGTTTCCCTTGGGGATGCGGCAAAGAGAATCGTACTGATTTGATTCGGAGCACGACAGAGAGATAAACTAGAGGGGGACCGGGAACCGGGACCTGAGCGTCCAGAATCTGTGTAAGAGTATCAGATTTCGAGCGCTTAAAAACATTCTCATATATTAGACGTTGTCACTTTGACATTTCGCCTGCTCTTTTACATGGCAATAATCATAATTCATTTTTCTCGCGCTCTCTCCCCCGCTCTTCGGAGATAGAAGGGGCGTGACATGGCGGTGGAAGTGGAACGGGCGGAACGAACTCAACTCCGCCGAAACTGCGCTCTGTAGTAATTTTATGAGTTGGTAGCTGCGACCGCTTCTTCTGCATGTTTAATATTATTTATGAGGTTTACGTCCAGCGAAGCAGACATGTATGTACATACATATATACATATGTATGTATGTATACGAGCACATCTGCTAAGGGCTTGACTGCAGACGGAACCCGAGCGAAAGATCGGGCGAAAGCCGCAGAAGCCACGATTCGTGTAGCGACAAGATGTGCGAAATGGCGATGTGACGAAAATCTCCACGTCACCTTCAAAATAATTTAAACAAAATGACAACACAGATGCAGAACGGGATTCTGAACGCGATCTGAAAAGGCGAGGCAGTGCGGATGGGATAGAAAAGCCTCTAAAAATGCGCTCCGTATGAATATGATAGAGTCATGTGGAATGAAAATTGCTTTGGTGTCTACCGGCTGCCTGGTAAGGCTGTTTATTTTTGCGAGAATCCACCCTGGCACTCTGCAATGTGAGAATTAGTCTGTTGAGAGAGGTTGAAACTGAAGTATGCGCCAATTATTTTGATTAATGTCAAAGAAATCGCGTGTCCCGCGCATTTGATGTTGATCTGTCGCCCGGTAGTCAGGAATACGCTCTTGCGGACTTTCCCCAAGTTGCGGATGGCTGGTTCACGAAGCCAGCGGATACCCCAATGATTACGGAACGATGCTGGTTATCTTTGATCTGTTGAAAA
Source organism: Drosophila triauraria (assembly GCA_014170255.2). Classification (NCBI taxonomy): domain Eukaryota; kingdom Metazoa; phylum Arthropoda; class Insecta; order Diptera; family Drosophilidae; genus Drosophila; species Drosophila triauraria. The sequence continues at coordinate 1,000,525 of JABJVT010000007.1, forward strand.
AACAGGAAAAAAAAAGGAAGAACGGTATAGTCGATTGTTTTGACAAAGAGATACCTGGTAGGCAATATTTAAGATTGTGCACGGGAAAACAAAAAAATTTTAGACGAACTTGATCTCAGTGGAGCTTATACGCAGGTGGCTAAGTTGTGTTTTTTTATTATTTACTTTTTTTTTTTGTATCGGAACTTCTTTCTTTTTCCGACTAAAACATACTAGCAAAAGTTGTATACCCTTACACACTTTAAGATCGAAGAAGGTGTAGGCGGTCATCCTCATGAGGTGACTGTGAAGATGAGGATGAGTAGGCGTTTACTGGCCGCTAGTTTGGAGACTGTGCGGGGGCTGTCTTCATGATTATCGACAGGGCCGACAGACAGTAGCTCGTAGCTTCCTACAAAACATGTGATTAGTGATTCTTTTGGGAAGTGCGATTTCTTCACGCCTCCACACCAAATAATTGAGCTTTCTGCTGCTTTATATTCAGATTAATACAAAATAAACAATATTACCGCTTGCAGTTTTTTTGGTACTCGCCGCTGCTCCCGGTGCCTGGCCTCGATCAGCTCCAACGAGTTAGTGATGCGCGCCCGGAACCTGGTCTTTCACGTCAACTGCTTCTGCTGCACGGTTTGTCACACGCCCCTGACGAAGGGCGACCAGTACGGCATCATCGATTCCCTTATATACTGCAGGTAAGCGTCTAGTCTTTTTCCGATTGTGCCAAGTGCATCACTACTAATCGTCATTCGTAGGACTCACTACAGCATAGCGAGGGAAGGTGATGCCGCTTCTTCCAGCATGAGCGCCACCTATCCATATAGCGCCCAGTTTGGGTCGCCACACAACGACTCCTCGAGCCCGCACTCGGACCCCAGCCGAAGCATTGTTCCTACAGGCATTTTTGTGCCCGCGTCTCACGTCATCACCGGCCTGCCACAGCCGGCGCGTCAAAAGGGCAGGCCTCGCAAGCGCAAGCCCAAGGACATTGAGGCGTTCACCGCCAATATAGGTAGGTTGTATAATCCCAGTACTTTCGCGATGCAACTGCCGATCATAAAAATGGTCAGCGTGTAGCTCAGCTCTTTATGGCCACAGTTCAACGGTGCTGGAATCAGCGCTAAAGCTGAATATTGGCGCCATTGAAGCTGCACCACCAGTTTTTATGTGCCTAGATCGTAAAACTCCAAAGGTGCAGTAAAAGCAGCAAGACTTACAAAAGTCGTTGGGTTGATTGCAGATCTCAACACCGAATACGTGGACTTTGGCCGCGGTTCACACATGAGCTCCTCGTCGCGTACCAAGCGAATGCGAACATCCTTTAAGCATCACCAGCTGCGCACCATGAAGTCCTACTTTGCAATCAATCACAACCCCGATGCCAAGGATCTGAAGCAATTGTCGCAGAAAACTGGTTTACCAAAGAGAGTCCTACAGGTGAGTAAGACCAACCAGCACAACAAATTGCAGACGCTTATCGGCAATTCTCGGTTTCCCGCAGGTCTGGTTTCAAAATGCAAGGGCCAAGTGGCGCCGCATGATGATGAAGCAGGACGGAAGCGGTATGATGGAGAAGGGTGACGGTGGACTGGACCTGGAAAGCATTTCGGTACACAGTCCAACATCGTTCATACTGGGAGGTCCAAACAGTACTCCGCCCCATAACCTAGACTAACAGTTGCTCACGGGAAACGAAGCCGGAATCAAACGCGAAATAATAGTCGGTAACGGACAAGATGCTGGCAAAAACTGTTGTCCTTACCTGAACCCCAGTCAGTGTGACGGATCCGACTCAAGAGACAGCTTTGGAAAGGAACCGGACCGATATAGTTGCACTCCATGCAATTAATCGATGCCTACTTATTTGTAACGTCTAGGGAATTATTAGGCATGGTACATATATGTACAGCTAAAGCACTGCGTATTAGCTATCTATTTCGGCTGTCACTCAATGGTCGTTATACTAAACATTCAGCTTGATTGCGTTCAAAGCGCTTTAGGTACCCATTCTTTAAAGCATCACTGCTGCTTACCTTCCATGTTGTTTCTATAGATCTATCATTGTCATTCATTGTAAATATGTAATGGATCCTAACTTTATGTACTTGCTTAGAAGTCGATATTGTTAATATATGATTTTTATTTATAAAATTCGATTAATTATGTATGTATATAAATTTATGTAACATGCATATACATATTAATATGTATTTAATATTTATTGCCCAAATGTAATAGTTAGAGATGAATTTTGTTTAGAGGAACCCCTCTTTATAATATAGTGCATAGGCATATGTATGTAGCATTACGGTGCATTAACTGCTTCGCCAATGCTGACAAATAGATATTCAAGCTCTTAAAAACGAAAGTGTCATTAAGTTGTTAGCAATGAGGAACATTCGAAGCAATGAACACAGAAAGATTTGTACTTACAAATAGTTTAACCATAAGACGTACCATAGAAGCCAAATAAAAATTATTGAAACAATTAAAGCCTACTTAGCTAGATTCACTTATTTAAAATTTGGTTACGCCCACTTTTGCCTCCAAAAACCATAAAAAATGTAGTACTAAGCTTTAGTCGTAGATTTCAGTTTTATATGTATACATATATATCTTTATATATGTATAAAATTCTTCGTGTACGTGTTTTGATTTAAGATAACAGAACATTGCATAACAGGTTGTAAAAGTAATTTATTTTTATTTATTTTTAAGGGTTGGCAAACTGCCTCTTCGAAACAATGAAATTGATATTTGATGGGTCGTTCGCTATAACCCGCCCCTCTTAAAATACCTAATGAAGTGAAAAGTATCAGTCTTGACGTTACATCTGTAGCTGAAGTAGTATGGAGGATTTTATCATTCGAAGTGGACGGCTGGGCAGAGTGACAGAGTTCCAGCTTACTATATGTGGAACCAAAGTTCTAAAGCCTTTCAAAGGAAAAAACAAGATTAATGGTTTCCCCGGAGTAGAAAAAAACGGATGCTTTTGGCAGACTCAAAGGGATTCGACCCAACAGCAGCTAGTACTTTTATCTGTGAGTCTTACTGTATGTTGTAAAAGGCCCGACATCCTTTCCACACCGAAGATCTATAAAAAGTGTTGTTTACAATACTTGTCAAACAGCACAAAAAGCTATAGGGCTTTTGGAAGACGATTCTCAGTGGAAAAACACATTATTTAAACCAGCTAATTGCAGTCCAGCTTAATCATCAAGGAATTTTTTTTTGTCATCATTATATCGATTTGTCAAGTTACTGATTATGCTGCTCTATGGAAGAAATATCAAGAAGTATAATATGGGCAGTGATATTTTGATTCAGAGACGACTAGAATCAGTTTCTAAAAATATACACATGTACACATAAATATATGAAATTAGTACATTTATGCGTAAAACTTTGACGGCAAAAAGAAATATATTCGTATTGAAGATATCGTCTCGATTTTTTGTTATATTAATAACACATAAATTTGCAATACACATAACAAGTATTCATTTATTTAAATTAACAACTTTTTTAATTAAAATTAAAAAACAAAAAATTCCCATTTTTGGGCAAGAAAAAGTCTTCGTACAAAAGCAAAGAACGTCAAATTAACGGCAATTAAAGCATTTTAATTGCTTTTTTGACATTGATAACTTTAAACCAAACATTGTTTACTTATTGCTAATCATTTTGTTACATTTATATTGTGACAACACGTGAAATTTATTATGTAAACAAATATCAAAAGGCATTAATCTTGATTTGAGGAAACTCAGTGAAAATCCGAGATGGGGGAAAACCGATTCGCGAAATCATAGGCAGTATTGGTGAAACACTCTCCTGTGCACAAAGAGTTCTTCAAAATGTTAATTAATGGGAAAAAACGACTAAGAGCCTCAAAAAATTTGTTTTGTTTTTGAGGTTATGTACCTGCTTTTAACTTTATAATATTCAAATAATATGTTTACTTAACTTTTAATTTTTTAACATATTGCCAATGAAATTTTCAACAAAATGAGGTATCACTCATTTCGATTGGGCAGGGCCAGGTGATGTAAATTCGGGATCATAAGAGACTTGCTTGAGAAGAGAGGGGTTGATGCGTCTGCATTCGAGTTGTAGACTCGGGTTCAGGCTAAGAGATTCCAGTGGACTGCAGTGGTTCCTGCAAGTCTTGGCGGAACCACGTGAAATCTTTATTATTACTTAGCCGCAAATAGAAAATAAAGTCTATCTCTTTCATTTTTAATCTTAGTAAATATTGGTTTGAATTTTGAACTGAATTTAATTTTCCGCCAAATCAAAACCTAAACAAAAAACCGCTGTTTCCCTTCAAGAGAGTGCTAAAAAGATCTTTTTAGTAGAAACACCTTTTCTGCTTTTCGTGATTCTTGTGCGATAGTTGGAAAAAGCAACGTAGTACCAACAAAGTACCCTAAGGTGGAACTGAAATTAAATTCATATTTTATTCAAAATTCAAACCAATGTTTACGAAGATTAAAAATAAAAGAGCTACTTTATTTTCTAATTGTGGCTAAGTAAAAATAAAGATTTCATGTGGTTCAGCCTGAAGCCGAGTCTACAACTCCCTTCTCTTCTCAAGCAAGTCTCTTATGATCCCGAATTCACATCACCTGGCCCTGCCCAAGGAGGAGTAAGGGGAGGCGGTCTCGCTTCCGAAGGAGAAGGGCCAAGTTTGGGCCATTGCCCAAGTAGAGTTTTACAAAGGCGAGCAGCTGCAGAGAAAGTGGCCGTCTATGAAGCGGTGGCCGCCAGTGCAGCATGTACGTCAACTAGGATCGTCCAGAAGTGCAATTGCCAGTTCAATACACAGATCGCTAAACGAAACAAGTATTAAATACTAATTAGTTTGCAAAACATGGGTAATTTCATGAATTTGTTCAATATATGTTTTGCCAGCCAATTTCATTTGTTCAAAAAACGGCTGTCTAGTGGTGATAGTTAGTGATAGCAACTCTTTAATCTTTTTTGTCACCACTAGATTCCTATACCTGTGTATAAGGTATAGGAAGAGAGGACGCTCTTTACGAAGGAGGCTGGGAGGACGCTAGGATCGTCCAGAAGTGCAATAGCCAGTTCAATCCACAGACCGCTAAACGAAATATGTATTAAATGCTAATTAGTTTACAAAACATGGAGAAAATCATGAATTTGTTCAATATTTATTTCGCCAGCCAATTTCATTTGTAAAGCTTAGTACGCAGACAGGCGAAAAGTGTTCCTAAGCAGTGCGAAAGAGCGAGAGGGTGACTATTGACCTCTCGTTTTGACTCAATGCTTAGGAACACTTTTCGCCTGTCTGCGTACTAAGCTTTAAAAAAAACAGCTGGCTAGTCGTGAGAGTTGGGCAAAATCACACATCGATATTAAAAAAAGGCTGAAATAATCGATACTATTGAACTAAACTACGAAAAAGCAACTTTTTTATCATTTTTGTCACCACTAGATTCCTATACCTTATACACAGTGAAAAAGCTGCTTTTTGGGCAAAAAGCAGAACTGCAACTGTAGTGGAAACGGGGCCTTAGCCGAGGACCAGACTCCCTGTAAAATATTTTCCGGCCCGAAAACAAAATTATTTCCGATAACCGATAACAATAAAAAGAGACGGACAGCTGTTTTGAATGCTTGCATTTGTTTGAATGATTCTACCTATCTTTTTGGCGAAAGCTTAGTACGCAGACACTCGAACAGCGTTTCTAAGCAGTGAGAGAGCGCGAGAGGTCAATAGTCGGGAAACACTTTTCGACAGCGCTGTTTTAAAGGCCGGTACGCAGATGAACGAACAAAATACCAGGTGGCGAGAGAGAAGACTTTTGGTATTTCCAGAGCGGGGTGACGAACAGAATAAAAAAATTTATTAAAACGACCTGTTCTCAACTATTGGGCTCTCACTCTCTCTTACCGTTTCTTCACACATTTCAAGTATATAGATACCGCTAAGAACAATAATTTGCACAAAATCCGAGTCAAGGAGTTTAGAGAGGGCCAGCGCCCGCTGCTGCTGAGAGCAGTGTCTGGCTGGACAAATTATTCATTACCGAGCTGGAGCATGTACAGCGCACCTCCAGCGAAATGTATGCCAGCAAGGATATGCTGTACAATCAGAGTAACTTCGAATCATTCCACCAGTAAAATAGGAGTAGCTACGGCAACCTCCCAGATGGTGGTGAATTCCATTTGGTACAAACAGCCGGTAGATCAGCCCTTGTCCTCGTTGTCGATCCAGGAAAGAATGTTGGATAATAAGTAGGGGGAAAAAGAGGCGGTTGAACATGATCGAGAGAATCTGGGCCACGGCGTCGGTGGCCTTTGTGCGCAGGTGAAATATTCTAAAACGAAGCTGCAAATCTGTGGGACTGCCTTGTCTTTCGAATGGATTATATTGTCAACAAACATAAAACAGCTTATTTTAAATACGTATGACCGCATCATTTACCTCCCAAAAATGCCGAAGAGCGTTTTAAGAAGCTGTCACACTGGAAAAAGATTAAATCTGTTTGGGGTTGCGAACTGTTTGAGTATCTGCGTACTAAGCTGAAGGCTGAAACAGAGATAGAGGTTGCCACTTCACCACCAGTGCCGATACCTTTCCCGCTTCTCTGCAGAAAACTCTGGTCTGTTTTTCTTCTTAAGATGATCTTCCAAGGCCGTGGTACTCCTGACTGGGCAGTAAACTTAAGAGAACATTTTTCCAGGATTCGATTTGAAGATGTTTTTTGCGATTGTTGTTTCCCGACATTTTTCCAATACATATGTATATTTTTTTTCAACCAAGTGACATTTCAGTGCTTTACAGCAGGGGTCGGCAGCTTCGTATACACAGTGTATAGGAAACATTTTCAAGCAGCGCTGTCGGCACATGTATAGTATAAGCCAGCCCAGTCGGACCTGGTCGCTTCCAGCAAGCACATTTCTATGCGTTCTTCGACAGTAAAGAATGCATTCTCAACATTTGCAGTCTTCCTTTCAGATTAATATGGGGTGAAACAAGGAAACCACTGTTCTTTTTTTTTTGTATGCTGCAACAGTTCTTTCGCAACATATAAATAACGTATATTACACTTCGGCAATCTTCGGGTTTCGCTTCCAACTTTAGATTCTAAAATATGCGTTATATAACCCATCTGCAGCACACATCCATATCGGTTCTGTAGCAATGTACCTTTCATGCAAAATACCGCTTCAAAATAACCCATTGATAACAATTATATAACTGTTATGAAGGAAGGCTTAAAGAACCCATCTGTAGCATACACAAGGAACCGTTCGGTGATGATGTATTAATAACCATTATAACAACAATAAAAATTTATTTAAAAACGTGTATTTTCTTGCATTGACATGTGTATATAATATATGTTGGTTAATAAAATCGCACAATACATTTTTTTATGTGATTAATGAAGAAAGCCTGCAATTATATTGAAAATAATAATATTGTTTTTTGATGCAATAATTAAATAACGTTATAAAAATAATAAATGGGAAACTAAAATTATATACACTCACCATAAAACGCAAAAATATTATCTGAAATAAAAAATTATAATATTATGACCTATAAATAGACGAAATCTAAAATGACAAATGTTATAGTTTTTATATTTACGTATACATACCAGATCTGAAATAAAAGTAATATATTATTTATTTTATTATGGCAGTGGCTTACCTTATGTTGTTAATATATCTGAAACTGAAATGAATTATCTTATTTAATAATAGATATAATATGTTTTCTTACCTTGCATACTTATAAAAATGAATTTCACAACTGCGTCAAGCAAACTTCTTAATGCAACTAAAGCAAGTAACAAAAGAAAACGCAAAAGCCAACCGCGTGTTTTTTCATTCTCTTTTCTTTTTATTTGCTTGTGATTTTTTTTCTTTTTATTCTCTTATTTACGTTTCAAATGCTGGTTTCCGAAATAATGCATCTTTATACGTTCTAAGAGAAGCTACGTTTGGACTTATATGAAAGAGAAAGAGAATAAAAAACAATAACGCATATTTATGCGTTTTAAGAGAAGCGACGATTGCACGGACCTGAAGCTATAGAAAAAAAAACCGACTGTTCGGGAAGCGCTCGGGTAATTTACTTCCAAAAAAAAAGTATATTTATGCATTCTTAGAGAAGCGAAAGTTGCACATAATATTTATTTTATAACTAATTTCTTCGCTTCTAATAAACCAACAAAAGAACACATGTTATTGCATACATCTAATATGTATTATATCATAGTTCTGGCAATTTTTGAGCTAGAATTGGCGGCATATAGAACCGTTTCAGAACCGTTTTTTTTTACAACCCGTTCTACAAGGTCCGAATGGGAGGGGTCGGCACCCAGACACACACAATTTTTTAGTGCGTATGTGTGCGAAGCTAACAGACCCGAATGATATTAACAGACCCGAATGATACTAACAGAACCGAACGATTTGCTTCTTTGCTGCTTCGAGAATCGGTAGCTTCTCTGCCGCAGCGGAACCAGAACATATATATACGAAGCCGTTTTTACATAGCCCCGAAGCTTGCTTCGACAGCCTAACAGAATCCCGAACAAACACTAAGCGCTTATACCAGGGGTCGGTAGCGTCGTATACACTGTGCATAGGAAAAATTGTCAGGCAGCGCTGTCGGCACATATATAGTATAAGCCAGGGGTCGGTTTCTACGCGAACTAGTCTCTCAGTTTTTGAGCTATCGGACTGATATTTTTTAGCATAGTCTTATTTCTTTGGCACGCAGTATATACGTATGTCGGAACGGACGAAATCGGACCACTATGTCATAGAGCTGCCATAGAAATAATAGCAAAAGTTTTGTCGATTTATATGAAAATGTAAAATTCTATATGTAAAATGTAAAATGTGTTGGTAAGTAATATACAAATTTACAAACTTCGATATTTTTTAACTTTACCAAAATGGATCGATATTAATAATTGCAGATTGCAGACTGCACGGGTATACATACTTCGGCTTGCCGAAGTTAGCTTTCTTTAATGTTTATTGATGAAACAAGTTGCGATAATTTTATTATTTTAGCACATAATTATTAACAACTTAAACTAAAGATACATCCTCCTCATCTGACATTTTAGATTCCCAATAAGGGGAGCCTGTCCTGTTTTTGGACAATGATTACGTAAGCATTTTATATTCCAAAATATATACATTTTATTTATTTTTGTAAATTTTGGGGAAACAAAAATGTTAATGATTATGTAATCAAAAGGGAGGGGGTTCCTCCGATGATTACTCTTGATTACTCTTACTCTTGATATTATCACCAGCTAGATTAATAAATATCAAAGCAGAGACCACGGATTAACGGCGAAAACGAAAGGAAAGGAAACTTATTAGTAAGAGCAAAAAAACACAACGATTAAATTGGAACTTAATTTCCCTAGGTATTATCGCGTTTTCAGCTATAAAATTTTGCAGAATGGTGAGTCGTTCCTCATAGAACAAATTTGCATTAAAAGCCCATTTTCGTACAATGTTCAATAGCCCTTGCGTTGGTATAGCCCTTGACATTCCTCAACTTTTGGTATATAAGACATATCTGGGAAAATTTGCTTTCTCGAGATATTACTCATTAAAATTAGTTGCAAAGATCCGACATACCTAACCTTTTACATGCACTATACATACATGTACATAAGTAGCTGGTGCATAATTTTATTTATTTCGCTTGGGTGGGGTCAAATTACAAGCTGCAAGGGTATACAGACTTCGACTCCTAAGATTTTTGCTTCTTTTCTTGTTTTACAAAAATATATAAAAACTCTTACGTGACCAATTATAAGACCTGAAAATTATGGCTGGGTATAAATAAAGCTGCTACCAGCCATTGGATCACTTGAAGTTAGTTGTCTTCGTAAAATGCACTTCCCATCAGCTATGGAAAATTATAATTCCAACATATTCCAGTTGATGGTATTGATGGTGTTAGCATTGAATGCTTGCTGCAACTCCAATTCAAAAGCATTTTCAAAGAAAAGTCTTGATCTGGAGGACACGTATCCATGGGCCTCTATTAACAATGTAAGACTTTTGAATGAAGCACCCTGGAGCAATGGTTGGCCCGTCTGGAAAAGTCAAAACGCGCTGGGCTTTGGACCTACACCTAGTGAAGTGATGCATGCTATTTCAGTGGCCAAACAGGCCTCAGCTAACGTCCTAGTGGCGCAGCGGCACTTGCAGGCCGCTAAAGAGAACGTATTAAATCAGCAACGAATAGCTACAGAAAAACAAACGCATGCCGTAATTCTTAAACAAAAGTCGCAGGCGGCTGCTGCTCTTCAGCGCTCTGAGGCCATTCAAAGAACACTCGCGGCTTCAAAGGCGGCTGTGGCACACGCTGCTGCCCATGCTACCGCGGTGGAGGTTCAAGAAACGGAATCCGAGGCGGCCAAGCTTGCTCACCTCACTCGAAATGGTCATCCAAACGCAAACTCTCAGTTTTCCTTAGCAAACAATCATTTTTCTGTAACTAATCTAGAACCGATTGGCTTCGGGGCATGGGTAGCTGGTAATCGCTGAATAACCAGTAAGGGACTCTTACTAAGATACTGACAACTGGTTTATGTTTTTAATTTAAGCACAAAGCTTCAGAGTGAACAAAAAAATAAAATAAATACAATTTGGCAACGAAAAAAAAAATTGTTTTTATTTTTTATTATCCTTGCAGAGAATATTAAAATTTTGACCAGAAATTTGCAACGCAGTCAAGGAGATTTCTCCGACCCCATAAAGTATATATATTCTGGATCAGCATCACTTGTCTCTCAGATTTTGAGCTATCCTTGAAAAAAGTTTTCTTTCTATTCCCATTAGTATATGAGTCGGAAAGGGCCAGAGCGGTTCACTATATCATGTACATAGCAGCCATAGAAACGATCGGCCAAATTGGCTGACTTTCGTGGTTTTTAAAGATATCGGACTAAAACTTAGTAAATGGTCTTTTAATTTAAATACAGCCATACATTGAAGATTTCATCCAAATCGCACAACAATATCTTATAGCAGTTATACGAACGATCGGGCCTAATTTCGGATTAAAACTTAGTAAATGGTCGTTTCATTGAAATATTGCCATATGTACATTTAAGATTTCATCCAAATCGTACCACAATATTTTATAGCTACCATAAATTCGATCGGGTCAAAGAATTTTAGATTTTCGTTGTTTTTAAAGATTTCGGATTTAAACAACACATATGTTTCCTTATTTTCGTTGTTCTTAAAGATTTGGACTAAAACGATATATGTGATTCCTAATAATTTCATTGCAGGGTATCATAATTTTAGTCCGAAGTTTGCAAACGCAGTGTAGGAAGCAACTCCGACCCCATAAAGTATATATATTCTTTATTAAACTATTCCCTCAGTTTTTTTTTTAACTTTGACGATAGTCTTCTTTCTTTTCCCATTAGTATATAAGTCAGAACGGGCCAGATCGGTCCTCCATACCAAATAGCAGCCGGCCGATGTTCGTTGTTTTTAAAGATATCGTGCTTAAAAATAACGTAGATGGTCTTTTAATTTTATTATAGCCATACATTTAAAATGTTATCCAAATCGGACCACTATATCTGATAGACGCTTTAGGAACGATCGATCCAAATAAGCCGACTTTCGTTGTTTTTAAAGATATCGGATTAAATCTTAGTAAATAGTCATAAATATAGCGATACATTTAAAATTTCATCCATATCGGACCACTATATCTTATAGCTGCCATGAAACGATTTGGCCAAATGGGAAGATTTTTGTTGTCTTTAAAGATATCTGATTAAAACTTAGTGAATGGTCTTTTAATTTAAATGTAGCCAAACATTCAACATTGCATCGAAATCGGACCACTATATCTTATAGCTGCCATATGAATGATCGGGCCAAATTAGCCAATTTTTGTTGTTATATCCTTGCAGAGGGTATTATAATTTTGCCATGATATAAAATAAGGTGACTTTGTATTTTAGGAAAAAAAATTTATATACTAAAAATATATATACTTTATGGGGTCGGAGATGCCTCCTTCACTGCGTTGCAAATATCATGGCAAAATTATAATACCCTCTGCAAGGGTATAAAAAGAAGCTCTGTGGGCGCATTTTAAAAATAAAGACTAGTTAAAGTGGCGAATGTGAAATTTTGCTGTGATCTTATTCAGTACAAAATTCAATTTTTCGATAAAATGGTCAAAAGTTGTTCGAATCTGCGAAATTAGCTCCAGTTCCCTCAGCTGAATTGGATTTGAAAAATTATAGCCCTAGTTTCGCTTATAAGGACCACTTTTGACAAATTTTTCGAAAAAGTGTATTATATACTGCATAAGTTCACTGCAAAATATTCACATCTGCCACTTTAACTATCTGGTTTTTGCAAAATGCACCTACTGATCTCTTTTTTGTATTAGATTCGTATTATTAGACTCAAAGGCGTCAATTTGAACAATTTTTTCGTATATTATAAAGAAAAAACATAAGTTTATTGAGGAATAAGTAATGAGGGTGATAACATTTTTAACATGATTTCAAAGAAAAAATTTTCTTTTTTATTCTTGGTCCAACGAATTAAAACAAACAACTATTGATTTTAAGAAATTTATTATTTACTATAGTCTAAATCATAGTTTTTAAATTTATTTTTCATTATTACCTAAAACACTGAATTATGGTATAAAAAAAATAATTTAAAAAAATTAAAACACTTATATCATTAGAATGTATGATTAATGACTTATTTTATCCAAAAGTATTTAAATAAATTACATATAAAAAGATTTTCATAAATTTACTCGAATTTTTGGACAGTAGCGCGTTTCCATTATTTTTTCCAAGTCAAGTTTTTTGTATCTGCTATAGCGTCGATATCCAAACATTATTTTTATGAAATCAAAACTGAAATACAGTATTTTTAATAACAAATGAAATGTAGTACAATTCCTATGTATACGTTTCAAGAAAAATGTAAAATTAAGCTCCAAACGCCAACATGTTGGTTGTTTCTATAATTTTTCCATGACTGTATATTAAAAACAAGTAAGAAAACTTCTCCCGAGTGTGAACGACTATGAGAAACCCGGCAACCAAAGCATTGTGGGTGAAATTAAAAGGCATGGCTAGTTCATTTCGTCTAATTAGACAATTATAATTATGTCAATTTTTTTTTTAATGTTGACAAATAAAGACAAACGTTGCAAGAAACATATTAAGCAATGTCCAAAAAAGACAAATTTTGCTAGAACCATGTAGAGCAACGCCCCTTGGTGCTGACAAAACAAATGTAGATGTTGCAAAAGTACACAGAAAATTTAATGTTTTATACCTTTAGCATGTTTATCGTCCGAGTTCAGACACATTTTTGTGGTCAAATTACAAACTGCAAGGGTATACAGACTTCGACTCCTAAGGTTTTCTCCTTTTCTTGTTTTCGAAAATAAAAAAAACCTCTTACGTGACCAATTATAAGAACTGAAAATGATGGCTGGGTATAAATAAAGCTGCTATCAGCCAGTGGATCACTTGAAGTTAGTTGTCTTCGTTAAATGCACTTCCCATCAGCTATGGCAAATTATAATTCCAACATTCTCCAGTTGATGGTATTGATGGTATTAGTATTGAATGCTTGCTGCGACTCTAATTCAAAAGCATTTGCGAAGAAAAGTCTTGATCTGCAGGACACGTATCCATAGGCCTCTTTTAACAATGTAAGACATTTCAATGAAGCACCCTGGAGCAATGGTTGGCCCGTCTGGAAAAGTCAAAACGCGCTGGGCTTTGGACCTACACCTAGTGAAGTGATGCATGCTATTTCAGTGGCCAAACAGGCCTCAGCTAACGTCCTAGTGGCGCAGCGGCACTTGCAGGCCGCTAAAGAGAACGTATTAAATCAGCAACGAATAGCTACAGAAAAACAAACGCATGCCGTAATTCTTAAACAAAAGTCGCAGGCGGCTGCTGCTCTTCAGCGCTCTGAGGCCATTCAAAGAACACTCGCGGCTTCAAAGGCGGCTGTGGCACACGCTGCTGCCCATGCTACCGCGGTGGAGGTTCAAGAAACGGAATCCGAGGCTGCCAAGCTTGGTCACCTCACTCGAAATGGTCATCCAAACGCAAACTCTCAGTTTTCCTTAGCAAACAATCATTTTTCTGTAACTAATTTAGAACCGATTGGCTTCGGGGCGTGGCGTAATCACTGAAAAACCAGAGAAGGACTCGGAAGATACTGGCAACTGGTTTAAGTTTTTATTTTAAGTTCAAAACTTCAGAGTAATTTAACTGAAAAATTTGACAACATTGTTATATTTTATTTATATTTTTGTGATCGAAAGCACAGATATGGAGTTAATCACCTAACCTCTTCGATGGCGATTGAGCGATAGTACATGCTCATCTTTAAACGTGTCTTTCCTAAAACGACCTTTTTGAAGTCAGTGTCCACGATAACTAAAAAAATTCTGCTCCGATCGGTTTTGAAATTTCAAACACCTTATCCTATTAATTTGACTACAAGTTAACGTTTCCGAACGATTCGAAATAATTCGAAGTTGTCTAACAACAATGGTTTAAAGTTAAAGGTATATTCGGCAAGCCAAAGTTTGCATACACTTGCAGACTGCAAATTGGATCATTGAAATTCGATTAATTTCGGTAGAATTGAAAAACTATCAAAATTTGTACATTTTGTTTAACAATGTGTAGGTATTTTACATTTTACATGTAGAATTTTACATATTCATACAAATCAACCGACGGCTTCTATGGCAGCAATGTGATACAGTTGTCTTAATGAATTTAAAACCGTCATTCTAGAACAGCTATATCTGGAAATTTATAAAAATATGTTTAAAAAAAAAAATTTAATTTTTTTGTTTTATTAATCGTGGTCCGATGGCAGCCGTTCCGACATATATAGTAACTGCAATATAAAGAAGACTATCTGCGCAGATTTATTCAGATAGCTCAAATACAGAGAGACTAGTTTGCGTAGCAACGAACAGAGAGACAGACGGACAGACGGACATGGCTAGATCGACTGATCCGTGTTTCACATTGATTTCTTAATACTTATACTTGAAAATCTTTATAATTCAAAAATAAAATAAACAATATATAATTATAGCAATTTAATATGTTGAAAAGGCTGCATACAAGAAATTGTTTCTCAAAAAATCGCGCGAATTTGCGTGCGGCGCATGCTTGCATTTATTTGACTCTCGGCTGTGACTCACGCTGCTGCTCACGCCCCATAAAGTATATATATTCTTGATCAGCATCACCAGCCGAGTCGATTTAGCCATGCCCGTCTGTCTGTCTGTCTGTCTGTCCGTCTGACCGTGCTTGTAAACATTTCTCATAGAGTATAAAAGCTAGAGCCACCAAATTTGGTGACAGCATTTTAATCCGTTGCAAGCAGATCAAATCGTAAACTTTATATAAGCTATAGTCGTAATTTTTGGCTTAAAGTAAATAAATAAAATACAGAAGTAGGCATTTGCGGACGTTTTCTGAAAATTTGAGTGAAATCGGATGATAAACATGGAAGTTATTAAACAATAAAGTTTCTGTGTATGCTTCTTCTTCTTCTGTGTTGCGTGTTGCTCAACATGTTCCTAGCAAAATTAGACTGTCATTCAACGCGTATTTAAAACTAGATCACAACAACATTAAAAATTTGGTGATTCTACGGCTGTATATAGTAGTCTCCTTGCGCACCACAGTCCGGTGCTTCGCTTTCTCGAGATATTACTCATTAAAGCTTAGTACGCAGATGCTCGAACAGTTCGCAACCCCAAACAGATTTAATCTTTTTCCAGTGTGACCGCTTCTTAAAACGCTCTTCGGTATTTTTGGGAGGTAAATGATGCGGTCATACCAATCTTAAATCAGCCGTGTTTGTTGACAAAATAATTTATTTGAAATATAAAGTTAGTCAACATGTTTAAAGATGAAGCTACGATAATTGTCTCTTCCTTAGTAAAGCCCATTGTTTGTTAACAACTGTTTATCGGGATATAAATGTAAATTCAATGCGTGCAAAATGCCGTTAACTCTTGAAAACTTCAATTAAAGCGCGGCAAAGAGAGATAGAGTGAGATGCCAATAGTTGAGAACAGGCCGTCTTAATAAATTATTTATTCTGTTCGTCACCCCGCTCTGGAAATACCAAAAGTCTTCCGTCCCGCCACCTGGAATTTTTCTGGTATTTTGTTCGTTCATCTGCGTACCGGCCTTTAAAACGGGGCTTTCGAAATGTGTTTCCCGACCATTGACCTCTCGCTCTCTCTCACTGCTTAAAAACGCTGTTCGAGCATCTGCGTACTAAGCTTAAAATTAGTAGCAAAGATCCCACATACCTAACTGTGCAGTTTTGTCATCGCTAATTCCCGGCGAGAGCAGTACTGGCAGTTTGTCTTCGCTAATTCCCGGAGAGCGGGAGAGAACTACGATTCGCGTTGGCAACACTAGAAGAGGAGATGAGTTTGGCACTTTGAACGAGATAGACATGAAAGCTAAGTGAATTTTAAAAGCGAAATTGTTCATATTCAAGGCGCAAATATAAACCCATATTTCAGTAGAAAACCCCAATTTTCATTGTTTGCCTCTTCAGACAAGCACAAACATTATGGTGGCCCATGAGGGGAACTGAAAGTCTGAAACTCTCCCTTGAATATCGAACCATACGCCGGCATATTAGGTATGTGCGTTAACTAACGGAATCTTTACTTGCTTTATCCAACATACATGGTAAAGCCCGACAAATTATAACACACCTAAGTACAAGTTCTAATCGCTGCCCAATCTCTACAAACCAACGGGAACAGAAACTCACAAATCGACAACAACAACAAAATTTACCGCAAGCTTGCAGTGACCGTTTCTAATTGCACTGCTCGCGGGCTGAAATTCGGCAACCGTGCACATCTGATCTGTGACTCTAAAACTGTAATCGAGTTACGCAATGGCCGAAAATAAAAATCTGGAGACCTTGACTAAACTGCAGGCTGATCGACACGGTCAAGACGCTCGGAATGTACTGGTTGCCAAGCTTAGATGTTTTTAAATACAAAATGAATCACGAGCCTCCACTCAGTAATACGAAACGACTTATATTATCCACTATTTCACGGTTATTTGACCCTCTCGGCCTGATAGCACCAATTATCATATCAGCTAAAATTATACTAAAGGAAGTAGTCATGTCTACGCTCACTCAGTGTGATGGGATCATCACCGGATTGCAATGGGATGATCCAGTTCCTTCGCATCTAGCAGTACGCTGGCAGCGATTTCTCACTTTCTTGGGCGACATGAACATTATCACAATACCACGCTAGATTGGACTTTACCACGATTCTTTGAAGCACTGTCAAATCCATGCCTTTTGTGACGGATCATCCGTAGCTTACGCTGCAGCAGTCTACTTACGCGTAAAGCAATCACACTTATATTCTGTTTCTCTACTTACAGCCAAAAGCAAAGTTCCTACTACGAAACCCTTAACAATCCCCAGAACTGAATTAAGCGGAGCGGTTTTCGCCGTGAAGCTGGTACAATGGGTCTTGGAGAACCAACAATGGACCAATGAGCCCATCCCGGTATTTTTCTGGACCGATGCGACGATAGTTTTACATTGGATAAACGGCGACCCAAACCGTTGGAAAACATTTGTGGCGAACAGGGTGGCATATATCAGTGCACACGCAAAACCACAACAATGGCAGCACATCGATATCGAAAATCCTGCCGACCTTGCCACACGCGGAAGAAGTCCAAAAGAACTTTCTACATCTTCCCTATGGTGGAACGGCCCAGCTTGGTTGAGTCTCATCGACACGGAGTGGCCCCCCAATTCAATTCAACCAGTCGTCGACGCAAGCATCTTGGAAGCCAAACCAGACAAGATCAACACCCACATGCTAGTAAAGGAGGACAGCATTGTCAACCGGTATTCATCCTTGATCCGTCTCATTCGCATAACCGCCTACATTCTTAGGTTCAGTACGAACTCTCGGCAGAAATCAAATCGACAGACTGGTCACTTAAAATTAGAAGAACTGAATGCCGCTCTACTCTGCAAAGTTCGACTTGTTCAAGCGGAATCGTTTACCGCCGACATAAAAGCAATACGAACTTCGAGACCCCTTCCGAGTCGAAGCAAACTTCGAAATCTTAACCCCTTCATCGAAGCAGACGTTCTTCGGGTCCGTGGCCGCTTAAACCACGCACGTTTATCTGCACTCTTTTCCGGATTTGGTTATTAAGGATGCCCATCACGCAACGCTCCATTGAGGAGTTCAACTTACATTAGCGCAAATCTGTTTACGATTCTAGATTGTAAATGGGAGCGTAGCTACCAGACGAATGATTCGAGGATGCATACAATGTTTCCGTGCTCGTCCAACGGTAGGCAAACAACTCATGGGAGATTTACCAAGCCATCGCATCAACCCGCCATGTCGTCCCTTTTGGGCAACAGGCATTGACTACACCGGAGCCTTTGAACTTAAAGCTGCACGGCTGTGAGGCACTGCAACCTACAAGGGCTACATCGCTATATTCATCTGTACGGCGTCCAAAGCTGTCCACCTGGATGTGGTGACTGGACTCACGTCAGATCACTTTCTTTGGGCACTGGATCGGTTCACAGGACGACGCGGATTGTGTCGACACATATACAGCGACAACGGCACCAATTTCGTGGGCGCAGATAAAGCTCTCCGAACTGAGTACTTCAGGCACCGCGACAACGAGACGAAGACTGCAGCCAAACTAGCCGACAAGCAAATCGAGTGGCACTTCAACCCGCCTCGATCCCCGAACTTTGGAGGACCGTGGGAGGCGAACGTGAAGGCAGTCAAGCACCACTTGACACGGATCGCGGGAGGTACCTGCATAACCTACGAAGAATTTGCAAAGGTGCTCATCCGGATCGAAGCCTGCTTGAACTCCCGACCACTGTGTCCTCTTACAGCCGACCCCGAAGATCTGAGCTATCTCACTCCAGTCATTTTTTCGTCGAGCCCCATCAGCTATATTTCGCGAAAACTTCCTCAATCAGCAACGAATGCTTAACGGATTCTGGAGCAAATGGTCTCACGATTGGCTCGCACATTTGCAGAAAAGACCAAAATAGTGTGAAGTTACCGAGAACCTGCAATTAAATGATCTGGTTATTCTAAAGGACGACGGGATTCCTCCTGCTCAATGGAATCTGGGACGTATTATTCAGTTACATCCTGGCTCGGATGAGCTCGTACGCGTCGTCACCATCAAAACTCAAAGTGGAACATTTAAACGAGAAATTTCCAAGTTATGCCGTCTACCACTGCATAATTAACTCTGTCTCTGAAACTAGTTCTTATCCTTTACCTATTTCGACTAACCTTGCCTCTTACAGCGCTGACTTAATCCGGATACTGTCATGCTACGTTGAGCATTGGCGGGAGGCATGTGCAGTTTTGTCATCGCTAATTCCCGGCGAGAGCAGTACTGGCAGTTTGTCTTCGCTAATTCCCGGAGAGCGGGAGAGAACTACGATTCGCGTTGGCAACACTAGAAGGGAAATGAGCTTGGCACTTGGAACGAGATAGACGTGAAAAATAAGTGAATTCTAAAAGCGAAATTTTTCATATTCAAGGCGCAAATATAAACCCATATTTCAGTATAAAATCCCAATTTTCATTGTTTGCCTCTTCAGACAAGCACAAACACTAATCTTTTACATGCACTATTCACACATTTATGTAAAAATACATGGTAGAGTCATATAGAGACGTGCACAATTGCAATAAACTTTAAAACCATCAAACAAAACTAAAAATATTTTTAATTTGAATAAAACGTTTTAAAATTTTTCTTTTTATTTTGACCTACTTCTTGCGTTTCACGCTACTTTGGCGGGAAAGCAAGAAAACATCAATATCTCGCGCCCATAAATTCTGAACAACTAAAGTTACTGAAACGTGCTGTAATGTCGTTGAAAAGGTATTTTGAAATGATAATTATTCTGCCTTGACATAATATTATAATTAAAAATTTGCTTATAAAATGCATTTTTTTAAAGATTTTTTTTTTATATATTAACAAATTGGTCTCACGATTTAAATAGTCATTTCAGGCCGTATAGCCCTTGAGATTGCTGCTCACCTTTTGGGGTACAACACATATTTCCGAAAATTCGCGTTCTTATCAAAATTAGTAGCAATGATCCCATAACTAACTAACTACTTCATATATGGACATTTTTGTTAATTTTTCCCATTAAAGTTTTAAACAAAAACTTTTGACATCGCTCAAAAATACCTCTTAACGAGGTACAAAATTTTGTGACGATAACCGGCGGTTAGCCAATATCAGGCGTCATACTGTGTATTATAATTTTTAATAATAGCTAAGTCATCTAGGAACGACCTTTGGACGTGGTATTGAGCTATACAAATTAACACTAACAATGGAAGATCTACATACATATGGGCATTTCCTGCAAAAGGTCTACCAGGCCCGAATACTAAAATGTTCATTATTATTTTTGTGTGTATAGATATATAAAAACTTCAAATTCGACTCAAAATGTTCATAATACAATGGTTCCATATCATATCTTAGTGTTTTCATATAAAAATCGGTCAGAAAACTGAAAAAACTAAAATGTTGGTATTTTTTGGTATTTAAAAGAGCATTTTTATAGTTAATTTTCGCATACATTTTTTCCACCAAATCTTTTTTTTGATATCTATTAAGTACATAATAAGTTGTTTTTAAAGAAAATATAAAGTTATTCATACAAAAATGTGAGGTAAAAACATGACGGAAAAGTGTGTGTTCGCGCTGTGTGTTCGCATTTTCAATTATCGAAAAAAAACTAAGCTGTAAAATACCTAGCCATGAAGCTAAAGACCAGCGTGTCGAACTAGAATCTAGTTGAATTATTTGTAATTTATATTTGTTAACGTTACTATGAATCGTCATAAAATTTGATATCAGAAACTTTTGAAGTTGAAGGTGCCATCGTCACTTTTATCTCACCTCTTTAAGAGGTGTTTTTGTTTGACAATTCAATAAGCGATGGTTGTCATATGTTATTACATATGCTTTGCCTTTAGGCGTTGCATATGACAGAACTGAAATGAACTGTATTATTTGAATAAATGGGTAAAAAACTAATTAAGCAAGTGAAAAAAAAAGACAAGAAAGAAAGCTAACTTTAGTAAACCGAAGTTTGTATACCCTTGCAGTCTACAATTGGATCATTGAAAATCGATCCATTTTGGTAATGTTGAAAAAATATCAAATTATCTAAATTTTGTAAATTTTACATTTTACATGTAGAACTTTACATTTTCATATAAGTCGACCGTTCCCTTCTATGGCAGCTATATGATATAGTTGACCGATCTTAATGAAAATAAAACCATAATTCTAGAACTATAAAAAACAGCTATAATTTGAAATTTAAAGAAATCCGTTGAAAATTTCAGCCCGATAGCTCGAAAACTGAGAGACTAGTTCGCGTAGAAACCGACAGACGGACAGACAGAAAAACGGACATGGCTATACTTTATGGGGTCGGAGATGACTCCTCACTGCGTTGCAAATATCATAACAAAATTATAATACCCTCTGCAAGGGTATAAAAATTGTACGGGATTTAATCTCGTACTTATCTTGAAAAAAAACAAGTGAGAAAGCTACAGTCGAGTGTCACCGACTGTGAGATACCCGGTACCCAGTATTGTGCGTGAAATTAAATAACACACCAACATGGAAAAAACAAAAAGTTGACAAATGAAGACAAATGTTGCTAAAAACATGTTAAGCAACGTTCAAAAAAGACAAATTCTGCAGCTGAAAGCAGCTGCCTTACGAATTAATACTGCGCTCGAAAGCACGCAACACTTTTTTTCGCTACTGCCTTTGTGGCTCAGAAGAAGAAGAAGCATTGACAGAAAACTTTATTATTTAATAACTTCCATGTTTATCATCCGATTTTACTCAAATTTTCAGAAAACGTCCGCAAATAAATAAGTATTTATTTTATCTATTTACTTTTAAACCAAAAATTACGACTATAGCTTATATAAAGTTTTTACGCTTTTCGGGGCGGAAGTGGGCGTGGCCAAATTTTAAACAAACTTGATCTGCGTGCAACAGATTCCAATGTTGTCACCAAATTTGGTAACTCTAGCTCTTATAGTCTCTGAGATCTGTTGTTTCACACGGACAGACGGACAGACGGACATGGCTAAATCGACTCGGCTGGTGATGCTGATCAAGAATATATATACTTTATGGGGTCGGAGATGCCTCCTTCTGCCTGTTACATACATTCTCGATTGGCACTAACTTATAATACCCTTGTACCCTATGGGTACCGGGTATAAAAATGTGTCCAGCATTCAAACCTCTAGGTTACACTACATATTACGTAATGTGTAATTCCACACTAAATAGCTTCAACATTTTTGCAGTAAAAAGCGACATTATTTTTAAGAATTGAGTGCAGAAAACAAATGTGTGCAAAAGAAGAGCCAATCGCTTTACATGCTGCGATTATTTGATTATTTGTTTTGCTTTAAAAAGTCTTTAGAAAGGCCTCCCCGTATATATGACAAATATTTTAGTCAGTCGGGAGGTAATTCGAGCGGCAATTTAATTTAAGAAGTATCGTATAACGCTCTATAACTTGAACGTACAAACCTTTATTTATTTCATTGATCTTTCTAGCGCGATAAGCATGTAGAATAATTATAAATTGTGGCATTAGTCACAACAGTTCAGAAAATAAAAAAAAAAAATATACATTTAGTTGAAATTACATATGTACTAACAAATTAACCTTAAATACTAACATATAAGGTTTTTTTTTAACGATTAAAATTGAACATTGAATTTAGTTATTTATAAAGAAAACTGAACTATTTCCAATTCACTGTTACATACACGAATACACTCATCTATACTACATATAGGACGACTAACATACATTTGGACATCATCAGCATACATGTGTATTTCACAATTTTGTTTGGGTACCGGGTATCTCACAGTCGATCACTCTCGACTTTAGCTTTCCCACTTGTTTTGTATTCATTGAGAGGTTTTCTATATGGTACCCATAGGGTCCAAAAGTTGTATAACTACTTGCAAGCCGAGAATATATGTAAGAGGCATAGGGTATATATATTCTTGATCAACATCTCCAGCCGAGTCGATTTTGCCATAATCGTTTGTCTGAGGCTATAAAAGCTAGCTACCAAATTTGGTAACAACATTCCTTTATTTTGCAAGCAGATCACGAAATAGTTAAATAAGCTAAAGTCAGGCAGGCTCCGGTTTTCACTTTCACAAGATTCTCACGTTTTCGTTTTTGAAATCGAGAAATCGGTGCTCCCGTTTTAATTTTCAGAAGACTTTTTCGTTTTCAAAAACGGGCAAGTTTGTCTTGTCGAAATTAAAAGTAAATGCCTTTTTCTACATCAAATCGGTTCTTAATTTCAAAAGGAAAACAAGTGGGAAAGCTACACTCAGCAAAACTCAAAAGAGACAAATGTTGCTAGAACATCTCTTCTCTCTCTCCCTCTCAATACCTCTTACACAGAAACTTTATTGTTTATTAACTTCTATGTTTATCATCCGATTTTACTTAAATTTTCAGAACACGTCCGCGAATGCCTGCTTATTAAGTCTATTAATTTACTTTAAGCCGAAAATCACGCCTATAGCTAATATACCGTTTTTTATTATTTTCGGGGGCGGAAGAGGGCGTGGCAAAATTTTAGAACAAACCTGATCTTTGGTAACTCTAGCTCTTATAGTCCCTAAGATCTGTTGTTTCACACGAACAGACAGAGGGACATGGCTAGATCGACTCGGCTAGTGACGCTGATCAAGAATATATACACTTTATAGTGTCGAAGATTTCTCCTTCTGCCTGTTACATACATTAACTAACACTAACTTATAATACCCTTGTACCCTATGGGTACCCTGTATAAAAATAGTTGACTCGTTGGTCTTTTGATGTTTATTTCATACCATCAGTAGATCAATCCAGTTCGTATTTACTTTTTAAATAATTATTTTCTGACCCCACCTCGAATTCGCAAATAAAATATTTGCCGTCGGCAACAAGAACTTTCGTTTTGGCTGCCAGTGCTGCCGTACTGTTAGTGAACCGAAACAATCTGGTCTGCTTGTAAAATTAAAACGTACGCTTTAATAATGTTTAAGGAGGACAAAATAAGGTTTTAATAAAAAACCACTTTAATTTCATTGTTTAAAAGGAATTTTTCCATTTGAAAAAGGTATAAAAGTAATTGAGACCACTGGTATTGGCACTGTTAGAGTGGTTAAACAAACAATTAACCCAACTAATAAATATCTATCTTTAAATATCTTTTAAACATTCCGTTTTACGGGCAGTGGGCAGGATTACAATGAGGGGCATCGATCAGGTTCTTGCCATTAGTGTTAACCTCTGCGCTTCACGTTCCATCGCCGTGCAGGCCGGAGATGTGCACAAAGATGGCCGCGGAGTTGTTGCCGATATTGTTGATGTACGGGGAGTCGGACGAGTCCTCATTGTTCACGCCGACATCAACTGATTCCCCACCCAGTGTGATGGCGAGCAGAGTGTGCTCGCTGGTCTGGCCTTCCCTGGAGATGCCAGATGCCAGATGCCTCAAAAACACCGGTAAGGAGGCCACGATAAAAACAGCGATATCGGCCTGATTATTGGCAAAACTTTCAATTAAAAATTTAAAACAGAAATTACCTTTTTTCCTTTTCCGGCATTTCGACTTTGTTTGTTTACAAACAAAACCAACGGTATTATTTTTGCGGTCTCTGATTTGCATACTGGTGCTGGTACCATACTTTGTTGGTCGGCTTTCCGGTGCAAAAAGAACCCAGTAAACGCAAAAAAAAAGGTTATAAAAATAACGGAGTAAATTTATGAGGGTGCTTTTTACGACCGCATATTTTTGTGAATTTGTCGCATTGGACTCACAAGCTATGCTTTGTTTTACCACTGCAACCGTATATTATGCGGCGTTAGTTCCACCGGCCCCGCATTTTTACCGAGTACACCAGTATCGGCACCGCTGCCGATCTCTGTTACATATGTACATATTAGTGTTGGGTTGCTCATGAGTGAGTGAACATAAAAGAGTTGTTCACTAAACTGAGTGAGTGAACATGTTCCTTCCTATTTGTTCTTTTTTGTTCACTTGTTCATTTTTTGCTCAGTTGTTCAATTTTGTTCTTTATTGTTCACTTGTTCTTTTTGCTCACTTGTTCAGATTTGCTCTTTTGCTCACTATTTTCAGTTGTTCAATTTTTTCTTTTCTGTTCACTTGCTGCTCACTTGTTCAGATTTGCTCTTTTGCTCACTATTTTCAGTTGTTCAATTTTTTCTTGTTTGTTCACTTGCTCATTTTTGCTCACTTGTTCAGATTTGCTCTTTTGCTCATTATGGCTGTTGTACAATTTTGTTTAGGTAGTCTTTTTGTTTTTTGTTTAGTAACATTTTTTATATGGTATTTTTTGCTCATTGTTATCTCAGATTGGGCAAAATGTGCAACCACATGCTCGTACTTTATTTTAAATTCGATTTGCCGGTCATAGAGGTGGTGATGTTTTTGGCAGAAACATCGATGCTTTAATTTAAAAAATTAACAAAGAGGAATTATTTAACTTTAAGAATTTTGTTTATGAATTTAATTTTTCTAAGATATATTTTTGATCAATAAATCTTATCAAGACGATGGCATTTGTCAAGAACGAATTTATATGTGTGTGATTTTTACTTGCAAAGAATATATTCGTACATGAAAACATAAATATGCATAGATATGTATATCAGATTTAAACTAATATGTAACTGATAATATGCAACTGAGCAATGGACAGTGAACAAGTGAGCAAGTGAGCAATGAGCAGTGAACAAGTGAGCAAGTGAGCAATGAGCAGTGAACAAGTGAGCAAGTAAGCAAAATGAGTGAGTTGACTCTTTTGAAAAAAAGGAACAAGTGAACATGTTCCCCCAAATGAGCAGTATTTACCCAACACTAATACATATGTACATATGTCATTTTTAAAACATCTGATATAAAAAAAAAAACACCTCTCAACGAGTTGAAGGTAAAGGTGACCATGGCACCTTCAACTTCAAAAGTTTCTGATATCAAATTTTGTGACGAATAACGTTGACAAAAATAATTTACAAATACCTTAATACTTTTTGTTTGATTAATTGTTTTACAAAAAAAAACGAACGAATAATTTTATTGATATCAAATTTTGTGACGAATAACGTTGACAAAAATAATTTACAAATACCTTAATACTTTTTGTTTGATTAATTGTTTTACAAAATAACGAACGAAATTTATTGCTAAAGTGTGCTATATGATATCAACTTTTGTGACGAATAACGTTGACAAAAATAATTTACAAATACCTTAATACCAATAGTTAATTTACACTACAGACTATCGACCGACCATGATGGTGCGTATAAGGCCCTGTTTCTACTACAGTTGCTTTTTCCAATTCTGCTTTTTCCCGAAAAAGCAGCTTTTCCCTGTTCGATAGTATCGATTATTTCAGTCATTTTCTGCCTATCGATGTGTGATTTTCCCCAACTATCACCACTAGCCAGCTGTTTTTTGAACAAATGAAATTGGCTGGCTTCATAAATAATGAACAAATTCATGATTTTCTCCACGTTTTGTAAACTAATCAGCATTTAATACATATTTCGTTTAGCGGTCTGTGGATTAAACTATTGCACTTCTGGACGATCCTAGCTGGCGTACATGCTGCACTGGCGGCCACCGCCTCCTCCTTCTGCAGCTGCTCGGCTTTGTAAAACTCTACTTGGGCATTGCAATAGCTTGCAAGCTGACACCTTCAGATAGCTGAGCCCTGTGGACAGAAGGACGTTGGTGCGCAGCAGTGGCGTCAGCGACGGTGCGCAGGGATCCTCTCACTTTTCTAAATTCGCTTCATGTTTTTAACGGAAGCGAAGGCGGAGTTTGGTCGGTGGCGGGGCGTATACCCAGATTTATCTTTCTCCTCCGGGGCACGACCGCCTCCACTTACTCCTCCTTTGGCAGGGCCAGGTGATGTGAATTCGGGATCATAAGAGACTTGTTTAAGAAGAGACGGGTTGATGCGTCTGCATCCGAGTTGTGGCTTCAGTCTATGAGATTCCAGTGGACTGAAGTGGTTCCTGCAAGTTCCTCCAGTCAAGCGGCTGCCTGGCAGAATTATTGCAAATAGAAAATAATGTCTAGCTCATAAAATTATAATCTTAGTAAACATTGGTTTGAATTTTGAATTGAATTTAGTTTTCCGCCAAATCAAAACGTAAACAAAAAACAGCTGTTGCCGTTCACGATAGTGCTAAAAAGCACTTTTTCCTAGTAGAAACACCTTTTCTGCTTTTCGTGATTTTCGTGCGATAGTTGGAAAAAGCAACGTAGTGGAAAAATACCCTAACGCACGTCTGCCGTATTTCTGGTGCGTATCTAAAAACAAACCAGCCGTATTAATGCTGCGAAACATATATTTTTATAAAATACTTCGTAAAGTTACGAATACATTTATTGCTAAAATAAGCTGTTTGTTTAAAATGAGGTATATTTCAGGGTAAGCCAACTTAATAACCATTTTAATTTTCAAATGAGACAGATCGATTTCAACATTGATACTATCGATTCTTTCGGTGTTTGTCGAGAATATTAATTCCGATTTAAAAGAATCGATGTATGTATCGTCAGCACTTTTGCTGGTCGAAACAGCAGATCCGGCTAGAAAATAGCTTAAAGACTTACGTTGTAAGTCTTCACGTTTTTGTTTACTTACGGAGTTTGATTACGTCTCGTTCGGTCAGTGTGACAAGTTGCCGTGAAGGAGAAAATCCTCAATTTTTGGAAAACCAGCCGGGCACATCGTTCACCGCCAGTGTTTCGAAGTGTTTTACAGTCTGGTCAAAGTGATTTTTTGTACTTTTGTATTGGTTGCAATCTGGCACTTAATCCAGCTGGAGTACTCGAATTGGCCTCTACTGCATTAGGAACTCTCTGCGTTTGCTGTGTAAGGTCATTGCTATGTGTTTAAGCGCCCAAAATAGAATCAAATGCGTGTGCGAGCTCCAATCAGTACATTTGTATTTCTACTTTCCACTTCGACTACCTCTGTAGTCTTTGCCAAACAGCCGCATTAAAAATAGTTGTGTCTTGTGTGCATATACGTGTTCAACTCCGTTTCCGTCTGTCTTGGACACTGCAAGAGTGGGTTTCCAGTGCCAATTATCCAAGTCGAGCTATCCAACGGGCACATCTGTATTTATACATATGGATATGTACATACAAATGTATACTTAAGAGAATGCGGCTGTGTTTGTGCTGTCTCTGGAGAAAAAAGACACAACATTGCGAAAAAACGGTAAAGCGCCAGCAAAGCGGAACTGGCAATATTGATGACAATGCCGTTAGTGCTGCTCCCATTTTACGAGCCGCGGCTCTCCGTCGCCTCACTCACTCTCGTCAGTAAGGCGGAGACCAGGCCAAGCTTGGTGCTGTTATTGCTTATTCTTCTGATATTCCGGCTCACATTTGTTTTGGCAAGCAAATTCAAACAGCGCAGTTGTATGGTCTGCTTTGCATGCTTTGCATGGAAAATAACTAGCCACCAACGCTAGCGTGTCCCTCGCCTAAGAGCTCTGTTTTTTGTTTCATGCATTTTGCATATTCCGATTAAAAGCATAGGCGTTAGATCGGTGGCTTTGGGCGGGGATTTGGGTGGAGCTTCAGTTTTTTTACGTCAGGCCCTCCGGAAGCAAACAATCTGTTTTGATTTCCTTACCCGTTTTAGAAATGCGTATAGTTAAAATTACTCAGCGATCATGTGAAAAAGAATAAATTCCATTCCACAGACAAAGTTCTCATGGATCGCAGCCAGGATTCGATTGGCAGCTGTTCACTTGATGTAGACGCAGACTCTTCCGACATATCAGGTATATGAGCTGATGGCTAAGCTCAGTCTGACAATTTACTGTTTTTTGTTGGAGTCAGCCTTGCGCACGTTTTGGTTTCGTTATTGTTTGATTGCTCCTTTATAATACTAAGTTTGACTTTGTAAATGCCGCTCAGCTCTGACCTAACTTACGCCCTTTCAGACACCAGTGGCAGCCTAAACTTTCCCACTCCGCTCTCCGTGAAGGACATCACCCGCGAGTTCACCGCCAAACTCCGGGAGCGCTGTACTCTCCGCTCGCCCCAACAAACAACCACCACTTACTTAGATCCCGGTACGGGTCTGGTGCACATGGTGCTGTCGCCTGCGGCCGTGGAGTCCGTCCATGCCTCAAACACCGCAAGCGTCGATGCATGTCCCGAAAGCGCTGCTGTAGCCGCAGATGTCAGTATCGATGCTGCTGAGAAAAAACCCAGTTATTTGAACTTGGCCTGCTGCGTCAACGGATATTCCAATTTGACTACATACGACTCAAAAATCCGTCAGGATATCAACAAGTCGCGCGAGGTTTCACCGATCCGTCCCTCCTCCAGCGGTCTGCAGTACTGCAAGCGCAACAACTCCCTTGCGGCCCCGATTCTGCATAGCATGCCGCATATAAAACAGCCCACCCCGATAAGTAAGTACCCATTCGAGGTCAATGGTAACAGTAACGGCCGCAATCATAAAATCGGACCCGACCCTGACCAAATCAATAGCAATGGAAAGGATGGAGGCACCAGCAGCTTTATTCAACAGCGGGTGGAACGTCTTTACGGTCCAGGTGCCCTAGCCCAGGGCTTCTACAGCCCCAAGAAGCACGGACACTCTTCATCAGTGACAGAGGTTCGGACTTCGGACAGGCAACAGCTGAAAGTAGAATCCCCACAAAGCTCGGAGTTGGAATTAAAATTCAAAAAACTTTCGCCCAGCAAGGATTATGGGGAGTTCCGAAAAAAGCTGAACAATTGCTCACAAACCGCAATGCTGCGGCTAGTCGACCCTCCATCTTTGTCTTCAGAGAAAAACGGAGAGGTGGACTTGCCCGTGTTCCGGCATCTGAGCCAAGAGTTTCGAGCCCAGCTGCCGACAGTTTCACCAAAGAGGGGTGCCACCCCTCGTTTCTCGCCTGCTCCTGAGATGCACAATACAAAAGATGATGAGCCAAGGCAAGAACTAGAGCAAATTGATGTAGTTGACCACCAGCCGTTAAAACAGGTCCAATTGGCGTCAGAGGAGCTGTTAAACTCCAAAAATATATTTGTGCTAGAACCAACCGTGAAAGATGGAAACTATTTTCTTAAATTACTCAAAAAAGAACAAATTCGATTGTTGGCGCTGGCCGCCGTTGCCGAAAAATACACAGACGCCTTGGCTGTGAGTAAAAGAAATGCAGTCAGAGATCGCCAACTAGTTTAATTCTTTACAATCCGTAGACTAATCCTAACATTACGGAAGATACTTTTGGATTGCTTCGATCAGCATCGGGCAAGGCACGGCTTTTGGTATCACAAAAAATGAAACAATTCGAAGGTAAAAATAAAAAATTTTAAGTAGCGCAGTACGGGAATAATATATATATTTGCAGGTTTATGCCACAATAATGTCAATCGTTCGCCGGAGGACGAGTTTCCAACAACCGCAGACGATTTACAAGGGTTTTGGGACATGGTTTATTTGCAGGTGGTGCACTTGGATTCAATTTTTGCAGATATTGAGCAGCTCAAAGCTAACAATTGGAAGGTTGGTTATACACGACAACTAATATGATGTAAATGACGATTTTAATTCCGATTTTACCAGCGCACAGCTGAGCCATCAGCATTGGACACGTTATCCAATAAAACAGAACAGATAAGATCTGGAGCTTTAAGAACCAAATCAACAACAAA
This sequence comes from Drosophila triauraria, assembly GCA_014170255.2. NCBI lineage: Eukaryota > Metazoa > Arthropoda > Insecta > Diptera > Drosophilidae > Drosophila > Drosophila triauraria. The sequence continues at coordinate 1,031,468 of JABJVT010000007.1, forward strand.
GGGGAGTGTACCTGTCTTGTCATCTTCGAAAAATTCAGCTGCGGCATTGAAGCGAGAAGCCCAAAGGAAGCAGCTGCTGGAGTTGAAACGACAACGGCGTGAAGCTTTGGCTGCGGCGACCAAATCAAATCAGACTGTTATTGATGGCACCGCCGAGCATACGCAGATAATGGACGATAGTTCTATAAACAACAGCAACTAAATAGTGTTTACTTCGAGAAGCCACACTTGCTACGCTCTCTACGTATACACATATTTTAAATTAATATTCACTCACAAGCTTCAACCACAGACATACTCGTACACTCATACATAACAAACCCATACAACATATGCTTAGAAATTCCTAGTTAAATTAACTCTTAACTAGTCCCAACTAAAATGCACATGCTGAATATTGTTTTTCTTACAGCATAACTACATACCTAAATCATGTCACAAGGTGTCAATAATTTACAACAAATGTACGGCCTTAGAATTTGATGGCCCCACATGGCAGGCGCATTTTCTGTACACCCAAAGCGACACGCCGAAAATTGTTTTTAAAGTTTGCCTTATCCACGTGAGATTTTGCTTGTTAAGCTATTTGCTGTGCACTCAAGTATCTGAAATTGTTTATAAAATTATGATTATAAAAGACATTTATTCTTACATTTGTAATACCATTTAAGTAAAATATCACAAAACAATTTTATTAATTTTTGTAAAAGTAACGAATCTAAAATGTACAAGAAAATATACCATCTTTGGCCTGTAAGCAGCTCCATGATCAGATTTTATATTTTTCTTAAATGGTTCAGCTGCAATTAAAAAAGCAAATCTCACATAGTACTAATTTTTGTAATAAATTATTCCTAACTTATGTGGTAACAAATTTAATTTTAAACAAGTGGGAAAGCTACAGTCGAGTGTGACCGGCTGTGAGATACCCGGTACCTAAAGTATTGTAGGTGAAATTAAATAGAACATCAACATGCAGGAAAGAAAATTTTGGCAAATGAAGGCAAATGTTGCTAGAAACATGTTGAGCAACACGCATTTTTGCTCTAAACTTAGATGAAGATGAAGCTTACACAGAATCTTTATTGTTTAATAACTTTCATGTTAATAATTCGATTTTACTCAAGTTTTCAAAAACGTCCGCACAAACCTATATATTTATTTAATCTATTTAATTTAAGCCGAAAATCACGACTATAGCTTGTAGAAAGTTTTTTGTGATTTGGGCGTGGCCAAATTTTACAACAAACTTTATCTGCGTGCAACGGATAAAATGCTGTCCCCAAATTTTGCTCTAGCTCTTATAGTCTCAGAGATCTGTTTACCAACACGGACAGGCGGACAGATGGACATGGCTAAATCGACTCGGCTCGTGATGCTGATCAAGAATATATGTACTTTATGGGATCAGAGATGCCTCCTTCTGCCTGTTAAGTTAATTCTATACATTCTATAACAAATGCTGCAAAGGGGATATATTCCGATGTCCTCCAGTTTCACATATTCTCAACATTTTGCATTTTCGACAAAAAGTTGCAAATTCGTTTTTGTTTTTTAGGTTCTCCAGTTTTTCTAAATTCCGGAAAGGAAAGGGGCGTCTGAGATCCTAAACGCACCCAAGCAGTCGCTATCGGCCGCCAGTGCAGCCAGCTGATCATGAATATATATACTTTATGGGTCGGTGATGCCTCCTTCTGCCTGTTACATACATTCCCAGTTTGCACGAAGTTAAAAGCCCTTGTACCCTTGTACTTTTTTACCCTTTTACCCTTGTACACTTGTACCTTTGTACCCTTGAATTAGAACAATAAAAACTTTGTTTTTTTTTTATGCAAAAACCCACTTAATATTAAATCTAGGATAATGTAGTATTTTTTTATGAAAAAATAGGAATAAAAAAAGGATTCCCGTATTTTTATACCCGGTACCCATAGGGCACAAGGGTGTTATAAGTGAGTGCCAACCGAGAATGTATGTAACAGTCAGAAGGAGAAATCTCCGACCCTATAAAGTCTATATATTCTTGATCAGCGTCACCAGACGAATCGATTTAGCCATGTCCGTCTGTCCGTCCGTCCGTCCGTGTGAAACAACAGATCTCAGAGACTATAAGAGCTAGAGTTACCAAATTTGGTGACAACATTGGAATCTGTTGCACGCAGATCAAGTTTGTTTTAAAATTTGGCCACGCCCACTTCCGCCCTCAAAAATTATAAAAAACGTAAAATAAGCTATACTATTTATTTTCGGGTTAAAGTTAATAGATACAATAAATGAATAGGTTTGAGCGGACGTTTTCTGAAAATTTCAGTAATATCGGATGATAAACATGGGAGATATAAGCAATAAGGTTAGAATTTTAAAACACCCTCCTAAGACGCTGCTATTGCAAGTTGCGCAGCCTGTAGCCGTCTAGGTTGTAGGTTCGAGCCCCGACCGCGCCAACTTTTTATACCCGGTACCCATAGTGTACAAGGGTATTATAAGTTAGTGCCAATCGAGAATGTAAATATGTAACAGGCAGAAGGAGGCATCTCCGACCCCATAAAGTATATATATTCTTGATCAGCATCACCAGCCGAGTCGATTTAGCCATGTCCATCTGTCCGCCTGTCCGTGTTGGTAAACAGATCTCTGAGACTATAAGAGCTAGAGCAAAATTTGGGGACAGCATTTTATCCGTTGCACGCAGATCAAGTTTGTTTTAAAATTTGGCCACGCCCACTTTCACCCCGAATGCGTGATTTTCGGAGTAAAGTAAATAGATAGACTTAATATGTAGGCAATCGTGGACGTGTTCTGAATTTGAGTAAAATTCGATGATAAACATAGAAGTTATTAAACAATAAAGTTTCTGAGAGAGAGAGAGCGCACGTGCACTAGCAACATTTGTCTTTGTTGGGTGTTGCTCAGTATGGTCCTAGCAACATTTGTCGCTTTTGAGAGTTGCCCAACATGTTCGTAGCAACATTTGTCTCTTTTGAGTGTTGCTCAACATGTTTCTAGCAATATTTGTCTTCATTTGTCAGAAAATGTTATTTATTCCATGTTCATGTGCTGTTTAATTTCACCCACAATGTTTTGGGTACCGGGTATCTTACAGTCGGTCACGTTCGACTGTAGCTTTCCCACTTGTTATATCCGGTACCCATAGGGTACAAGGGTATTATAAGTTAGTACCAACCGAGAATGTATGTAACAGGCAGAACGAGTCATCTCCGACCCCATAAAGTATATATATTCTTGATCAGCATCACCATCCGAGTCGATTTAGCCATGTCCATCTGTCTGTCCGTGTGAAACAACAGATCTCAGAGACTGTAAGAGCTAGAGTTATCAAATTTGGTGACAACATTGGAATCTTTCGCACGCAGATCAAGTTTGTTTTAGAATTTCGGCCACGCCCACTTCCGCCCCCGTCAATCGTAAAAAAACTTTATATAAGCTATACTCGTAATTTTCGGCTTAAAGTAAATAGATAAAATAAATAAGTAGGTACTTTTCTGAAAATTTGAGTAAAATCGGATTATAAACATGGAAGTTATTAAACAATAAAGTTTCTGTGAATGCTGCTTCTTCTTCTTTTGAGGCTGCAAACATAGTGCGCGCTGAAGCCGAAGATGAAGACGAAGCTGAAGACGATTTGCTTGTGTTTCATACAATCTTCTTCGCAAGCACTATGAACGGCTTTGCTCGTATTCATACAAATCGTTCTGTCCAGTTTTTCGTCTTCGTCTTCGTCATCGTCTTCGTCTTCGTCTCAGCGCGCACTATGTTTGCAGCCTGAGCCACAAAGGCAGTAGCGAAAAAAAGTGTTGCGTGCTTTCGGGCGCAGTATTAATTCGTAATGCAGCTGCGTACAGCTGCAGAATCTGTGCTATTTAATTTCACGCACAATGCGCTGGGTACCGGGTATCTCACAGTCGGTCACAATCGACTGTAGCTTTCTCCCTTGTTTTCTATTTGCGACTGAGTAACAATAAAGCCAACCGCTTGACGGAGACCCTGAAGCCGAGTCTACAACTCGGATGCAGACGAATCCTTCTCCTCTTAAGGAGGTCTCATATTATCCCGACTTCACATCACCAGGCCCTGCCAGGCCCCATTACGAAGAGGCGAACTCGGAGAAGTGAGACGATCCCTGCGCACCGCCGCCAATGTCACTGCTGCGCACCAACGCCCTTCTGTCCACAGGGCTCAGCTATCTGATGGTGTCTTGCAAGCTAAAAAAGGCCATTGCCCAAGTAGAGTTTTACAAAGGCAAGCAGCTTCAGAGAAAGTGGTCGTCTAAGAAGAGAGGACGCTCTTAACGATAGAGGAGGCGTGGCCGCCAGTGCAGCATGTACGCCAGCTAAGATCGTCCAGAAGTGCAATAGCCAGTTCAATCCACAGACCGCTAAACGAAACACGTATTAAATGCCAATTAGTTTACAAAACATGGGTAAATTCATGAACTTGTTCAATATATGTTCCGCCAGCCAATTTCATTTGTTCAAAAAACGGCTGGCTAGTGGTGATAGTTGGGCAAAATCACACATCGATAGGCAGAAAAAGACTGAAATTGCCACGAAAAGGCTACTTTTTAACCATTTTTGTCACCACTAGATTCCTATACCTTATACACATGCTTTTGGCCAAAAAGCAGAATTGGAAAAATCAACTGCAGTGGAAACGGGGTGTAAGTCGGACACAACAAGCAGTTCCATTTAGTACTGTTCCACGATAGTATCGATTATTTCAGTCTTTTTCTGCCTATCGATGTGATGTCAGAAAAAGGGGTATTATTCTAAAAATATACTCAATAAATTTGAGGGTATTGTATTTCTTATTATTTGATTGAGATTTTTAGATTAAAGATATAATATTGTTATCATTTTAAAAATCATAAAAATATTCAGACAACTTTTTCAGTTTTGTGTTGTATTTTGTATTGTGAGTATTTTATTTTATTTTCCGCTTTCTAATTTTTAAATGTTTGATTTCAGCTTAAAAACATAATAATGTATGTAGATGTATACAAACAAACATAAAATAAGAAATACAAACGTCAAACAATATTAACATAAAAACAAAACAAACAAAAAAAGAAAAAAAGCCGGGAGAAAAATATGGTGACAATACTATCTCAACTATTTTTAAGCTACCGATGGTGCAAGCATAATTCAAACCATCGATACCACCGATAGTGCCATCGGTAGTTTGGCACCTCTATCTTAAAATCGAGTAGTTTAAGGCCCCGTTTCCACTACAGTTGTTTTTTCCAATTCTACTTTTTGCCCAAAAAGCAGCTTTTTCCCTGTGTATAAGGTATAGGAATCTAGTGGTGACAAAAATTATAAAAATTTGATTTTCGTGTTTTAGTTCGATAGTATCGATCAGCTTTTTTTGAATATCGATGTGTGATTTTGCACAACTATCAGCACTAGCGAGCTGTTTTTTGAACAAATGAAATTAGCTGGCGCATGATACAATTATACAAGGTAATCTCATCAGATTTGGCAAGGACGATAAATTGACAGCTCTCTCGATCCAGCTCTCAGAGAGACGTGCTAGAAAGAGAAAGCACGCTACGTTTACATTTTATTTCTCTGACAGGTGAGAAATTATTTTCGGTCATTAATAAAATTAGTTATGTAAAGAAAAGGTTTAAATTTTAATTAATTTTTCAGAATGATATTTAACAAATAGTAAACTAGATATTTACAAACTAAACATGTATTACTATTATAGCAATATTTAAAAGAATTTTTTCTCTTCAATTAATTTTTGCTTTTGGTTTTGGTATTTTTAATTTTTTATTTTAACTTTTAAGCTACGTACTCCCTAGCGATTAAATTTATAAACCAAATGAGTGCGAGCGAGAGGTAAATACACTTTTTCGGTCACTTTTTAAGGTCGCTACGCAGATGAGCTGAGAGAAATACTAGAATATAGGTCTTTTAAATCGGATGACCATTAGCCAGGGTGGCCCGGGAGGAAGGAAATATTTGATAATACCCTTGCGAAGTGGAGACAGGCATTAGGAAACAAAGCCATATTGCAGGTTTTTACAGCGGGGAAAATGAATTTATTTACAATACAATTAAAGAAGTTTGAATGTGGGATTTTGACAAATAAAAAATATTAAAATAAAATGAAGTCTTAAAAATTTAATTTAACTGGAAAATAATCAAAAAGAAAAAGAAAAGGGCCCAGAATCCCAAATTAAAAATTAAGGACATGCCAATTACTTCTCCTCTGCTCGTCCCTGACCAGTGGTCGCCTACTGGGATCCAGTGCGCTGAGAAGACGAAGCTGAAGACGATTTGCTTGTGTTTTGTGTGTTTGTGTTTGTATGAACAACAGCAAAACACAAACACTGCCACCACAAAATGCTGGTGCTTCGAAGCATACAAGGAATTCAAAAGGAGAAATGGCAAAGGAAATGGAAATGACCCGGGAGGACTACGCAAGCAGCCACCATTGGGTTCCGTGGAGAGCTCATGGAGAGAGATAACAGTGGTCAGTCCCAAGGATCCGCGCGCGGCGACTTAAGCGCCAAGTCTGTGGCAGCAGCCGTCGTGGACGTGGATGTTCCCAACGATGCGGCACGTCGCAGGTGTTCTACGACTACAATGAGGAGAGATCCAGCAGCAGCCAACTGGACGAGGAAAAGGAGCAGCAGACGAACGAGTCCAGACACACAAAGATGTCTTTCGGTCAACACTCCCTAGCGGGATCTCCAGCAGTGGCAGCAGCTGCAGGGCCAAGAGCAGATCGCCAGGAGCAGCTCGGCGGCATCGGGAGCTGGCCCCGCTACATTGAAAATCATAATCTAAGTAAAGAAATAAATAATTTCTTCATTTTGCACGTATTTGTGGGTACGCGGCTTGGCGGCGTTTAATTTGAATTGTAAAATAACTCAGCTGACAGTATGGCCGTTTAGCCGTTTCGTATGGATTTTCGGTGAACGCCATGAAACGTGGTCACACTAGAATTATGAAACCCTTTCAGCCATGATGTAATTACACAAGGTGGTCTCGTCGGCACCCGAAGTTTTACGAAGTATACACTTATTTCAGTGCACGTTTCAGAGAGAATCTATATAGAGCCACAATTTTTGCTGTCGAACATTTTCCTCTGCCTACGTCGACAGATGTAAACAGAGCTCATAGGATGTTATTGTTGTTAAATATGGAATTCGAACTGTTTCGAACGCTTTTGAACACCTTCGAACACCTTTGAACGCTTTCAAACCTGAGAGTTATTTAATGAATTATTTAATATTTAAGTGTCTCTGGAGTATATTTCCTAAAGGATTTTGAAAGTAAAATACTTTCTTATTCTTTTGGATTTATAAAATTATTTATTATAACATGCTAGTTAACATGTTTTTGCGGATGGAATCGCTAACATAGGGTTGTAAAATCCATGCGCAACGGACTAAACAATTGCAAATGCTTGGCTATGCATAGAAAAGGTAATATTGGTATCGAACGTTGAACAAAAGTTACTTACAAATTATTTCTTTAACAAATATTAATCAAAAAAACCCTTCAAAATAAGTATTTCCACTCGTCATCCACACTGTGGACATCGAGCGACATCGAGCAAGTATGTAATGCCATAGTAGACTACCCTGTTGGCTTGCAACCGTGAGAGCGAGAGAAAATTGCGCCTCTATATAACTTACTCTATGGGACCACCTTGTGTAATTTCATCATGCTCTCGGGGTGCTAGACATTTCGTTCGGCTGCTCTGGGGTTCCAGGCTGAGCCGTTTGGTTGATAGCA